>SJYX01020129.1:5624-26300 GCA_006410675.1 Oreotragus oreotragus
TGGGGGCAGGAGGAGAAGGGGACGACCGAGGATGAGATGGCTGGATGGCATCACGGACTTGATGGACGTGAGTCTGAGTGAACTCTGGGAGATGGTGATGAACAGGGAGGCCTAGCGTGCTGTGATTCATGGGGTCGCAAAGAGTGAGCGACTGAACTGAACTGAACTGAACTGAACTGAAGGTAAGGTATTCTGGACAGGGCTGAAAAAATAGTACAAACCCAAGTGGGTGGAAGCTATACATCCACAGAAAAACTTGTACACAAATATCCAGAACAACGTTATCTATTAATGGCCCCAAAGTGGACACAACGCAAATGCCCGTCACCTGATGAATGCATAAATAAAGTGCGGTATTTCCACACAGTGGAATATTATTTGGCCATAAAGAGGAAAGAAACACATACATGCTACAGTACAGATCAACCCTGAAGACATGATGCAGTGAAAGAAGCCAGACACAAAAGGGACAAATATTGTGTGATTCCATGTATAGGAAATGTCTAGAATAAGAAAATCTATAGAAACAAAAAGCAGATTCATGGTCACCCAAGGCTGGCAGGAAATGTAAACAGTTGTGGGGATAAATGCTAATGGGTCCAGGGCTTCTGCTGGGGAAATAAAAATGCTCTAAATTTGACTGGGGGGATGGCCATACAACTCTGGAAATATAATAAACACCACTGATATGTACACTTTATTTTTTAAAAGATTGCTTTTTTAAAAGGTGGCTTCTCTTATTGTGTCTGTGTTAGCTGCTGTCATGTCTGACTCTGCAACCCCATAGACTGTAGCCTGCCAGACTCCTCTGTCCATGGGATTCTGCAGGCACGAATACCAGAGTGGGTTGCCATTCCCTTCTCTAGGGAATCTTCCCAACCCAGGGAGCCACCAGATAACCAGGTTATCGTCTGAGCCACCAGACTGCTAGTTTACTTTTAATATTTATTCATTTATGTATTTATTTAGCTGTGCCAGATCTTAGTTGCAGCATGCAGGATCTACTTCCCTGACCGGGGATCAAAACCGGGGCCTCTGCATTGGAAGTGCAGAGTCTTAGCCACTGGACCACCAGGGAAGTCCCAGCTTGTGCATTTTAAAAGGCTATAAGGAGGGGGAGTAGGGGAGTAGGGGAAGGGGGAGGGGGATTTAGGGAGGGAGGAGGAGGAAGGGAGAAGAAACAGGACCCAGAGGAATGACATGGCATGACAAGGTCGGGGAGCGTGATGAGGCTCAAGTGAAGACTGGGCCACAGGGCCATGGGACAGATGAGGCTGGAGAGTTAGCAGAGGAGACAAAAACAATTCACACGTTCCTCTACAGCAGGTGGTAGGGAAACTGCCGTGTGCCCGTTAGAAACCACGTGGGGTAGGAGAAAGATGACTTGATGACCTTCAGGTAGGCAGCAGTCTGGGATTCTGACCTGTCTGAACTGCACCAACAGGCTCACTTGGGGCTGTGGCCTTCCTACAGGGTCTAGTTCTCAGAAGGCAGTCATGGGGCCACAAATAGGGCCACAGATCGGCCGGAGTGCCTGCCAGGAAGCCCTCTGCCATGGCTCCAGGCTCCTGTCCTCACCTTTAGGCCAGCCTGCCAGGGAGGGGTGGGGGCATGGTGGTGGAGACGGGACTGCGGGCACCCCCATAGATTTCCTAAACCCTGCCCACATGTTGCCATCGAACCTTTACTAAACTCTCCTCTTATAACTCAGTTTGGGGGTGATCTCTGCCTCTTACTTGGACCCTGGTCAATACATACAACTGTATGAAAGAGGGGAGTCACAATCATGTGGACCCCACAAGCTATTCGAATGACCAAAAAGTTGGTTTGGGTTTTTCCATGAATTTTTTGGCCAACCCAGTGCATCCGCATCAGAGGGTCACAAGGATCTGAGCCAGCAACTTCAAACCTTTTTCTTTGGACCGGCTCAGGTAGAAGGAGAAGATCCCTGCAGCCTGCCAACCACCACCCCAACCCTGTTCCCCTCCTGTCTCATCAGGGCACAAGTGCAGAAGGCGTTCTATTTAGCTGCTGTGTGTTTTCATGGAATACAGATTCAGAGTCACTGTCAACTCAACTGAGAAACACGCTTGATTTAGTTCATGGAAACCAGCTTCTGTAACTCCTAAAAATCTTGCTTTGTTGGTGCCTAGTCATACTGATCTACGGAGCCAAAGTCAGTGGAACCCTGCAATATTAGCCTAAGGCAATTATGCTGCCTTAAATACCAGTACAAAAAAGGAAGGATGGGGGGACTTCCTTGGTGGTCCAGCAGCTAGGACTCCACACGCTCAATGCAGGTGGCCTGGGTTCAAACCCCGGTCAGGGAACTAGATCCCACATGCTAAAACCTGGCACAGCCAAATAAAAAAATAAGTATTTTTTTTAAAAAGAAAGTAAAGAGAGAATGCACCTACCGTGGGCTATCAAGTGTGCTGACTTTGTATTAATAAGCATTGTTCCCCGCTCTAGAAAAAGCTCAGTTTCTGCCCTCAACTGGCCTCCAGTCCTACTGGGGACAACATGAAATACCAGAGGTCAGGACTGCAGAAGACCATTGTCTGCAGGTGTGTTTACAGCCTAGAAATCGGGATGCGGTTATATCACCAGGAATGTTTCAGAGAGGAAGCAGGATTTCATCTGGGTCTTGAAAATACACGGGAAGTTTTTTTTCCTGTATTTGGAAGAAGGGAAGATGGTTTAGGTGGGAAAGAGGCTGAGCAAGGCTCAAGGACAGTGACAGGTATGGCTCAAACAGGAGACCCTGATGAGCAGGGAACTGCATCAGAGAGTTGTAACAACTGAGATTGTGCTGATGCTTGAGTAGAGATGATGAAGGGAAAAAAAGGTGGCACCAGGCCAAGAAACGGTATTGTTTTCTTGCAAAACTAGAACCAGCAACTGACTCACTTTTCCTACCTATAAATCATTGAGCCAATAATGAGTCTTTCTAAGGCTCTCCCAGGGCTGCTAAATGGACAAATTCCTGTACCAGTTGGCATCCCGATTACAGGTTGGTGTCCACAGTGAAGGATGGACATCAGAAGCACCTCTCTGCACTGCATGGAGAAACCAGTGGACACATCGCCACGTCACCATGTCACACAATCAGTGGGTGGGCCTGTGCGTACACTTCTAGGGGATTTTAAATTGGACACCCTACACTAGCCCACAGAAGTAGTCACATAAGTGTACAGAAGGATGTCCCCTCCAGCTTTATTTGTAACAAATTCGCAATTTATTATAAATCTGGAATTTGGAAACAACCCATGTGTTTATTTTTATTTACGTATTATTTTTGGCTGTGCTGGGTCTTCCTTGCTGCACACAAGCTTTCTCTAATTGTGGCAACTGGGCTTCTCATTGAGGTGGCTTCTCTTATTGCAGCGCACAGGCTTAATTGTGCCAAGGCATGTGGGATCTTAGTTCCTGGTCCAGGGATCAAACTGGTGTCCTCTGCATCGACGGGCGGATTCTTAACCACCGGACCATCAGGGAAGTTCCCTATGTGTTTACTGACAGGAGACTGGATTAACAAGCCTCATGGAAATTAGAAAGAGGTAAATCTAAATTAGATGGACAGAGGAGGAGAAATATCACATGACATCCCTTATTTGTGGAATGTAAAAAGAAATGATACAAATGAACTTACTTACAAAACAGAAACAGACTCCCAGACTTAGAGAAGGAACTTGTGGTTGCCAGGAGATGAAGGAAGGATGGAGGGAAAGAACAGTTGAGTTTGGGATGGATATGTACACACTGCTATATTTAAAATGGATCACAATGGATAACAAGCATGTATTTTTAGCATAGGGAACTCTGCTCAGTGTTACATGGCAGCCTGGATGAGAGGGGATTTGGGGGAGAATGGATACATGTATATGTATGGTTGAGTCCTCTCACTGATACATGTATGGCTGAGTCCTTTCACTGTTCACCTGAAACTATCACAGCACCGTTAACTGGCCATACCCCAATACAAAATAAAAAAAAATTTTAATGGATTGAGATAAAAAGTTGGCTATGATATTTAACTGAAAAGAGCAAATAGCCCAGATCTTTTTTTTTCTTTTAATGAATATCTGTATTTGTGTATGTGTATACACAGACATTTATACCTATCTATATATATCCATATAAAAAGTATTGCAGAAAGGCAAAGGGGTTTAATGGTTAAGAGCCCAGACTCTGGAGCTTGACACCTGAGTTGGAATCCTGATTCAGACATTTACAAGCTGTGTGACTTTGGGCCAGTTATTAACCTCTCTGGGCCTCAGTTTCCTTATATGGAAAAGGAGTGGGACTGAAAGCACCGACCCATTTGTTATTATGATTGTTACTGTTGTTATATATACATCCACACTGAAAGTTAACACCAGGGGTGTAGCTTTAGGGGCTGAGTAAAAGAACAGTACAGTTCTCTATATACTGTACTTCCATATTGCTTATGTTACTTTTCTTTCTTTTTTTTCGCAAGGAGCAAGGAATCATTATACAATTTAAAATTAGTTTAAAAACATAAAGTAAAAAAAAAAAAACCCATAAAGTCCACCTCCCCCTATGAGCCCAGCTGTCCTGCCCCTGGGATATTCTTCCTCAAACTTGGCTCATAAAGCATTTTCTCAAATGCTTTATTTTCACAACCAAAGCTCACAACTGGGGAGATTCATGACACTTCTGTTTTTCAATGTCCCTGTTTCCACTTTGCACCCACAGAGTGGAGGGGCAGGGTTGGGGTAGAGGTAGGGACAGGAAGCCTGGAGACCCCACCTGCCTGGGCTGAGATATGGCAAGTGGGGAGCTGTAAAGCCCACTGCAGCATTAGATGGGACAGAAGTCTCACTCCCTTTTCCCTACATCAGAGAAGAGTTGGGACTCTTGGGTTCCCTCCTAAGGGGTCCCAGTTTAAAATTTAAAAAAAAAAAACTTTTTTGTTCTTGCTGTTTGCATATGTGGTCAGTTCAGTTCAGTTCAGTTCAGTCGCTCAGTCGTGTCTGACTCTTTGCGACCCCATGAATCGCAGCATGCCAGGCCTCCCTGTCCATCACCAACTCCCGGAGTTCACTCAGACTCACGTCCATCGAGTCAGTGATGCCATCCAGCCGAAGTTCCAAGTAGCAGAGAAGGATATACAAATAAAATGAAAGCCACCTTCACCTCCACCCCTGAGCCAGCCAGGACACCTTCTGTGCATGTACACACCGAGTCTCTCCCTTGATCCATCATGTTTCCTCAGGGCCCAGCAGCATGCCCAGCACACAGTAGGTGCTCAATTCAACCTGTCGAGTGACAGTGGCTAACTGAGCACATGAATAATGGTAGTAACTTCCCAACTTTTCCATCTTTGGGGATTTTTTTTTTTAATCTTTAAAATTGATTTTTACTGGAGGACAGTTGACTTGCAATGGTTTGTTAGTTTCTGCTGTACAGCAAAGTGAATCAGTCATTATTGTTGTTCTTCAGTCGTTCAGTCGTGTCTGACTCTCTGTGATCCCCATGGACCGCAGCACACCAGGCTTCCCTGTCTTTCACTATCTCCTGGAGCTTGTTCAATCTCATGTCCATTGAGTTGGTGATGCTCTCCAACCATCTCATCCTCTGTTGCCCCCTTCTCCTCCTGTTCTCAATCTTTTCCAGTGAATTGGCTCTTCACCTCAGGTGGCCAAAGTATTGGAGCTTCAGCTTCAGCATCAGTCCTTCCAATGAATATTCAGNAGACAGTTATCAGGTAGCAAATATAGAATAATATGTTTTTCTCTAACACGCTTTTAAACCAATGGAATCTTGAGCTTTGTTTTCTTCCTTAAAACTGCAATTTTTGCCAAACTTCTTGGATTTTTCATTATTTTACAGTAAAATATAGATCCATAGAAATCATGGGTCAAACTCTTCCTTTTACATTGCAAAATTATTTTATGATAAAATGGTTGCTTACACATGGTTTATTTCAGTATGAAGATATTCTTTTAAAGTATAATAATGTTGATGCTATAGTAGATGATATGACTTCAAGATGTATTTATCACCAGCAGAAATTATTTGCTATTCATTTTCCCTAAAGGTAAATCATAATAATGTCTTGGTAGTATGTATTTTGCAAGAAGAATTTTATGAACAATTGCTTTTAGTTAGCATTTGTTAAACAAAAAAAAAAACTTTAAAAATTTAAGAGGACAATAAAATAATAGAATTTCTCACATATATTTTGCTATGAATTAGGGCAGTCCATTTTTCTCAATCATCAGATTAGTTCTTTCAAGTATGTGTTAACTGAAACCACTTAGAAATTATGAGTCACATTACAAATAGCCGAATTAACTCTGTAATTTAATCAAACATAAACACATTTTTCTTTGAATTTTTCTCCAACTGACAAGCGTGCTTGTGAAAAATTAGCATTTTAGAGGTAAAATATGCAGTAATAACATTAGGGAAGAAGACAATTAGGAATGCATCAATGCGAAATGCTGAGTTGGATGAAGCACAAACTGGAATCAAGATTGCCATGAGAAATATCAATAACCTCAGATATGCAGATGACACCATTCTTATGGCAGAAAGTGAAGAACCAAAGAGCCTCTTGATGAAAGTGAATGAGGAGAGTGAAAACGTTAGCTTAAAACTCAACATTAAAAAATCAAATATCATGGCATTTGTTCCCATCACTTCATGGCAAATAGGGGAAACAATGGAAATANATCAATAACCTCAGATATGCAGATGACACCATTCTTATGGCAGAAAGTGAAGAACCAAAGAGCCTCTTGATGAAAGTGAATGAGGAGAGTGAAAACGTTAGCTTAAAACTCAACATTAAAAAATCAAATATCATGGCATTTGTTCCCATCACTTCATGGCAAATAGGGGAAACAATGGAAATAGTGAGAGACTTTATTTTGGGGGGCTCCAGAATCACTGCAGATGGTGACTGCAGCCATGAAATTAAAAGATGCTTGCTCCTTGGAAGAAATGCTATGACCAACCTAGTTCAGTTCAGTTCAGTCACTCAGTCATGTCTGACTCTCTGCGACCCCATAGACTGCAGCACACCAGGCCTCCCTGTGACCACATATTAAAAAGCAGAGACATTACTTCTTTGCCAACAAAGTTCTGCCTAGTCAAAGCTATGGTTTTTCCATTAGTCATGTATGGATGTGAGAGTTGGACTATAAGGAAAACTGAGCGCTGAAGAATTGATGCTTTTGAACTGTGGTGTTGGAGAAGACTCTTGAGAGTTCCTTAGACTGCAAGGAGATCCAACCAGTCCATCCTAAAAAAGAACAGTCCTGAATATTCATAGGAAGGACTGCTACTGAAGCCGAAACTCCAGTACTTCCACTACCTGATGCGAAAAACTGAGTCATTGGAAAAGCCCGATGATGGGAATGATTGAAGGCTGGAGAAGGGGACGACAGAGGATGAGATGGTTGGATGGCATCATTGACTCGTAAGCTCTGG
Source organism: Oreotragus oreotragus (assembly GCA_006410675.1). Lineage (NCBI taxonomy): Eukaryota > Metazoa > Chordata > Mammalia > Artiodactyla > Bovidae > Oreotragus > Oreotragus oreotragus. The sequence goes on from SJYX01020129.1 coordinate 13,086, forward strand.
GAGTTGGTGATGGACAGGGAAGCCTGGAGTGCTGCAGACCATGGGGTGGTAAAGAGTCAGACACGACTGAACTTAACTGATACCAAGGGTAATTAAGCAATATGTTGCAATTGCTTTAGTAATATACTTTCATTATTCCAGATAAAATTCCTTTATACACACATCATATAGCTAGTGTTGTTGTATATATATGCCCTTTTAAATGAGTTTGGCTACCATGGCAATGTTACATGATATCACAGTTCTTCAGAGATCATGGTCACATTTAAGCTCTCAGCATAAAAAAGTGCCAGCTGAGGAATCATGTTGCTTTGACTGCCATTTGTGGCCTGACTGGATGAAGCTCTCATGAGCTCTGGAGAGAATGTCATGATGAGTAATGAACATATCAATTGATGTTTCTCATTTATCCATCAGTACATTTAAGGCTGAAGAATGATATTGGGTCTATGATCTTAAGGAAATTCTTAAAACAATTTTCTCACAAAAATATATGTTAGTTTCTTTATATATGTTATACTTCAATAAAAATTTTTGCACAATATAAAAGCATGCTATCATTTGTAAAGAAATTTAATCTAGCATTTGAGGATTCATATATTTGTTAATATCATGTATATTTATATTTATTCCTCCTCAGTTAAACAAAATATAACTAAAAATGAGATAGACCTCTTCAGATCTTTGCATGTATGAGTGCTTAGTCATGTCCAACTTTTTGAGACCCCACAGACCATATCCTGCCAGGCAACCCTGTCCATGGGATTTTCCAGATAAGAATACTGGAACAAATTGCCATTCCCTTCTCCAGGGGCTCTTCTGGGCCCAGGGATTAAACCCATGTTTCTTGGATTGGCGGGTGGATTTTTTATCACAAAGCCTCTATAATGAGAGCTTAAAGTTGATACTAATCCAATAATAACAAAAATCAGTGCTGTTTTAAAATGTTGTATTAGATTTGTTAACTATATGGGATTTAAATTTTGTCACCATCCATTAGTAAATTACAACTAATTAAACTTAAGACCTTATGGGTCATTCACAAGTCATCAATACCTTTGTATTCTTCTTTAAACAGAGGCTTAAACTAGATGAGTTCTAAATTCTCTTCCAGCTCTAATTTTTGTTGTTCATTTTACATTTCAAAGAATTTCCAGCCTGGCTTAAACTCTGATGATGCCAAGGTTATTTTAATAATAAAGATACCAATACAGTATCTAAGTCAGATGCTAGAGAGGGAGCAGGTAGGGAGAGAAAGGAGAGGAAAAGGGAGACAGGGAATGTTTCTTCACTGCACGTGGATATTAAGCTGTGTTTTCTTGTGCCATACATTCACTGTCAAGTAACGAGAGAAAACTCCTTTGGTTGCATGTTAGAAATTTGAATGTGCTATTTTCACAGTTAGTTAAATAACATTTCCCAAAATGATATCAGGTGGAGAATAGGCAGCAGTTTGAGCTCCACAGTGTGTTTGAAAATCTCAAGACACTGGAGCTCTGTGAACTCCTGCCTTAACACTCCGGCAGTTCATGCGTCTTAGACAATGGGAGGCGTCATGTGATATTCTGAACTTTTCCTCGTCATACCTTAATATGAGAACACCTTCTACTGTTCTGACCCCCACTCAAGATTAAACATTGCCATTGCCAAAAAAAGAAAAAAAAAAAATTCCCTAACTCAATCTCTGTTTTCACACGTTGGAGAAAAATCGGTTTCAAATTTACTATAACTCAAACCATTAAGGACTATATTTGTCCGAGACAACACCTTGGCTTATACTCCAGACACTGCCATGCAGCCAATGTGAACTCTAGTCTTCGGTGTAATGCATTCCATATGCTTCACTGCACCATAGGGCAGACAACTGAATCTTTTCACATTTGAGTTGATTCAGATTAGCAGCTCTAAACTGGAGATAAAACAGTTTTAGAGTGATGGATGCTATTTAGAAAGAGGAACAGTAGTGTCTAAGGATGACATAGCAAAGATAATCATTTTATTTGACACACGCTTCTAGCCAGTCAATAATTATATAATTATTTCTATGCATTTCTTGAATAAAAATGTTTATTCAAACCACAGAGGCTTTTTCATCGTCCTTGGTGGTCTAGTGGTTAGGATTCGACACTCTCAAACCACAGAGACTTTTTCTACTTCATCAGACATCTTTTAATTGTATAGAAATAATAATGTTTTCTTGATTATAAAAGTGACATACCTTCATTACACAAAATTACTGAACAACTTTGAAACATTTGAAGAAATAATACGAATACCTACTAATCTCACCAACCAGAAATAATTCATTAAACTGCTGTCGTTTTGAGTATACCTATTGATACTAGAGTAGGAATGAGGTGGCCAAAGTAATGGAGTTTCAGCTTTAGAATCATTCCCTCCAAAGAAATCCCAGGGCTGATTCATCCCAGTCCTCATTCATCACAGACTCGATGAATGTGAGTCTGAGTGAACTCTGGGAGATGGTGATGGACAGGGAGACCTAGTGTGCTGTGATTCATGGGGTTGCAAAGAGTCGGACATGACTGAGCGACTGAACTGAACTGAACTGAAGGGGTAAAGCAATGGACTGGAATGGGTGAATTTAGCTCAGATGACGATTATATCTACTACTGTGGGCAGGAATCCCTCAGAAGAAATGGAGTAGCCTTCATGGTCAACAAGAGTCCAAAATGCAGTACTTGGATGCAATCTCAAAAATGACAGAATGATCTCTGTTCNCCATTCTGAAGGAGATCAACCCTGGGATTTCTTTGGAAGGAATGATGCTAAAGCTGAAACTCCAGTACTTTGGCCACCTCATGCGAAGAGTTGACTCATTGGAAAAGACTCTGATGCTGGGAGAGACTGGGGGCAGGAGGAGAAGGGGACGACCGAGGATGAGATGGCTGGATGGCATCACGGACTTGATGGACGTGAGTCTGAGTGAACTCTGGGAGATGGTGATGAACAGGGAGGCCTAGCGTGCTGTGATTCATGGGGTCGCAAAGAGTGAGCGACTGAACTGAACTGAACTGAACTGAACTGAAGGTAAGGTATTCTGGACAGGGCTGAAAAAATAGTACAAACCCAAGTGGGTGGAAGCTATACATCCACAGAAAAACTTGTACACAAATATCCAGAACAACGTTATCTATTAATGGCCCCAAAGTGGACACAACGCAAATGCCCGTCACCTGATGAATGCATAAATAAAGTGCGGTATTTCCACACAGTGGAATATTATTTGGCCATAAAGAGGAAAGAAACACATACATGCTACAGTACAGATCAACCCTGAAGACATGATGCAGTGAAAGAAGCCAGACACAAAAGGGACAAATATTGTGTGATTCCATGTATAGGAAATGTCTAGAATAAGAAAATCTATAGAAACAAAAAGCAGATTCATGGTCACCCAAGGCTGGCAGGAAATGTAAACAGTTGTGGGGATAAATGCTAATGGGTCCAGGGCTTCTGCTGGGGAAATAAAAATGCTCTAAATTTGACTGGGGGGATGGCCATACAACTCTGGAAATATAATAAACACCACTGATATGTACACTTTATTTTTTAAAAGATTGCTTTTTTAAAAGGTGGCTTCTCTTATTGTGTCTGTGTTAGCTGCTGTCATGTCTGACTCTGCAACCCCATAGACTGTAGCCTGCCAGACTCCTCTGTCCATGGGATTCTGCAGGCACGAATACCAGAGTGGGTTGCCATTCCCTTCTCTAGGGAATCTTCCCAACCCAGGGAGCCACCAGATAACCAGGTTATCGTCTGAGCCACCAGACTGCTAGTTTACTTTTAATATTTATTCATTTATGTATTTATTTAGCTGTGCCAGATCTTAGTTGCAGCATGCAGGATCTACTTCCCTGACCGGGGATCAAAACCGGGGCCTCTGCATTGGAAGTGCAGAGTCTTAGCCACTGGACCACCAGGGAAGTCCCAGCTTGTGCATTTTAAAAGGCTATAAGGAGGGGGAGTAGGGGAGTAGGGGAAGGGGGAGGGGGATTTAGGGAGGGAGGAGGAGGAAGGGAGAAGAAACAGGACCCAGAGGAATGACATGGCATGACAAGGTCGGGGAGCGTGATGAGGCTCAAGTGAAGACTGGGCCACAGGGCCATGGGACAGATGAGGCTGGAGAGTTAGCAGAGGAGACAAAAACAATTCACACGTTCCTCTACAGCAGGTGGTAGGGAAACTGCCGTGTGCCCGTTAGAAACCACGTGGGGTAGGAGAAAGATGACTTGATGACCTTCAGGTAGGCAGCAGTCTGGGATTCTGACCTGTCTGAACTGCACCAACAGGCTCACTTGGGGCTGTGGCCCTCCTACAGGGTCTAGTTCTCAGAAGGCAGTCATGGAGCCACAAACAGGGCCACAGATCGGCCGGAGTGCCTGCCAGGAAGCCCTCTGCCATGGCTCCAGGCTCCTGTCCTCACCTTTAGGCCAGCCTGCCAGGGAGGGGTGGGGGCATGGTGGTGGAGACGGGACTGCGGGCACCCCCATAGATTTCCTAAACCCTGCCCACATGTTGCCATCGAACCTTTACTAAACTCTCCTCTTATAACTCAGTTTGGGGGTGATCTCTGCCTCTTACTTGGACCCTGGTCAATACATGCAACTGTATGAAAGAGGGGAGTCACAATCATGTGGACCCCACAAGCTATTCGAATGACCAAAAAGTTGGTTTGGGTTTTTCCATGAATTTTTTGGCCAACCCAGTGCATCCGCATCAGAGGGTCACAAGGATCTGAGCCAGCAACTTCAAACCTTTTTCTTTGGACCGGCTCAGGTAGAAGGAGAAGATCCCTGCAGCCTGCCAACCACCACCCCAACCCTGTTCCCCTCCTGTCTCATCAGGGCACAAGTGCAGAAGGCGTTCTATTTAGCTGCTGTGTGTTTTCATGGAATACAGATTCAGAGTCACTGTCAACTCAACTGAGAAACACGCTTGATTTAGTTCATGGAAACCAGCTTCTGTAACTCCTAAAAATCTTGCTTTGTTGATGCCTAGTCATACTGATCTACGGAGCCAAAGTCAGTGGAACCCTGCAATATTAGCCTAAGGCAATTATGCTGCCTTAAATACCAGTACAAAAAAGGAAGGATGGGGGGACTTCCTTGGTGGTCCAGCAGCTAGGACTCCACACGCTCAATGCAGGTGGCCTGGGTTCAAACCCCGGTCAGGGAACTAGATCCCACATGCTAAAACCTGGCACAGCCAAATAAAAAAATAAGTATTTTTTTTAAAAAGAAAGTAAAGAGAGAATGCACCTACCGTGGGCTATCAAGTGTGCTGACTTTGTATTAATAAGCATTGTTCCCCGCTCTAGAAAAAGCTCAGTTTCTGCCCTCAACTGGCCTCCAGTCTTACTGGGGACAACATGAAATACCAGAGGTCAGGACTGCAGAAGACCATTGTCTGCAGGTGTGTTTACAGCCTAGAAATCGGGATGCGGTTATATCACCAGGAATGTTTCAGAGAGGAAGCAGGATTTCATCTGGGTCTTGAAAATACACGGGAAGTTTTTTTTCCTGTATTTGGAAGAAGGGAAGATGGTTTAGGTGGGAAAGAGGCTGAGCAAGGCTCAAGGACAGTGACAGGTATGGCTCAAACAGGAGACCCTGATGAGCAGGGAACTGCATCAGAGAGTTGTAACAACTGAGATTGTGCTGATGCTTGAGTAGAGATGATGAAGGGAAAAAAAGGTGGCACCAGGCCAAGAAACGGTATTGTTTTCTTGCAAAACTAGAACCAGCAACTGACTCACTTTTCCTACCTATAAATCATTGAGCCAATAATGAGTCTTTCTAAGGCTCTCCCAGGGCTGCTAAATGGACAAATTCCTGTACCAGTTGGCATCCCGATTACAGGTTGGTGTCCACAGTGAAGGATGGACATCAGAAGCACCTCTCTGCACTGCATGGAGAAACCAGTGGACACATCGCCACGTCACCATGTCACACAATCAGTGGGTGGGCCTGTGCGTACACTTCTAGGGGATTTTAAATTGGACACCCTACACTAGCCCACAGAAGTAGTCACATAAGTGTACAGAAGGATGTCCCCTCCAGCTTTATTTGTAACAAATTCGCAATTTATTATAAATCTGGAATTTGGAAACAACCCATGTGTTTATTTTTATTTACGTATTATTTTTGGCTGTGCTGGGTCTTCCTTGCTGCACACAAGCTTTCTCTAATTGTGGCAACTGGGCTTCTCATTGAGGTGGCTTCTCTTATTGCAGCGCACAGGCTTAATTGTGCCAAGGCATGTGGGATCTTAGTTCCTGGTCCAGGGATCAAACTGGTGTCCTCTGCATCGACGGGCGGATTCTTAACCACCGGACCATCAGGGAAGTTCCCTATGTGTTTACTGACAGGAGACTGGATTAACAAGCCTCATGGAAATTAGAAAGAGGTAAATCTAAATTAGATGGACAGAGGAGGAGAAATATCACATGACATCCCTTATTTGTGGAATGTAAAAAGAAATGATACAAATGAACTTACTTACAAAACAGAAACAGACTCCCAGACTTAGAGAAGGAACTTGTGGTTGCCAGGAGATGAAGGAAGAATGGAGGGAAAGAACAGTTGAGTTTGGGATGGATATGTACACACTGCTATATTTAAAATGGATCACAATGGATAACAAGCATGTATTTTTAGCATAGGGAACTCTGCTCAGTGTTACATGGCAGCCTGGATGAGAGGGGATTTGGGGGAGAATGGATACATGTATATGTATGGTTGAGTCCTCTCACTGATACATGTATGGCTGAGTCCTTTCACTGTTCACCTGAAACTATCACAGCACCGTTAACTGGCCATACCCCAATACAAAATAAAAAAAAATTTTAATGGATTGAGATAAAAAGTTGGCTATGATATTTAACTGAAAAGAGCAAATAGCCCAGGTCTTTTTTTTTCTTTTAATGAATATCTGTATTTGTGTATGTGTATACACAGACATTTATACCTATCTATATATATCCATATAAAAAGTATTGCAGAAAGGCAAAGGGGTTTAATGGTTAAGAGCCCAGACTCTGGAGCTTGACACCTGAGTTGGAATCCTGATTCAGACATTTACAAGCTGTGTGACTTTGGGCCAGTTATTAACCTCTCTGGGCCTCAGTTTCCTTATATGGAAAAGGAGTGGGACTGAAAGCACCGACCCATTTGTTATTATGATTGTTACTGTTGTTATATATACATCCACACTGAAAGTTAACACCAGGGGTGTAGCTTTAGGGGCTGAGTAAAAGAACAGTACAGTTCTCTATATACTGTACTTCCATATTGCTTATGTTACTTTTCTTTCTTTTTTTTCGCAAGGAGCAAGGAATCATTATACAATTTAAAATTAGTTTAAAAACATAAAGTAAAAAAAAAAAAACCCATAAAGTCCACCTCCCCCTATGAGCCCAGCTGTCCTGCCCCTGGGATATTCTTCCTCAAACTTGGCTCATAAAGCATTTTCTCAAATGCTTTATTTTCACAACCAAAGCTCACAACTGGGGAGATTCATGACACTTCTGTTTTTCAATGTCCCTGTTTCCACTTTGCACCCACAGAGTGGAGGGGCAGGGTTGGGGTAGAGGTAGGGACAGGAAGCCTGGAGACCCCACCTGCCTGGGCTGAGATATGGCAAGTGGGGAGCTGTAAAGCCCACTGCAGCATTAGATGGGACAGAAGTCTCACTCCCTTTTCCCTACATCAGAGAAGAGTTGGGACTCTTGGGTTCCCTCCTAAGGGGTCCCAGTTTAAAATTTAAAAAAAAAAAACTTTTTTGTTCTTGCTGTTTGCATATGTGGTCAGTTCAGTTCAGTTCAGTTCAGTCGCTCAGTCGTGTCTGACTCTTTGCGACCCCATGAATCGCAGCACGCCAGGCCTCCCTGTCCATCACCAACTCCCGGAGTTCACTCAGACTCACGTCCATCGAGTCAGTGATGCCATCCAGCCGAAGTTCCAAGTAGCAGAGAAGGATATACAAATAAAATGAAAGCCACCTTCACCTCCACCCCTGAGCCAGCCAGGACACCTTCTGTGCATGTACACACCGAGTCTCTCCCTTGATCCATCATGTTTCCTCAGGGCCCAGCAGCATGCCCAGCACACAGTAGGTGCTCAATTCAACCTGTCGAGTGACAGTGGCTAACTGAGCACATGAATAATGGTAGTAACTTCCCAACTTTTCCATCTTTGGGGATTTTTTTTTTTAATCTTTAAAATTGATTTTTACTGGAGGACAGTTGACTTGCAATGGTTTGTTAGTTTCTGCTGTACAGCAAAGTGAATCAGTCATTATTGTTGTTCTTCAGTCGTTCAGTCGTGTCTGACTCTCTGTGATCCCCATGGACCGCAGCACACCAGGCTTCCCTGTCTTTCACTATCTCCTGGAGCTTGTTCAATCTCATGTCCATTGAGTTGGTGATGCTCTCCAACCATCTCATCCTCTGTTGCCCCCTTCTCCTCCTGTTCTCAATCTTTTCCAGTGAATTGGCTCTTCACCTCAGGTGGCCAAAGTATTGGAGCTTCAGCTTCAGCATCAGTCCTTCCAATGAATATTCAGGGTTGATTTCCTTTAGGATGGACTGGTTGGATCTCCTTGCAGTCCAAGGGACTCTCAAGAGTCTTCACCAGCACCACAGTCCAAAAGCATCGATTCTGCAGTGCTCAGCCTTCTTTATGGTCCAGCTCTCGCATCCATACCTGACTCCTGGAAAACCATGGTGGTGGTGGTCTAGTCGGCACGTCATGTCCAAACCTTGCGATCCCACGGACTGTGGCCTCCCAGGCTCCTCTGGCCATGGGATTCTCCATAGCGTAACTATATGGACCTTTGTCAGCAAAGTGATATTTTGCTGTGATGCTCTGCTTTTTAATCAGTTATACATGTACCTATATCCACTCTTTTTTAGACCCAGTACCCATATGAGTCATTACAGAGTACTGAGTAGAGTTCCCTGTTCTTTACAATAGTCCTTATCACCCACTCTTTCATCTTTGGTTTCAACAAGTTTATTTTGACCATGCAGTTCAAATGGTACCAGTGGTAGGTCCTAATGTCTATGATGCTCTGCTTTTTAATCAGTTATACATGTACCTATATCCACTCTTTTTTAGACCCAGTACCCATATGAGTCATTACAGAGTACTGAGTAGAGTTCCCTGTTCTTTACAATAGTCCTTATCACCCACTCTTTCATCTTTGGTTTCAACAAGTTTATTTTGACCATGCAGTTCAAATGGTACCAGTGGTAGGTCCTAATGTCTAAGAATCATGGGTACAAAGTTCTTCAAGTGGAATCCTCCTGGAGGGAAGATGCTCTGGTCCTTGTTATCGTTTAAATCTCCACCCGTGTAGCTCATGCTGGCCAGTTAGGAACCCTGGGCTCTGAGGAGACGGTGGTTGAGGGGACTAACAGAGCAGAAGGCTAGGTTTAGGGTGTACGAGAAAGGAAGCAGCCATTTATTTGGCAGCTCCTGGAAGAAGTGTTTGCTTCTCTCTGTCTGTCTGTCTGCTGCCCCTGTTATCTGCGAATAGTTATCAATTCTATCAGTGAATAGTGTTTTTTAACTAATTGCTGTATTTATTTTTGCCTGTGCTGGGTCTTCGTGGCCGTGCAGGATTCTCTCCAGCTGTGGCGAGCAGGGGCCACTCTTTGTTGTGGTGCGCGGGCTTCTGGTTGCGGCAGCTTCGCTTACTGCAGCGCACAGGCTCTAGAGCACAGGCTTAGGAGTTGCAGCGCACGGGGTTAGTTGCCCCTCAGCGTGTGGAATCTTCCTGGACCAGGGATTTGAAGCTGTCTCCTGCACTGGCACGCGGATTCTTAAGCACGGGACCACCAGGGAAGTCCAGTGAATAGTTGCTGATCACATAAAGTCTGTGGAGACAGCCCAAAGAACTCAAAGCTCCACGCACTATGCAGTTCTGGCAGGTGGGCCTTGAATGCCAAGTTCACTCAATGCCCGGAAGGGTAAGCACTGAGAAGCCGGGGAGGCGAGCAGTAGCAGAGCCCAGAACTGACGCCAGATCAAGCGGGCAGATCCTTCTTACAGCAATCTCACCACACGCATCACGTTCTCACACACTCGTTCTTTCACCCAACAACTTCATCTCTAGGAACTTCGCTTTTTTTTGCAAAGTTGTTCAAACAAGACTGTTCACCAAACCTCATTTATGAACTATCAGAAAATGGCAAGGGTGTAAATATCCCTGGGGAAATGACCGAATAAGGAAACCGTGGTCCGTCCAAGCAACAGAACACCATGCAGCCATAAAAAGAGATGATGAAAACCTCTGTTGACATGGGAACATCTCAGCAACCTGTTTTTTATTGGGGAAAAAGCAGATTACAAACAGCAGGACCAGAATGATCTCATTTATTTAAAATAGGACGCATGTGTGGGTGTGTCTGTACATCAAGGGACCTCTGGTGGGGTGCTCTCTGAAATCAGAGGTTGTCAGTTTAAATGCATCAGATCCAGTGCAGGAGGGGCCACAGTCATTGGAGAGTTTGCGTCCCATCTAAACAGGTTTCTGATGCTCATCTGCAGCCTCTCACGGCCACATGGGACTTGGTGTTGTCAGATCTTTCCATTTTTTTCAAGAAAAACGGAAAATGTGGGCTTCTATATGAAAGTGCCTGGTTTGTAAGTGTTGGGGAGAAAGCATGCAAGTCAAATAAAACTCAACTGCAGGCCAGATTCAGCCAGGAAACCACCAGGTTTCGATCTCTGCCTAGACACAAAGGTATTCTTAGACAAGGACAGCTGGCATGTAAGCCCACCTCCTTTTAACCCTCAGAAGCTCTCTGAGCCTCGGCTTCATCATCTATAACGTGAGGAGTTGGGTTTGGTGGTTTCCAAAGCCCTGTCTAGCTCTGGCTATGCTTCTGGAACAGTGATCTCTTGGGGTCCTAGATTTTTTGAGACTCAGATCAGAGCTATCTCTGAAATGGGGGAGAGGAATAAAGGAGTATGAATCAACCAATTATATGTCTCGTTTCTGGGGGGGGTCCCAAATTTTCTAGGCGTCTCCCCAACTCATTCACTCATTTCCTCATCCATCCATCCATTCAGTAGTTAGTGAATGCTTACTCTGTACCAGTCACCATGCCAGGCACTTGGATAAGTGATGAATTGGGGTCCCCTGGGGACCCCAGGGCTAGTGTCCCCCAGGACAGTAGGGGAGTCCTGTCCCCTAGGACAGTTGGGGAGTGGTGGTCTGGAGGTTCCCACTGCCCTGGTGCAGTGACTTAAGAAGCCTGTTAGTGATCCACAGGGTTGAGGAGGCAGGATTGGCAACTCCTTTGTGCAGAAGGCTCAGAGAAGTCCCTTAAGAGCTCCCACCATACAATGAATATGAGCCCATGGACTGAAATTTACACCAAACAAGAACACATATCTTGCACTATCATTCACCACTTTCTACCATTTTCTGAACATCAGTGACACACCTTAGACTGCTCAGAAGGTAGGGAGGCATGCCTACGATCACACAAGTGGAAAATGGCAGATCAGGACCTGACCTGAGAGCCTGACTTGAAAGTTCATGTCACTTTCTATCAAGCTGTCCTACATTGGCAAAAAATCTGGGTGAGTTAGATAAACAGTTACCAGCAGTTCAGTTTTCTGAATCAAGAGTGAGGCTCCACAATGTGCTAACAGGCTAAAACATTTTCAATCTGGGCTGTCTTTGAAAATGGTGTGTGCTGATTGCTAAATCGCTTTAATTGTGTTCAACTCTGCGACCCAATGGACTGTAGCCCGCCAAGCTCCTCTGTCCGTGGGGATTCTCCAGGCGAAAACACTGGAGTGGGTTGCCATGCCTTCTTCCAGGGGATCTTCCCAACTCAGGGATCGAACTCGTGTCTCTAATGTCTCCTGCACTGGCAGGGGGGTTCTTTATCACTAGCGCCACCTTGGAAACCTGTGAAAATGATACCTGTTCTTAAATCCATCTCATGGCCCCTGGCAAATTCCTACCCTCAGAAGACCCCTCCAAAATCACTTTGTCTAAGATTCCCTGCCATCAGGATGTTAGCATCCTGCAGGATTTATCAAGTGTCCTGTGCCAAATCCAAGAATATCAGATGAATATGGTGCCATAATGACAAGTACAGCCAGGCAGGCAGAGAAGTCCTTCAAACTTAGTGACACTGCTATGGCTTTGGAACCTTTTCCTGAAGTTGGGATGGGCATGCCAGCAGTCTTCCCACTTTCGCACTCCAACAATGGCTAGAGGTGTGGTCTATGGAGAATATTCCATAAAAACACAACACAGATTTAGCTGAGGATGGCAACAGCCAGCTCCAGAGTCATTATGGATAGTGGCCGGTGACATAAATGAGAAATGGGAACAAATGGCAGAGTTTATCTAGAACCCACAAGATTTTATTCTCTTTAGACATCCTTTATAATAAAAGAATGTTTACATACACTTTTGATACCAAAGTTCCACCTGTGGGCCTTCCTTAGAAAATCTCTGTGATGTACCCGAAGAGTGACACCCAAGGGCGTTCTGTATTGCAACTGGAAACAATCCAAACCTCCAATAATAGCTGAGTGAGAAGGCAGGCGATGGAAGAGCCAAAGAGAGAAATCCTAAGTAACCTCTAAGAAGTGTGTCACGGAAAATACCATGAAACATGGAGAAATGTCCATGACATAATGACAAAGTCAGGTTACAGAAAGTGTATTTACAGGGATTCTATTTGTTAAACTACTTCTCAGCACATTTTGTTCAGCCACACCATGTAACACGTGGGATCTTAGTTCCCAAACCAGGGATTGAACGCGTGCCCCTTGCAGTGGAAGCATGGGATCTTGATCATTGGATGGCCAGGGAAGTCCCCTCAGTGCATTTTTTTTTTAATGGAAAGAAATCTATCAAAATGTTAACAGTTTTTTGGGTGGTGAGATAAAAACAATCGACTAAAATGTTCTTTTATTCAGTATTTTCCAAGTATTTGATAATGAGCTTGTAATATTTTTCATAATCAAGAAAAAAGCTATTTTCTTTTCTAAAAAGGTAATAAACTTTATTACATAAAGTTTTCCTGCTGCTGCTGCTGCTAAGTCACTTCAGTCCTGTCTGACTCTGTGCGACCCCATAGACGGCAGCCCACCAGGCTCCCCCGTCCCTGGGATTCTCCAGGCAAGAACACTGGAGTGGGTTGCCATTTCCTTCTCCAATATG
>SJYX01020129.1:36262-88594 GCA_006410675.1 Oreotragus oreotragus
GGGCGCGGGGAGGGGGGTTACATCATCCGGCCCCGAGGGTTGGGGGGGGGGCTGCAGGCAGAAGAAAGCGAGAGGTAACTTTTAACCCTAATGGCGCCGGCCGCGAGGGGACGCGCGGGTTGGGAGAGGAGGAGCGCGGGGCGCTGGGACGCCTGAAAGCACCGCTGGGGTCTCGGGCTGGAGGGGTCGCAGGAGACCCTCAAGGAAGCATGGAGCGCCGGGGGAGGTTTTCTCCTTCTCTTTTTCCCGAATTAAGCTCCGATTCCAATTTGGCGATGGGAACAGGCTTGTTTGCCGTTTTGGATGAAGCTGATGAATTCGGCTGCGTTAAAAAAAAAAAATGTTCCGAAGCTGTTGTTTTGAATGGGAGAGGTGGGTCGGTTCAGAATCTCCTGAGAGGGCCAGATTCAACCCAGCTTGCTTACTTTGGGGTCTGACTCCGCACCTGTGGGCAGCGGATACAAACACATCCGACACCCCCCGCCCCCCGCCCCCGCCACACACACCTATCAGAGATACGCCGCGGGACCCTAAAGCGTCCAGAGCGCCGCTGGAAACCTTGGGAGGGCTGGGATTGGCCTTTAGCCTTGGCAGTTTGCAGCGCACCGCGTCTCCACCGAGAAAGACCCTCACTAGGGGTTTTCCAGGAGGAAACTTATTTTCGTTATGTCTCTTTTGTCAGTATTACTTTCCTGCCCGGGTTAGTCTGCAGCAGTGATCTCCTTTAATGCTCAATAGACTCTAAGGGGTTGGGGATGGGGCGGTGGCGCCGCAGACTTCGGCTTCCCTGTGCCCCTCCAGACTGGAAAATCTGGATCAGTGTCTGCTGGTGAGGGTACAGATGGGCGAGAGGGCCCTCGGGGGCTTCTTTGGGGGAGAATGAGACCCTGACCTACCTTGAATCCACTGGGGATTCAGAAAACTGGGGGAGCCTGGAGAGGGCTCCGAGCCGGCCTTCTAGGTCCTGATGAGGCAGCTCCATCGTCTTTTCCCCGGGAGCAGAGTGCTGCTAAGACCTGACAAGTCCTTTGGTCACTTGAAAAAGATTCTTCAAGACTATGAACTTAGTTTGGGTCTGGATTTATCATGGAGAGATTTCCCCTTGGCCTGCAGCATGGTCCAGGCTGAGACCCCATCTCTGCTGTGTGATCTTGGTGCCTCTTTATGTCCAAGCTTCTGCTCTGCTGGTTCAGACGGTAGAGGATCTGCCTGCAATCAGAAGACCCAGGTTCCATCCCTGGGTCAGGAAGATCCGCTGAAAAAGGGAATGGCTCCAGTATTCTTGCCTGAAAAATCTCATAGACAGAGGAGCCTGGCAGTCTGCAGTCCATGGGGTCGCAAAGAGTCGGACATGACTGAGCTCATTTTTGGATCCACTGGGTCCCAATTCTCCTACCCTTAATAATGGTCAACACTTATTGAGTGCCTTCTGTTGTAGGTTACTGGGTCCCTGATTACACTGCCTAAAATTAGTGTCCCAATTCTAGGGTGGTGAGAATGTGCTATTACTATCCTTTTTTACAAATGAGGAAACTGAGGCACAGAGAGGTAAAGGCTCTTGCCAGGAGGTCACAGAATTGGTGAGGAATAAACCTGGATTTAAATGAGGGCAGTCTGCTGCAGGCTCTAAGCTCTTAACCATGGTTTTATACTGCCCCCTGTAATCTGGGAATAATAATACCTCCCTCCCAGGAGTGGGGCAGAGATTAAATGAGAGAAATGTGTGCCAAGCACCTGGCAGGCAGCGGGCCCTGGACAAACCTTGGTTCCTTTCACTTCTGGCCAGAACCACTTCCCCATTCTCCCGGGACTCACCTCCTTAATCCCCGCTAGCCTTTGCAGAGGGGACCTGATCCTTGCCCAAGGAATGAAGATACATGTCTATTAAAAAAACCCTTTGGATTTAAATTGAACAATTCCCTCCTCCTCCCCCTTTTTAATCTGCACGCTTTTAACGGCTCACTTCATGGACATTAATTTTAATGGGACGATTATTACCCTGTTTGGAAGTGTGCCCCTCGAAATGCTGGGCTCGTGAGGTGGCGCTGGGTCGAGTCCCAGCAGCTTGGATGTTTTCTGTAGTAGAGAGAGTGCAGTCTTGGCCATGCGGACGGTGGACGTGTTGTCCAGCAAGGGGGGTGATGGAAAAGAGGGGGGAAAGGGAAGACGTCCTTCTCTCCCCCAACATTCTGCAGGTGACAGTCAGTCCCTAACTGTCTCACTTTTGAGTGGCCTATCTCACTTACTGGAGAATGTGGCCTTGAGATGAGGCTTTTTGGAGCCTCTGTTTCCTCAGCTGTAAACTGGGAATAATAATAGTACCTATGTTACAGAGTTCAATAAGATCATACTGGGAAGCGCCGAGCATGGTGCCCAGCACACTGTGAGCACTTAATAAATGTTGGCTAACGTTGCTATTTTAAGGTAAATCATATCTTTGTCAAAAAGTGTGCTTTGAAGAAGGTTGGAGGGCCCACACCTTCAAATATTTTGGGTTGGCAAAAAAGTTTCCGTAAGATGTGATGAAAAACCCGAATGAACTTTTCGGTAAACCCAGTTATCTATGGGTCCCCTATTGTGAACTGATGGTTCAGTCACGGATGATGAGTATTATCTAGAAAGAGCAAAGTGTTTGGGAGATTGACATGAAAAACTTTCCTAATACTTTAGTAAAAATGAGCTTTTGATGTTAACGTTTAATTTAGTAAACACTTACATGGTGCTAACCCTGTGCCAGACACTGTTCTAAGTGCCTTAGATGTATTAACTCGTTTAATGACCTTGTGTAATAGGATGGGCTTCACTGGTGGCTCAGATGCTAAAGAATCTGCCTGCAAAGCAGGAGAGCCGGGTTTGATCCCTGGTCTGGAATGGCCACCCAGTCCAGTATGTATGCCTGGGGAATCCCATGGACAGAGGAGCCTGATGGGCTATAGTCCATGGGGTCACAAAGAGTCGGAGGTACGATTCTTAGTTCTTTATTATGGATGAGCACCCTGAGGAGAAGCATTTAATTTGTCCAAGGTCATACCGCTGTCTGGCCCCAGAGTTAATACTCTTTAGCATTATGTCATCACTGGGGACTTGGAAGAGGGAGGGAAGAAGAGAGATTGTTATGGGCTGAACTGTGTCCCCCTAAAATTCCCGTGTGGAAGTCCTAAGCACCAGTACCTTGGAATATGGCTGTATTTGGAAACTGGGTCTTTTTATTCATTTATTTTGACCACATTGCACATGGGACCTTAGTTCCCCAATTAGGGATCGAACCCACACCCCCTGGATTAGAAGAGAAGTCAGAGAAGTCCCAGAAACAAGGTCTTTTAGTTAAAATGAGGTCATTAGAGCAGAGTCCCAACCAATATGACTAGTCTCCATATAAGAAGAGGGAGAGACACCACAGGTTCAAGAAGGTGGTCATCTGAAAGTTGAGGAGAGAGGCCTCAGAAGAAACCCACCATGCTGACACATTGAGCTTGGTCCAGAACTATGAGAAAACAACTTTTTGATGTTTAAGCCCCCAAGTCTGTAGCCCCCTGTTGCTGCTGCTACTGCTGCTAAGTCACTTCAGTCGTATCCGACTCTGTGCAACCTCATAGATGGCAGCCCACCAGGCTCCCCCGTCCCTGGGATTCTCTAGGCAAGAACACTGGAGTTGGTTGCCATTTCCTTCTCCAATGCGTGAAAGTGAAGTCGCTCAGTCGTGTCCGACTCTTCGAGACCCCATGGACTGCAGCCCACCAGGCTCCTCTGCCCATGGGATTTTCCAGGCAAGAGTACTGGAGTGGGGTGCCATTGCCTTCTCCGGTAGCACCTTGTTAGGGCAGCCCTAACAGAAGGAGTGTATGTGTAGGGGTGGGGGGACCTGTCCTAAAAGGAAAGCTAGAAGCAGATATTCACCAGACTGCCCCCACTTTTACTGCTGGCCGTGTGCTTGGACATTTTTCTAGGACTGTTCATGTGTTTCCTTCTTCCTTCTTCATGTCCTGTTGGAAACATTTAAGGGAGAAGTTGTTTTAGTGGATTGTTTTGACAAACAGTTTGTGAAATCCAGTTGACACATTTATTCAGAGAAAACTTTCCCTACCAATTGCCAGGATGCATAGCCCCTCTCTCATAAAGAAATGATAGATTTTTCTAGTCCATGAAAACTTCCTATAGCACACAGGTACTCAAAACTGGGTTCAGTGGGACTTCCCTGGTGGTCCAGTGGCTAAGACTCCTCACTCCCAATGGAGGGGGCCTGGGTTTGATCGCTGGTCAGGGAATTAGATCTCATGGGAGGCAACTAAGACTTTGCATGTTGCAATTAAAGATCTCATATGCTGCAACTGGCAGGTGTTCAGTAAATATCTGTGGTGAGGAAGACAGAAAGAAACAAAGAGGGAGGGAAGGAAAGAATGAATGAATGGTAAGCATCCTGATTTGTCTTTCTCACTTTCAGATATACACAGTGATGTACATAGAATCGCTACCATCAGTAACATAAATTCTTACTGCAAATCGTTCCCTTACCTCCTACAGAAATAAAAACTCAAGTATTTTGAGCAGGGAGTGTGTGTGTATGAGGAGGAGGGTGGTGGTGGTATTTCTCTTCCTTAATTAAAAAAATAATTACCTATCCTGGTGTTTGAGACCAACTGAGCCTTACCTTATGGTGTCTTAATTTTTGTGACTTGGTGAAGTGGTAAGTGAATGAACAGCTGTTGCTGCCTCCAAACAGCTGTGTTTTCTGAAGCCATATATTAGTGCCAGGGGCATATTTGGTGCCAGGAGTCAGCCCGATGAACAACAGAGTTCTTGAATCAAAATCAGAGTTATCCCACAGTGATTTGACACCCTGTGCCAGAGAAACCTAGGTTTGAACCCTAGCCCTACCATGCAATCTAGGGCCCTTCCTTGGGCATATTTTTTGTCTCTCTCAGCCTCCACTTGCCCATCTGTAAAATGGAAATAATAATCAAAGCACCTACCTCATTGGGTTGTTGTGAGGATTAAAAGGAAGACTTTATCACATGTTTAGCTAAGTGCTTGGCACTCAATAAATAATTGTTATGATCCTTGTTGATGTATCAGGATTATTAAGCATCCACTTAAGAAGAACAGGGACCCCGACCCAAACCCACTGGGAAAACAAGAGGATTCATATTTCAGTGAGTCCAGTATTCAATGACATCACAGTTATTCCTAGGAAGGTCCCCTGCATTCAATAGACCCAGAGCAAGACAGCACTCATCTCTCACATTTATCCTGTTTAACCCCCTGATACCAGGAACGATGGGGTAACTCCTCCAGAGACTTCCTAAGTATTCATTTGCTACTTCTCCCTTAAGGATGTTTCTGTTGTAAATGAAGAGAGAACAGCAGACGAATGTCCACAGCAGGAGAGGAAAGCTTAACCAGCGCATAATTATAGTCTCATCAATACTTTAAGTGTAAAGGGTAAAGCTCACTTAAATAAAACCTAATGCCTTGATTACTGGAGTCACAAGAGATAGGGTTGATTAAACTTGCACTCCTGCTGTGAAAATTCAGACGTATTGTCCCTTGCTCAGGCAATAATCACTTTATTGGAGGCAACTGAGCTTAAACATGTGGATCGCTAGACATGAAATTATACTGATGAGAGGGTAAATGAGGATAAATACTAGAGAACACTTTGGCAGACCTGGAAAAATCGGAAATTCATATACCCTATGATCTGGTGATTCCGTTTCTAGCTATTTACTCTTAGATCAGTGGTTCCCAACTAAGGGCAATTTTGCTCTCCAGGAGACATTTGGCAAAGTCTGGAGATGGTTTCTGGTTGTCAAAACTGAAGGGTGCTACTGGCATCTCATGGGTAGAAGCTTGGGGTGCTGCAAAACATCCTATAGTGCACAGACAGCAGAGAATTATCTGACCCCAAATGTCAAAACCTTGTGTGAGAAACCTTGTTCTAGATACACAGTTGATATGCATAGGGTAGGGGCTTTCCTGGTGGCTCAGTGCAGGAGACCTGGGTTCAATCCCTGGGTCGGGAAGATCCCCTGGAGGAGGGCATGGCAACCCAATCCGGTACTCTTGCCTAGAGAAGCCCATGGACAGAGGAGCCTGGCAGGCTACAGTCTGTAGGGTTGCACCGAGTCAAACATGACTGAAGTGAGTAAACAGCAGCAGCAGCATGCATGCATTTGGTAGAGACTTAAATCATAAGGGTTTTTTTTTTTTTTTTTTTCTTGACAACCAGTCCAGAGCAGGGATTGGCAAACTATGTGAGCCAATCGGTCTGCTGCCTGTTTTTATAAAAATTTTACTGGAATGCAGCATTGCTCATTCATTTATGTATTATTTCTCTAATTCTTTCTGCTGCAACAGTAGAGTTGAATAGTTGCAACAGAAACTGCATGCCCTGCAAAGGGTAAAATCTTACTATCTTGCCCTTTAGAGAAAAAGTGTGTCGACCACTGATTTGGAAGAAGACAAGCCCAGGATTGGGTTTGTGGTACAACTATTTCATTAAGAATCCGGCTATGCCTTTACTTCTACTCCAGAGTCCTCAGTATTCTGGTTTTGGTCCTCAGGCTTCTTGTCTCATGGCTGTAGGATGGCTGCCACAGCTCCAGATATCACATGTGTACTGGATTGAATAGTGTCCTCCAAAGTTTGTCTCCATCTGGAAGCTGTGCATAAAGCCTTACTTGAGGATAGAGTCTTTACAAACATAAGCAAGTTAAGATGAGGTCATCTAGAATTAGGGTATGTCCTAATCTAATGACTGATATCCTTATAAGAGGAGGGAAATTTGGACACAGGCAAACACAGAGGGAAAACGACTAAGGTACAGAACTACCTATCATGGGGGCCACATCAAAACTCAGCATCTCCCTGTGCCCAGTCCTGCTTCTTTCTCCTCCCTTCTCTAGGTGATGATCCCAAGGGTGCCCCTTGTTCAGTTGCTCAGTCGTGTTCTGTGACCCCATGACTTGCAGCCCTCCAGGCTTCTCTACCACCATCTCCCTGAGTTTGCTCAGATTCATGTCCGTTGAATCAGTGATGTCATCCAGCCATCTCATCCTCTGTCACCCTCTTCTCCTCTTGCCCTCAGTTTTTCTCAGCATCAGGGTCTTTTCCCGTGAGTCACCTCTTCATATTAGGTGGCCAAAGTATTGGTGCTTCAGCTTCAGCATCAGTCCTTCCAGTGAATATTCAGGGATGATTTCCTTTAGGATGGAATGGTTTGACTCTCTGCTGTCCAAGGGACTCTCAAGAGTCTTCTCCAGTGCCCCAGTTTGAAAGTGTTAATTCTTCGGCCCTCAATCTTCTTTATGGTCCAACTCTCACATCCATACATGACTCTTGGAAAAAAAACATAGCTTTGACTATAAGGACCTTTGTTGGCAAAGTGATGTCTCTGCTTTTTTAAAACACTGTCTAGGTTTGTTTAAAGCGTCTGCCTGCCATGTTGGAGACCCAGGTTCAATCCCTGGGTTGGGAAGATCCCCTGGAGAAGGAAATGGCAACCCACTCCAGTATTCTTGCCTGGAGAATCCCATGGACAGAGGAGCCTGGTGGGCTACAGTCCACGGGGTCACAAAGAGTCGGACACAACTGAGTGACTTCACTTTCACTTTCACTAGGTTTGTCATAGCTGTGCTTCCAAGGAGCAAGTGTCTTTTAGTTTCATGGCTGCAGTTACCATCCACAGTGATTTTGGACCCCAGTTCAGTTCAGTTCAGTTCAGTCGCTCAGTCGTGTCCGACTCTTTGTGACCCCATGAATCGCAGCATGCCAGGCCTCCCTGTCCATCACCAACTCCTGGAGTTTGCTCAGACTCATGTCCATCGAGTCCGTGATGCCATCCAGCCATCTCATCCTTGGTCATCCCCTTCTCCTCCTGCCCCCAATCCCTCCCAGCATCAGAGTCTTTCCCAATGAGTCATCTCTTCGCATGAGGTGGCCAAAGTACTGGAGTTTCAGCTTTAGCATCACTCCTTCCAAAGAAACCCCAGGGCCGATCTCCTTCAGAATGGACTGGTTGGATCTCCTTGCAGTCCAAGGGACTCTCAAGAGTCTTCTCCAACACCACAGTTCAAAACCATCAATTCTTCAGCGCTCAGCCTTCTTCACAGTCCAACTCTCACATCCATACATGACCACAGGAAAAACCATAGCCTTGACTAGACGGACCTTAGTTGGCAAAGTAATGTCTCTGCTTTTGAATATGCTATCTAGGTTGGTCATAACTTTTCTTCCAAGGAGTAAACGTCTTTTAATTTCATGGCTGCAGTCACCATCTGCAGTGATTTTGGAGCCCCCCCAAATAAAATCTGACACTGTTTCCACTGTTTCCCCATCTATTTCCCATGAAGTGATGGGACTGGATGCCATGATCTTCGTTTTCTGAATGTTGAGCTTTAAGCCAACTTTTTCACTCTCCTCTTTCACTTTCATCAAGAGGCTTTTTAGCTCCTCTTCACTTTCTGCCATAAGGGTGGTGTCATCTGCATATCTGAGGTTATTGATATTTCTCCCGGCAATCTTGATTCCAGCTTGTGTTTCTTCCAGTCCAGCGTTTCTCATGATGTACTCTGCTAGGGTATCCTTAACAAGTTGCTATATGCTAATCTCCATCTCAGATTGACTTATTGAGAAACCTTACAATAACCACATTAGACCTCCCACCTTTGTTGAAATGAAAATTCTGATACTTCGGTCAAAAGATAACCATATTACAGATGGTTGAATGGGTAAACAAAATGAGGTCTAGCCATACAAGGGAATAGTATACAGCCTTGAAAAGGAGGGAAATTCTGACACACTCTACAATGTGAATGAATCTTGAAAACATGCTAAGTGATATAAATCAGACACAAAAGGATAAATATTGTATGATTCCACTTCTGTGAGGTTTCTAGATGAGTCAAACCCACAGAGACAGACAGAATGGTGGTTGTGAAGGACTGCGGGCAGGAGGTGGATATTTAGTGCTTAGTGGGTTTAGAGTTTCACTTGGGGTTAATGAAAAAGTTCTGAAGAGGGATGGTGGTCATGGTTACTACAATGTAAATGTACTTAATGCAACTAAATTGTACACTTAAAAATGATGAAGATGGGGGGGGTGCAATCTTGATCCTAGCTTGTGCTTCTTCCAGCCCAGTGTTTCTCATAATTGGCTATAACCCAGTACAAAATAAAAATTTAGAAAGAGAATGAGACCATGTTCCTTGACCATGATGCAACAATAACAATAATAATGATTACAAATGGGTAACTTTAAAAGTCACATATGTTTGGAAACTAAATGCATAGTACTAAATAACCTTTTCCATTGGAGTGAAATCTGCTTCTTCAAATTTCAGAGTCCTACAAATAAACTTTACGGTATAGTTTTCTTCATATAAGGCTAGTGTTTATTAGGCTTATCCATAGATATTTTATGATCTGCTGTTAAATGTATAGATCACACTTTCCATTACATATTCTGGTTAGGTATTTCTCGTGTATAGGAACCTCTTAATTTTTGTATGCTGATCTCAAATCATGTCTTTTACTGAATGTTCTTCTAATTTTAATAGCTAAATTATCTTGACATTTTAGGTGGTCATGTGATTCCCCCAAATAATGACAGTTTGCACTCTTCCTTTCCCAGACTTAGCACTCTTAATTCCTATTTCTTTGTGCCGAACATCTCCTTTAAACACTGGCTTGTGCATGTGTGCCTGCTAAGTTGCTTCAGCTGAGTCTGACTCTTTGTGCCCTTGTGGACTCTAGCCTGCCAGGCTCCTGATCATGGAGTTCTCTGGGCAAGAACACTGGAGTGGCTTGCCATGCCCTCCTCCAGGGGATCTTCCCAGCCTAGGAATGGAAACCGTGTCTCAAGTCTCCTGCATCGGCAGGCAGGTTCTTTACCACTAGCGCCAGCTGGGAAGACCTAAATATTGGCTCATCCTTGTCTTATTCATGATTTGAATTGAAAACTTCTAATGTTGTTTCTTCCATTTAATGTACTATTTCTGGGAGATGCTTTGTATCACATTAAGTAAATTTCCTTGTTTTTCTGTTAATAAGAATGAGAAATGGGTGCCATTCTCAACATATGGCTTCCTTCTCTAAGAAGCTGGCTGCTTGACATCGCTCCATGTGAAGTCAGAGAAAAGGGGAGATAAGATCTGGAGTGCACATACTCAGCCATTTATGGATATGACCTTGGAGTAGCAAACACCATCTCTACTCAACATCTCAAAGGCCAAAGATTCATCACGTGGCCACATCTAGCTAGCTTCAAGAGAGGCTGCTGATGATTAATGCTTTTCACTCAACAGCCTGTGCCCATCTGAGACTCTAACACCATAGCAGTGCAAGACAACAGATGCTGGAGGACAGATAGCTACACCAGATAACAATGTGCCGCACTCCTTTAATTTGTTAATGTACTGAAACGCATTAACACATTCTCTAATATTACGTCACTCTCACCTTCCTAGGATAAACCTCTTGAATCATGAATATTTTTTTACTGTATAATTGGAATCCATTTGTGAATGCTTTTTTTTTTGCATCTGTGTTTGTTAAAAATAATGTTTATATTAATGCAGAGAGGGACTTCCTTGGTGGTCCAGTGGTTAAGAGTCTGCCTTTACATTGCAGGGGACACAGGTTTAATCCCTGGTCTGAAAACTAAGATGCCACACGCTGCAGAGCAGCTAAGCAGCAACCAGAGAGTCCGTGCAACAAAAGATCCTACATGACACAAGGCACACTGCCCTGAGACCCCATGCAGCCACACACATAACAAGCATCAGTGCAGAAGGCAGTAATGCTTCACATCTCTGGGTACACTGCAGTTTTTTTAAGTCGTTTCCCATACATTATCTCACTTGCGAATACATGATAATCGGAGCTGACTCTTTAAAAAATAATAATAAAGTAGATATTACGTGTTAGAAAATATCTACATGTAGAAACTGCAGGCTTCTCTAAGTATTGACTAAATTCTAAAGGACAATCCATGAAAATAAAATGAGAATTAAAGGAGAGAGAGGATACAGAGAATTGAAAAAGGATTTTTGCTTGCATGACTTTGGAGGGATTTTATCACTCTCCAAGATGTATGAGGAGGAATGGGACTGCCGGCTCTGTAAAATATCTAGCCCTCTGCTGGTTTTCTAAGCATTCTGCTGACAGAGTTTAAACAACCTGGTTTTGAATCTGTACGTAAAGTTTCCCTGGCATTCAACATTCTTTGGCTTTTTGAACTTTTGATTCCTTACTTATCTGCATATACCAAATTGGGTTGTGCTAAGCTGCTTTGGTCGTGTCCGGCTCTGCGTGACCCTAAGGACTGCAGCCCGCCAGGCTCCTCTGTCCATCGGATTCTCCAGGCAAAAATACTGGAGTGCATTGCTATTTCCTTCTCCAAATTAGATGATGACAGCTGAGCCCACGCCCAGGAAAAGGAAGCACTAAAACTCTGGGCCGCTTCTGCTGTCTGTCTGGCAGCTGGGTCATCTGTGTCCTGGTCACGGGGCAGAGCTGAAGAGCTTTTCCAGGATACACGATAATCACACAGCAGTGATCGCTCAAAAGTAGAGTGCCTTTGGGAGGAAAATAGATGGTAGGCTGACATCATCTGCAAAAAGAGGAGCTCTATATGACAATGACTGGGCATCAGGGTAAACATGTGTCGTTGTTTAGTCACTGCAGTTGTGTCTGACTCTTTGAGACCCCACATGGGGTCTCCTCTCTCCATGGGATTCTCCTAGCAAGAATACTGGGGTGGGTTGCCATGCCCTCCTCCAGGGGATGAACTCCCATCTCTTGCCTGGCAGTTGGATTCTTTACCACTGAGCCACCTGGAAAGCCCCAGAGTAAACACAGAATTGCCCCAATAGCAGCATCTCTTTGTAGATTTTACCCATATAAAATATGCTTTGTTAACCTCTCTCTCCTGAGACTCAGAGCCTCCTGGGTGTCATAGATTTGATACTTAGGGCAGCACTTACCTCTGAGAAGAACTCAGCTGAGCTTTCAGCACTCTCTCCCCCATCACCCCTGCTTCTTCCTTTCTTCCCTCACCGCCCCCCCGCCCACACACACACATACATACCCTCAGAAGCAATTACACTCCAAGCTACCTGGAGAGAATCTTCCAGCTTCTCTGGAACACTGGCTGCATCTTCCAAAATGAAGCAAAGATCTGGGAATTTTCTGGAAACCCATATTGGTGCACATGTCTCATTTGAACAGATTAGGTCCTATAGCAGATTTTGTGCACCGATCAGACTGCTCTAATAATTCACAAGTCCACTTTGTGCCATTTTTAGACACCCTAAATGCCAAAATTCTTAATGACTATTTCTATTGGTGTAAACGGATGCCTTCCGTGTCTCTTTTTACCATGTACAGTAAGTAGCCTAAAGTACAGGGAGAAATATCTCAGAATCCCATCTATTTTCTACCAACATTAGCCCTAGAAATTCATTATGAACATTGAAAATGAACAAGGTCAGGGTCCACATGAAAAGAACTGCGCCGTTTCCATTTTCAGTCTTTTCAAGCAGATATCGTATATCATGAAGTGCGGCAGGGGAGTGAACAACACAGGTAGGGCAACTGAGCACTTAAATTTAAAATAAGTGCTTTAAAATAGCAGATTATAGCTTACAGGAAAAAAGGATGTTTCCTTGTGTCCTGAAAGTGGGTGATGGGTAATTCAAAACTCTTCAGATATCCAAAATTTGGTTACCTCTTTTTAACATGCTGAACTGAAGTTTGAAAAAAACCCGTCCAGTTTCAAAGCCTAATTCTTCACTATCAGGCTCTGTGATCTCTCTCTTTTTTATAAACGGTCTATAAATAGATAATAGAAATATTGTAAGGAAAGAAATTACTAAATAAAGAGGCTACCAAATAGTAAATATGTTAAAAGCTCCACAGCTAAAAGAGCCTGGTATTAGATCAGCCAGAGATAGATCCACCTTACAACAACAACAACAAAAATCCAAAAATAGACCCCAGTATGTCTGAGAATTTAGGAAACAAACAAATTGCATCCTATCTGCCCATCACGTTAAATGAGGTGTTGTTACTGAACCACACTCAGATCGCTCAAGATTTAAATGTAAAAAGTAGAACTACATTTAAAGTATAGCTGAAAGAAATTATAGATGAATATTTCTATCATCTTTGGTGAAGAAGAGCTTCCTACACAAAGAATTAAAACTAGAAGTCATAAAGGAATATATTGATGAAATTTGACTACTAAAAAGAGTGAAATTGGTCTAAGTCTGAGCATGCATTAGTGCTAAGTCGCTTCAGTCATTCTGACTCTGTGCGACTCTGGACTGTAGCCTGCCAGGCTTCTCTGTCCATGGGATTCTCCAAAGTCTGAGCATACAAAGTTTTATATAAATAACCCCGAGACCTCATCTCCAAAAAGAAAAACAGTCTCATTCTAGAACCTTGAATAGACTCACTTGAAAAATATAAAGTAAAAAAAAAAAAAAAATCAAATGAAAACGTATGATCTATCACTGATTAAATATCTACAATGTGGCTACAGTACTGGGATGAACTTCACCAGGCCAGATTAGTCCAGTGTGCAAAGAAAATCATATTTCCACAGAGCCAAAACCTGCCAGAAGCTCTAATTCCTCACAGAGCCTCAGACCACATACAGCCATTAGCCAAAGTAAACATGACGAGAGGACGAGCATCAGGACTGTCAGTAAATTCTGCAAAGTTGGAATCTGAGCCATTGGTCTCAGTAATTCCCAGAGAGAATGGCCAAATCTAAACACTGTGTAGTTTTGTGATTTTCACAGTTGAACCAGTGCAAAGGTTTTAGGAATTTTAAAAATCATATAATTGATGTCTCATACATAGACACCTTTGTATCTAGCTAGCTTTTAAAAGTATTCATTTGGCCTAAGTGAAATACCATCAAGGAATTTAGGATGGAAAACTGCCTAGAGATCAAGGTCAAGGGAAAGCCCTAAATAGCTTCTAAGAAACTTGCAACACCCTGAACAAATATGATCTGGTAATTCTGTCTCACTGACTGACCTCGGTGCATGGATAAGGCCAGCTTTAAGCAGCTGAAGGGGTGTTTAATTCTGTCCAGAACCTACATCCTAATTGCAAGTTTGCAGTTTAATTTGTAGTGACCTCAAGTAATAGGGCATTTCCATGTGGAAACAGGGCCCATGAAGAACATTGTAGGATGGATTGGAGTTGAGGTGCTCCCTGAAAACTAGCCTAGGGATTGTTATTCTCATCTGAGCATCAGCCACTAAGGGCATGTTGAGTTGGCTCATTTGGAGCTGATATCATTGTGTTTACCAAAGACCCCTTACAGAGGCCTCTGAACTCCTCACCAAGAGGCTGTGCCTCAGAGTCTCAGGAGGAGAAGGGAAAACACCCAGATATCTCAGACTGAAGAAGGGTACCACTTTTGCTCCAAACTGTCCAAGAAACAGAGGCTCCATAGTAAGAGTATTTGGGAGTGGAGATGAAACCATCCTGGAATGATCTGTAGTTTCTCTCCTCTCTTTGCATGGCATGAGGTCACACAAGCTGTTTACATTGAATTAGGTAAAATAAGCAGAAGATAATTCTGAGACTGTTATGTTATGTTGGCAGGTCATATTAGAGCTTGTTAAGAAAACTTCTTTAGCAGAAACAGATTCACAGATAGAGAAAACACACTTGTGGTTATCAAACGGGAGACAGAAGTGGGCAGAGACAAATTAGGGTATGAGATTAACTAACTATTATGTATCAAATAGATAAACAACAAAGACATATAGTGTAACACAGGGAATTATAGCCATTATCTCGTTATAACTCACAATGGAATATAAGCTACAAAAATTCTGACTCACTATGCTATGTGCCTAAAATTAATAATATTACAAATCAACTATACTTTAGTAAAAAGAAAAATCTGCTTTGGGATTGCTTTGGATATTGTAGGAGAAGCCTGTCTTGGAAATGATTAATAGAAGTCTGAAATTGTGTGCTCCTAGTGTCTGTGAAGGGGAAGGAGAGAACTCACAGACAGATGGTGTAAAATTGGGTATTTTATCCTTTGCCATGGGGCACAAAGTACCTTTTCCCCTCTGTGGAGGGATTGTGAAATGCAACATAGAACTATAAACTGGGCTGGTTAGGAGGGTCCATCTTTCCTAGACCAGGGCCAGCAACACTTTGGGGACCTAGGAAGGAGCTGGTACCAAAACCATGAGTTTTTTTTTAGGTTCTTCTTCCCTGGTGGCTCAGAAGTTAAAGCATCTGCCTGCAATGCGGGAGACCTGGGTTCAATCCCTGGGTCGGGAAGATCCCCTGGAGAAGGGAATGGCAACCCACTCCAGTACTCTTGCCTGGAGAATCCCATGGTCAGAGGAGCTTGGTGGGCTGCAGTCCACGGGGTCGCAAAGAGTCGGACATGCCTGAGCGACTTCACTTTCACTTTCTCATCTATAAGCCAGCAGCCTCCCACAGTAGCTGAAGAAAGGAAAATTCACCTCCATTTCTGGCTGTTAGGTCTGAGAAATAGGACTGGCTGTTTGGTCCGGCACGGACTCACTGAAAGAAGTACCATTATTTGGTGCGTGTTATTTTGTTCAGACACTTTCCTGTGATCTTCTCTTTCATCCCCTTACACTTTGTTGTCCTCTCACAACAGGTGTCGAAGACATCGTGGCAATAATGATTCCTGAGCCCAAAGGGAAGGAGATCGTAGGCCTGCTGGAGAGAAACATCACTGTGACCATGCACATCACCATCGGGACCCGGAACTTGCAGAAATACGTGAGCCGCACCTCGGTCGTGTTTGTATCCATTTCCTTCATCGTCCTCATGATCATTTCCCTTGCCTGGCTGGTCTTCTACTATATCCAGAGGTTTCGATATGCAAACGCCAGGGACAGGAACCAGGTGAGTAGCGGAGAGGTATACAAGAGAAAAAAAAAAATGATTACCAAAGTAAGACAGTATTGTGTAAACTTTGGAGATCACAGAAAATGCCATGACCAAAACCAAACTTACCTCCAATGCCCCTGCTCAAGATAAACACTGGTAACATTTGCTGCAGAGGTTTTCAGGTCTTTTCCAGGTACATATTTTCATGTCTTGCTAACATTGTTCTGTAACATGGAAATACTTTGTCCCACGTTCCTATTGCTCATTTGTGAGACAGTTATTTACTGTTTAGACAGTGGCTCAGTTGGTGAAGAATCAGCCTACAATGCAGAAGACCTGGGTTCGATCCCTCATTCGGGAAGACCCCTGGAGAAGAAAATGGCAACCCACTCCAGTATTCTTGCCTGGGAAATCCCATGGACAGAGGAGCCTGGCTGGCAGTAGTCTATGGGGTTGCAATGACTTGCCGATTAAACCACCAGACACAAATAAAGGGGGTTAGAGGACAGGAGCTAAGATTATGCTAATTGTATCAATATAATGTGGAAAGAGCCAGAATTTCCTCCTTGAGAACAGAAAGAAACAAAAATAAATAAATAAAAGATATTTTGAAAGTGATAAATTTTGGAACAGGTAAAGCCTACTCTTAGGATAAAATGCAAAAGGTATAACCCAAGTCTCCCACATCGCAGGCAGATTCTTTGACATTTGAGCTACCTGGGAAGCCCGACATGATATACAATGAAAAGTAACTGAGGACTTGTCTGTCCCTCAGTTATGCAGTTTTTCTCTCTGGAATATCTTCTCATCCAAGGAATTTTTTATGTGCTTACAAACACCTGTGTGTGTGTGTGTGTGTGTGTGTGTGTGTGTGTGTGTGTTTAAACTAATAAGAGCACGTATAAATCTGTACCAATATTTATCACTTCATCCTAGAGATTAATTCCCATTGACTCTCAATCCAAGCTGTCTTCTCATTTCTAATGACTGTATAGGCAGACTTTGGAGATACTGTGAGTTTGATCCCTGACCGCTGCAATGAAGCAAATAGCTCAGTAAAGCGAGTCAACAGGAATTTTTTGGTTTCCCAATGCACACGAAATTATGTTTACATTATACTGTAGTCATAACATTGTATCCAAAAAAGTGTACCTACCTTAATTTTAAATACTGCCTAAAATGCTAACCATTATCTGAATCTTCAGCACATCATAATCTTTTTGCAATAATAGCATCAAAGATCACCGACCACATATCACCATGACAAATATAGTAATAATAAACGTTTGCAGTATTGTGAGAATTTCCAAAATATGACACAGAGATACAAAGAGCAAATGCTGTCAGAAAAAATGGCACCGATAGACTTGCTCAATGCAGGGTTGCCACAAGCCCTCAATTTATAAAATACACATCTGTGAAGCACAATAGAAAGAGGTATGCCTGTATAATGTTTTATTTTCTGCATATACTACATTTATTGGCTGCTGCTGCTGCTGCTGCTAAGTCACTTCAGTCGTGTCCGACTCTGTGCGACCCCATAGACGGCAGCCCACCAGGCTCGCCCGTCCCTGGGATTCTCCAGGCAAGAACACTGGAGTGGGTTGCCATTGCCTTCTCCAATACATTTATTTAGCCAGCTCCTATCAATGAATGTGTTTTCCCTTACGAAAAAACAAAACTGAGCACACACACACATAAATGTGCAGGTGACACAGCACGTTTGTGAGTGTATCTGTGTGGTAAATTCTGAAAGTTTTACAGCTAGGACAATGGTATGTGTATTTTACATCATAATGGGCTGTGCTAAGTCGCTCAGTCATGTCCGACTCTTTGCAACCCCATGGACGTAGCCCATCAGCGTCCATGGAATCCTCCAGGCAAGAATACTGGGCTGGGTTGCCATTCGCTTCTCCAGGGGATCTTCCCAACGCAGGGATCAAATTCAGGTCTCCCACATTGTAGGAGGATTCCTTCCCTTCTGAGCCTTGAAAGCCTTGAAACTATAATGGATACTGCCAAATTGTCTGCCAGAAAGGTTGAACCAATTTATACATGAACCAGCAATATAGTAATACTGATGCTAATATAAACAACATTTGTGCAGTTGTATATTAATCGCAGGGATCAAATTCAGGTCTCCCACATTGTAGGAGGATTCCTTCCCTTCTGAGCCTTGAAAGCCTTGAAACTATAATGGATACTGCCAAATTGTCTGCCAGAAAGGTTGAACCAATTTATACATGAACCAGCAATATAGTAATACTGATGCTAATATAAACAACATTTGTGCAGTTGTATATTAATACTGCTTATACTAACATACGGGGCTTCCCTGGTGGCTCAGTGATGAAGAATCTGCCTGCCAATGAAGGAGATGCAGATTTGATCCTAGGGTCAGGAAGATCCCCTGGAGAAGAAATGACAAGCCATTTCAATATTCTTGCCTGAAAAATCCCATGGACAAGGAGCCTGGCAAGCTATAGTGCATGGGGTCACAAAGAGTCAGACTCGACTTAATGACTAACCAACAAATATTAATATATACAACAGTATACTAATAACAAGCACTGTTTCCAGTATCCTCACCATATAAATGTTACGGCTTTTTTCGTTGTTTGTGATTTAATAAGATAAAAATGGTATCACATGTTTCTGATCACAAGTTCCATTAAGTAGAAAAAGCTAGTTATTTTCCTATGAAGTATCTGCTTATATTATTAGACCACTTTTCAGTTGAGTCGTTGGTCGCATTGACTGATGTGTATAAGCTCTTTACTGGTCAGAGTAGTTAACTCTTTGTGGGCCTGCTGCAGATTCCGTGTTTTTCCTCTAAACTTATCACTGTCTCTGATGTATCTTTGGGGTTTGGGGCCATGCAGAAATTTGGGGGTATTGCATAACTGAATCTACCAATTTTTTATAGCTTCCAAGTTTTATACCATAAGATCTTCCATAGTCCAAGATTATAGAAAAACAGTATTTCATCCACTGCTTTTTTTTCACTTTCACAATTAAAACTCTAATCTACAGAGAACTTATTTTGACTTAAAGAATCAAGTACAGAGCCAATGTTATTTTTTTTTTTCAGATTGCCTACTGGATTTTGTAACTGGTGTTTATTGAATAATTAATCTTTTCCTTCTCATATGCAGAACCTCCCCCATTTAGCATATATTAAAGCTCCATATGTATTTGGTTCTGTTTCTGTGCTCTATAAAATGTAGCTTTAATCTGTCTTTTCACATTCTGATATCATACTCTTTTGAATATTTTAGCACCATACTATGCTCATATCTGTTCATGCTAATCTTGTTTCATTGCTCTGTCTTCACTTTTTTCATGTGTATCTTTGTGTGAATTTAGAATCACTTTAAGCTAGTTTTTTAATTTATAGAATAATTTAAGAATCTATAACCTATAATGATGTTGACTCTTCCTATCTAAGAATGATATATGTTTTCCCTTTATTTAACTGTTCTTTTTATTCCCTAATAGCATTTTAAATATCCTCATTTAATCTTGCACATAAGAAATGTTTATTCCTAGTTGAGTGTGTTGCAATTATAAATGAAATCTTTTTAATATGGGGAGGCTTTTGATTTTTGTTTATTTTGCACATTACTATAATTTAGTAATTTATGTATTCAATAATTTATTATTTAAATTTTTATTATCTTAATAGTGATATTATGTAATATATATTAAATATAAGCATGTTATATGAACTCTCAATATATTTACACACATAATCTTCTTAATAACCTTATAGTAGATAATTCTATTGTCCCCATTTTACAGAGAAGGAAACAGAAAGTTTAAATAACCAGCCCAAGGTCACACAGCTAGTGATTATTTAATAGATACAGCGATTGAACCAATATCACAGCTTCAGAACATATGCTCTTAACCAGTACATTATAGTGTTTGTAATTGTTTGAATTAGTCTACCAGGATTACACTAGTAATATGCAGTCAATGATAATGTATTACTTCTTTCAAATTTTCAACCTCCTTTTTTCTTCTGTTGTCTAACTTCACTGACTTGTGTCTCTAGAACCAACTAAAGTGATAGTGGTAATAGTGAGCATACTACTCTTCATTCAGTATTTATGGGAGCATTCTGAGTTTAATGGATAGTTTTTATCATTTCTCAATTTTATTATTTCCCCATGCAGTCTTCTAGGTCGAGATATAGTCCTATTTTATTCAGAGTTGTAATCAGGAATGCCTTTTTAATTTTAACAAATGCCTTTCAACAGCGATAGTTCTGACTTTTCTCTTTTGATCTATTAATAGTAGTTTAAATTAATGGATTTCCTAATATTGAGCCGTCTTGAATTTCCAGTACATCACTCATCTTCTATGTGTGCTGAATTGTTTTGTTCATACCTTACTTAGTACATTCTTTACTTTTGCCTTGATAGTCACGTGTGAACTTTGCCTGTAGTTTGCTTCTTAAACTTGTCTTTGTGTGTCCATTTCTGAGCCTGCTGGGTCTTCATCGCTCGTGCGGCCTTTCTCTGGTTGCAGTTAGCTGGGCGCTCCGCTTTGTTGCAGCACTCTCACTGCAGGCTTCTCACTGTGGTGGCTTCTCTTGTGGAGCACAGCTCTAGGAGCACCGGCTTCAGTTGTCTTTGTGTGTCCATTTCTGAGCCTGCTGGGTCTTCATCGCTCGTGCGGCCTTTCTCTGGTTGCAGTTAGCTGGGCGCTCCGCTTTGTTGCAGCACTCTCACTGCAGGCTTCTCACTGTGGTGGCTTCTCTTGTGGAGCACAGCTCTAGGAGCATCGGCTTCAGTAGCTGCAGCAGACAAGCTTAGTAGTTGCAACTCAGTGCTCTAGAGCACTGGCTCAGTATTTGTGATGTCCAGGCTTAGTTGCTTCGTGGCATAAGGGATCTTTCCAGACCAGGGATCGAACCCATGTGCCCTGCATTGGCAGGCGGATTCTTATCCACTGCACCAGTGGAAGTCACGATTTACATTTTGTCATGTTTAGGCAATAGTGCTACCAGTTTTTTAAGAAGAATTTGGAGATTTTGTTCCATTTTCTTTAGTTGGGTTGTGGTGTCCAACATGGCAGTCACTAATCATGTGTGACTATTTAAATTTAAATTAATTTTAATAAAATTAAATTTAAAATTGTGTTCCTCAGTCATACTAGCTACATTTCCAGTCACTTCTGGATGGCAGGACATAGATAGGACATTTTCATCATCATGGGAAGCCCTGTAGGATGGGCTAATTCTAGAACATTTTAAAGAGTGTTGGAATTAAGTTAAAAGCATCTGCCTGCCATGAGGGAGACCTGGGTTCAATCCATGGGTTGGGAAGATCCCCTGGAGAAGGAAATGGCAACCCACTCCAGTATTCTTGCCTGGAGAATCCCATGGATGGAGGAGCCTGGTGAGCTACAGTCCATGGTGTCGCAGAGTCGGACACAACTGAGCGACATCACTTCACTTCACTTAATGTATTATAGGGCTTCCATGATAGTTGGTAAAGAATCTGCCTGCAATGCAGGAGACCCCAGTTCGATTCCTGGGTGGGGAAGATTCCCTGGAGAAGAGATAGACTACCCACTCCAGTATTCTTGGGCTTCCCTTGTGGCTCAACTGGTAAAGAATCCACCTGCAATGCAGGAGATCTGGGTCTGATCCCTGGGTTGGGAAGGTCCAACTGGAAAAGGGAAAAGCTACCCACTCCAGTATTCTGGCCTGGAGAATTCCATAAACTGTATAGGCCATGGGGTCGCAAAGAGTCGGACACAACTGAGCAACTTTCACTCCACTAACGTGTTTTAGATTTTTTGGTAAGCCAATAAATTCAAAGTTGTTTTAGGAGGATAACTCTTTGACTGTATATTTATTTTATGAAAACTCATCTGTTTAAATTTTCTATAGAATCTGGAACAATTTTTAAAACATTTTTATTGCTTTCTTTGACTCAAAATGATGCATGTTTGTTCTAAAAATTTTGGCAATCAGAAAAATACTAAAAGAAAACAAATCATTCATCAGCCTACTGACTTGTTAACAATTAAGAACATTACCTTTCAGACTTTTAATTCCATATGTATGCATATATTCAGTAAATTGTCATATGTGTGTTATGTATGCATGAGATACAGACACACATTAGACATATAAATTTGTGTGTGTTTTTTTTATTAGATGGTGAGCATTTCCTCCATCATTAAGTACTATTTAAAACATGATTTTTAGTAGCTACATAGTAGTCAGATTCTACCTCTTAACAAAAGTGAGCAAGTTACTTTATGCTTTAGTTTTCTAAACTAAAGAGGAATATGCTTTCTTTTTTTAGTTATAGTGAGGATTGAATGGCTTAATGTGTCTTATATTTTAAGGTCCCGGAGCATAATTACTCATTTACAGAGCTCTCAACAAATGATATCATTATTACCATCATATAAATTCCATAACCATTACATACAGTTCCAACTTTGATACTTTTACTGAATATTCTTGAATTTAAGTGGATGCATTACCAGTTAGACACAAGGCAGTGAAACTAGATATGGAACAAAAAATAAGTTCCATTCCACTGGTTCCTAAAGATTACATTTGAAGAACCTGTACAAATATCAATCAGTTATCACAAAGATACTTACCAACTGATTCAACAGTGATAGAGATGGCACCCCTATCTTTCTGAGTCTAGAGATAACCCAAGCAGTCTTTGGGAAACTGAGGCAAGGGTGAGACTTGTAGTCTTGAATTAGCTGAGTCACTGTTACCAATGCTAGCCTCTCTGTGCAGGCAGACATAGATTGCATGTCCGTCTTGACATGTGCAACTCTGTGATGCATGTGAAAAGTACATTGGAATGGATGGCATGAAGCGGACAAGGCTTAAGTTTTTGCTCTGCTCCCTTTTTATTCACTTTCCTCGAATTACAGGATGCTACCTTTGGTTCACTCAGTGAATTTGGATCCTGCTGAAAGCACTGTTTCTTGATCAAAATAGACATCATACTTTAGCCCTTTTATGAATGAAATAAGGATCTATAATTCCCCTTAGACAAATATTTCTCTTTTGATGGGGAGTGCTTCGTTTCAGTCACCAGAAAGTTACAGCTGTGTAAGCTATAGCTTTAGTAAGCATCAGGTAAACTGAAGTCATTTATTTTTATTGAAGCATTGTTGGCCCGTCCAGAAAGAGGAGCTCTCAGGTTAGATGTTGACTCACAGTCTACAATGGACCGTCAAAGGCGCTAATGTTACATTGGTGAAGTGTCTAGCCATTCCGGTGTGTAGCTGAGAGACTGAACTTGAAGTAGCCAGAAGCACTCCTCAGTCTCTGCCTGGCTTGTTGCAGGTCACACTTAGAGGAAGGTCACCATCATCTTGCATGATCATTAGCCCTTTCAGACCACTTCAGGGTAGCTCCCCGTGGAGTAAGATTTGCGAGATGCTCTTTATGGTGGTAATGTCACTGCAGCATCCTTAAGATGATGACGTGGAGGATTAGGGCCACAACTTAAAATGGAGAGGGAGACTTGACTGGTGTGGCATGTTTCCTAAAGAAAGTGTACCAAGATGTGGCTAGTGTGTGGTGATAGTTAAAGACAGAGCTTTCTGGTCAGGTGGGTCTGGACTGCAATCTTTGCTCTGGCAGTTTCTAGTGGTGTGATCTTGTTTGGGTCCTTACCTTTCTGTGCCTAGATTTCCTCACGTGTAAACTGGGNATTACATACAGTTCCAACTTTGATACTTTTACTGAATATTCTTGAATTTAAGTGGATGCATTACCAGTTAGACACAAGGCAGTGAAACTAGATATGGAACAAAAAATAAGTTCCATTCCACTGGTTCCTAAAGATTACATTTGAAGAACCTGTACAAATATCAATCAGTTATCACAAAGATACTTACCAACTGATTCAACAGTGATAGAGATGGCACCCCTATCTTTCTGAGTCTAGAGATAACCCAAGCAGTCTTTGGGAAACTGAGGCAAGGGTGAGACTTGTAGTCTTGAATTAGCTGAGTCACTGTTACCAATGCTAGCCTCTCTGTGCAGGCAGACATAGATTGCATGTCCGTCTTGACATGTGCAACTCTGTGACGCATGTGAAAAGTACATTGGAATGGATGGCATGAAGCGGACAAGGCTTAAGTTTTTGCTCTGCTCCCTTTTTATTCACTTTCCTCGAATTACAGGATGCTACCTTTGGTTCACTCAGTGAATTTGGATCCTGCTGAAAGCACTGTTTCTTGATCAAAATAGACATCATACTTTAGCCCTTTTATGAATGAAATAAGGATCTATAATTCCCCTTAGACAAATATTTCTCTTTTGATGGGGAGTGCTTCGTTTCAGTCACCAGAAAGTTACAGCTGTGTAAGCTATAGCTTTAGTAAGCATCAGGTAAACTGAAGTCATTTATTTTTATTGAAGCATTGTTGGCCCGTCCAGAAAGAGGAGCTCTCAGGTTAGATGTTGACTCACAGTCTACAATGGACCGTCAAAGGCGCTAATGTTACATTGGTGAAGTGTCTAGCCATTCCGGTGTGTAGCTGAGAGACTGAACTTGAAGTAGCCAGAAGCACTCCTCAGTCTCTGCCTGGCTTGTTGCAGGTCACACTTAGAGGAAGGTCACCATCATCTTGCATGATCATTAGCCCTTTCAGACCACTTCAGGGTAGCTCCCCGTGGAGTAAGATTTGCGAGATGCTCTTTATGGTGGTAATGTCACTGCAGCATCCTTAAGATGATGACGTGGAGGATTAGGGCCACAACTTAAAATGGAGAGGGAGACTTGACTGGTGTGGCATGTTTCCTAAAGAAAGTGTACCAAGATGTGGCTAGTGTGTGGTGATAGTTAAAGACAGAGCTTTCTGGTCAGGTGGGTCTGGACTGCAATCTTTGCTCTGGCAGTTTCTAGTGGTGTGATCTTGTTTGGGTCCTTACCTTTCTGTGCCTAGATTTCCTCACGTGTAAACTGGGAATGACCATAGGTCATCCCCACAGGCTTGATGCAAGGACCCAATGAAAAAATGCATGTAGGTTATCAGAGAGTTGTTAACAAAATTGCATTTTTTGGAATACAGAAAGGTTTATTGCAGGGCCGGTCAAGGAGAATGGGTGGCTCATGCTCAAAAAAAGACCCCAACCTGGGTTGTCTTTAATGGGTAAAGCATCTCTTAGAAAACAGTATTTCCCTCCCAGATTTAAATAGAGCAGGTTCTTACATAACTCACATATAGTTAAGTCTGGATAGGGGCTTTGTGTCCCAGGTAACACAGTTTGAAATAAAATGGAATTATTTTTCTGGAGTTATTGGGGAAAGGAGGACATATCAATAGACTACAGAGAAAAAAACCCTGGCGTTCTTGAAAAATACCTTCCCATGCAACAGTGTGCACACTGTTTTTAGAAAAAGGCAAAAATAAAAGTGTTTATTTAAAAGTAAGTGTTTGCCACCCCTGCTCCAGACTCTTTGTCAACTTCTCTCCCCCTAGCTCTCCCCAGAGGAAACAAACCTCAGCACTTCCATTTCTGTGCTTCCAAAAGTTTCTGTGTGTGTAAATGAGAAAAGTTCCTTTCCACATTTATTATTGTACTACCCCTGCTCCAGACTCTTTGTCAACTTCTCTCCCCCTAGCTCTCCCCAGAGGAAACAAACCTCAGCACTTCCATTTCTGTGCTTCCAAAAGTTTCTGTGTGTGTAAATGAGAAAAGTTCCTTTCCACATTTATTATTGTACATACACAAGGACTCTGCCTTCACATGGCAATATGTTATAGTGGCATCACAGGAAATACACATAAAAAACAGATATGAGCCCACTTGGAGGACTGTGCAGGAATCAGGATAACAGGTGATGGGTTTGGACTAGAGAGAGCGAGATGGAGAAGCCAGATGGGCATCAAATTAGGGCAATATTTTGAAATTCTGTGGATTCGATGTAGCATATAAACCAGTTATCCTAGTTTATAAAATCCAGTGGACGGAGTAGCCTGGTGGGCTGCAGTCCATGGGGTCGCTAACAGTCGGACAGACTGAGCGACTTCACTTTCACTTTTCTTTTTCATGCATTGGAGAAGGCAATGGCAACCCACTCCAGTATTCTTGCCTGGAGAATCCCAGGGGTGGGGGAGCCTGGTGGGCTGCCGTCTATGGGGTCACACAGAGTCGGACATGACTGAAGTGACTTAGCAGTAGTAGTATACCTGCCATACTAGCCTTGTACTTCCCAGGTGGCGCTAGTGATAAAGATCCCACCTGCCAATGCAGGATCCGGAAGAGACATAGGTTTAGTCCCTGGGTGGGGAAGATCCCCTGGAGGAGGACGTGGCAACCACGCCAGTATTCTTGCCTGGAGAACCCCATGGACAGAGGAGCCTGGTGAGCAACAGTCCGTAGGGTTGCAAAGAGTCAGACAGGACTGAAGCGACTTGGCACACACATGTACTAACCCAATTATTAATAACCACCCCCCATTTTATTGTCACATGCTTTCCAGTCTAGATAATAATCATATGGTTATCTTATGTGTGAGGGAAACAGAAGAATCAAGGGTGCCATTAGGTCAGTTCCTGCAACATGAACTGAAATACCAAAAGCAGAAAAAGAGGTCCAAAAGGGTCAGAGAAACCAGAAATGGGGTGTGGAGATAATAAACTGTAGAATCCAACACAACGTTGTAAATCAACTATAATTTTTTAAAGCAAGCTAAATAAACATTGAAAAAAAAGAAGCCTATTAGATGGAGATGCCTGGTAGGTATTTGATACACAAGATGAGAGTTTAAGAGAGAAGACGTGGAGGTGGCAATATAAGAATTATCTGTGTAGAGATGCCATTTAAATGGTCAGGACAAGGTGAGTGCCTCCTGGAAATGGGCATCCAGAGAAGAGGCCTGAAGACAGCCGGGTATACACTTGTGCCACACTCTTTCTCCCTCCATCATATTACTTTATGTATTTGCTTTATTTTCTTCCCAGTTCTTGTCACTGTCTGAAACCATTTCCTCGTTGCCCTGTACCTTCCTCTGCCCCACAGGCTCTCTTACGGAGTTGAAGCAAGGGGGCTGGTTAGCAGAGACCACACAGCCTCATGCTCCCTCTGGATCCAGTTCTCCTTGGCTCCGGGTCACTGCTCTGCTGTGGCTTTCACTCGTATCACTTATCTTTGATGAAGCTCTGTCCTCTTTTCTCCAGGGCCAGGCTGCTTGGGGACCTTGCCGTCAGCCAGCCTGTGGATGCCTGAGTCCAGTGTCTATTTCAGGCTCCCTATCCACAGAGCTCACGGAGGTGGCTGGACCCCTGTACTCCATTCCTGAACAAACCCTGTGGCCCAGAAGAGCCCAGGAAAGCAGCCTATGACAGTGTTAGGGTACAGGTTGGCTCAGAGCACACACGGGACCCTTAGGTGCGCTGCTTTCCACAACGTCACATTCCAGCCAACAGAGCCTCAGCTCTGACCAAGCCCAGCCTTCTCTGCTACATAATCAAACACAGACCCAGACATAAATGGGACCCTCTCAGACAGCTAAGTGGGGATCTAGGATACTACCAAGGCTAATGTGTTAGGAGCTGGAACCTTGTAAGGATGAATAGAGTGTTTGCTATCTAACTCTGGTTTTGGAGCAAAGTAGAATCAGAGACTTGGGCAGGGAAGGGCCATGAGCTAGAAGGACAGTCCAGTGTAAGGAAAGCTTAGGAATCTTAGGAGTCAGGAACTGGATCTAAATCACAGATATAGGAACAATGGTCCAGCCCGCCGGGCGGAACGAGATGAGAGGAAGTGAGGAAATGGTGCAGAGGCACACGAAGCCTTTTCTATCACACTCTCACCTATAAAGTGTGTAAGGACACTTGGGTGAAGGTGGCACGATGGTGTGGGAAGGGGAGATGCGGCCCACCGCCCACTCTCACACATGGAGAACCCCATGAACAGTATGAAAGGATCTATATGATTAGGAAAAACATCTGCTTACTGTTGACACATGCCAAGGCGACTTTTACGTGCTAGGCCACGCGTCTCTGTCTCCTCACGAGTCCTCATGATGGCCCTGGATCGGCACTGAAAGCAAGCAGCACCCTGATGTAACCAGGGTGGACTCGTACCCGCCATGGCCCAGATACCTCTCAGATCAGCCCTGAGAGCCCGGCTTCCCACAAGGGCTGCAGATGAGAAACCACACATGTAAGGACTGGGTGCGTTGGATACCTGGCCATTCTACTCATCTGTTTGAGAACTGACTGCCTGATATCAGGATCATGGTTTCTGTTTTTATTTTATATTGATTAACAGTGTTGTGTTGGTTGTAGGTATACAGCAACATGGCTCAGTTATCTGTTGTTTTTCAAGTTCCTTTCCCATTTAGGTTATTATGCAATATTGAACAGAGTTCCTGGTGCTATGTGGTCCTTGTTGATTATCCATTTTATTTTTTTTTAACTTTTTATTTTGCATTGGGGTATAGCTGATTAACAGTGTTGTGATAGTTTCAGGCGAACTCAGCCGTACGTATACATGATCCATTCTCCCCCAAACTCCCCTCCCACGCAGGCTGCCACATAACACTGAGGAGAGTTCCCTGTGCTGTACTTAGGGCCTTGTTGATGATCCATTTTAAATATAGCAGCGTGTCCATGTCAATCCCAAACTCCCAATCATAGTATTTAGAATTTTAAGGGGACACTAGATGTAATGAATTTGAGAGAGAGAGATGTTAAGTGATTTTGTTTTCCCCAAGGGCACACAAGCAGGTTTTTTATTTCAAGGCAGGGTGGCTTCCAATGATCAAGCTCCCTCCGCAGTATTGGTCCTGAGGAGCCCCAACCCACAAGGAGGATCGCCAGCCTCTCCGTCAGTCACAGCAGGAACATGAGGAACGCCCAACCATGCTACTATGTGAAGATTGGCCCTTTGGGGCTTTGGAAATAAAGATTAGTTGCTAGGCCCTTTGTCATATCTATTTTGAGATTCTCCTCAGGGAGCTTCCCAGAGGATGCTAAGGGGTCTTCTTCATTCTACCAACTAATGACCTCTGTGTCCGGGGACCTCTTTTTGAACCTTGAGCTGGGGAGCCAGATCCAATACTCTTGATCCCAAGCACCAGTATGCACCATGGGCCGCCCTCCCCTCCCACCAGGATGTTAAGAAGCCCTGGGTACCTCATTTCCCAGCTGGGCCACTTTGGCTGCTATCCACTGATTCTTACCCTGCTAATAGAAACCCTGAGCGCTGTGTGCTAAGTTGCTCCAATCGTGTCCGACTCTTTTGCAAACCTGTGGACTGTAGCCTGCCTCTGTCCATGCAATTCTCCAGGCGAG
Organism: Oreotragus oreotragus; assembly: GCA_006410675.1. NCBI lineage: Eukaryota > Metazoa > Chordata > Mammalia > Artiodactyla > Bovidae > Oreotragus > Oreotragus oreotragus. The sequence continues at coordinate 65,468 of SJYX01020129.1, forward strand.
AATGCTGGAGTGGGTTGCCATGCCCTCCTCCAAGGAATCTTCCCGACGCAGAGATGGAACCTGCGTCTCTTGTGTCTTCTGCATTGGCAGGCAGGTTATTTACCGCTAGCGCCACCTGGGAAGCCCCTTATAGGAACCTTCTGGCTATAAAGCAAAGGCAGTGGGCAGCATTCCTGCCATCTTTGTGGCCAGCGAGCCTGCCTTGGGCCATGTGCCAGGACTTTGTCTTACTGTCTCCGAGGATATTCCACCTCAGACACAGAACTGGACCTGCATTCTGAGAACCAAGGGACTCCTAGGAGATGGCAGCTTCTTCAGATATTGGCAGATCAGATAAACTGAATCAGGTTCTTTCTTTTGTTTTTCATAAGCAGTATTGCCTCTGAGGCCAATCCAAGGAAACCAGACCTGTGTTGTATTGTTTTGCCTGAGGTCAGGTAATGGCATTCAGCCAAGCTTTCTTGAAAGAGCTCCCTCTCCCTGAGAATGCCTTCTTCTGTTATTTGCATGTGCATGGTCCATGCCCCTTGGGTTTCTTTTGCACATCTTGGTGCTGACGTTTTGTTGGAACCAAAGAAGTAGTGGAATTTAAAACAAACTTAGACTTCACAAGGAAAGAGAAAGGGGAGGGGATAGAAGTGGGCCAGGTATCTGCCATCAAAGGAGGGTCTGTAGGTGGTGATGCTTCTGTCTCCTAAAGAGCAGGAACCAAAATGATCTCTGATTGATGTTGGCTGGAGGAAGCTCAGAGCCCTCAGGGGACACAGAGCAAGTATTCGGTGAGATCATTAGCCATTGGTTTGCTATGTTTCCATAATTCAGGTCTCAAGAGATCTTTGCCTCCCAGTTCTGTTCTGTATGGATGACAGTGATGAGCTGATAAAGCTGGAAACAGCATAAGTTTACATACCAAAGGTTACTAATAAGGGGAACTAAGGCCTAGGCTATTTAAGTGACTTGGCCTGAGTCACACAGTGAGTAACAGAAACAGGAGCAAAAGCTGTTTCCTAACTCCCAACCATTGCCATTTCCTCTACATCTCGTCCCATAAAGAAGAACCCTGGGACTTCCCCAGTCGTCCAGTGGTTTAAAATCCGCATGCCAATGCAGGGGACACAGTTCGATCCCTGATCCAGGAGGATTCCACGTGCCGAGGGGCATCTAAGCCCATGCACCGCAACTGCTGAAGCCCTTGCGCTCTGGAGGCTATGCTCTGCAACCAGAGAAGACACCACAGAGAGAAGCCCACACATCACAATGAAGAGCAGCCCCCACTGGCCACAACTAGAGAAAGCCCGTGTGCAGCAGTGAAGACCCAGCACAGCCAAAATTAAGTAATTAACTTTAAAAAAAGATGAGGGTTTTACCCCATGCCAGGTGTGCATAAGCAACTGTAAGCCATCACCCGGTGGGGTCCCCATGGCCGCCAAAATAGGCTGCATCTTTTATCCATCTCTCTAGATGGATCGAGGGGTGATCTACATCATAGAAATTGATCAGACTGGCTGTGCAATGATCTCTGTCCCATCCAGCAGACCAGGGAGGATCATTATTATGTAGGAGAGCAAGTGAGGAAGTGTCAGAGTCAGCCATGGCCACGTGAGCTTTCACACGGCTGGGACAATTCTGTTTACATCTGTGATGTCCTCTCTTCACCTAGAACATGAAAACACCTAGTTATTTTTCTGCTTGGTTACGATGGTGATGATAATAATCAATGCCTGTAAAAGACAGCTGTCAGGGAGAAAAAGGGGTGCAGTTACGATACGGAATTAGGGTTTCCCTGGTGGCTCAGATGGTAAAGAATCTGCCTGCAATGCGGGACACCTGGATTCGATCCCTAAGTCAGGAAGATCTCCTGGAGAAGGGAATGGCAACCCACTCCAGGATTCTTGCCTGGAGAATCCCATGGGCAGAGGAACCTGGAGGGCTACAGTCCATGAGATTGCAAAGTCAGACATGACGAGTGACTAAGCACATGAAACAGATTTTAGGAGGAACATAGGCTCGACTTGATGCTGTGTTTTGGCCTACTTATTCCTGGTTTTTTCTCACCTTGACTGTATTTCTCTTTATAACCCAGGGAAGGACAAGAGGGGAATATCTTTTTCTCGATTTCTTAAGTACTTAGATGCTAACTAAATTATACATCTTGTGTTGAATTGGAGTCTGTCATTGTTTACCATCTTTGTTGGTATTTATGTTAGACTTTAGTTTTCTAATAAATGGTTCTGTGTTCATCTTCCATAAAGCTGTTTATCTTCATTGTTGTCAAGGAACCAATAACCTTCGTAAATATTTTCTTTTACCTTTTCAATCAAATTGATGGGTACATCTAATTACCAAGATGTCTCAACTCCTGACAGTTTTTAATGAAAAGTGTAATATGATGTGAATCTGGTTGGGTTAGAGAAAATCTGTAGGAGCCCCCTGGAGAGGGGAGCGTAATCCTTACCTGAAACAAAAGGCCCATACAAACCTAAGGTGGTCCCTATGTGTGCCTGAGGTGGTCCCTACGCCATCTATTGGCATCATATTGCTGCATTTCTGAGCATCACAAAGGAAAGAGTCTGTTTTGTGATGACTTTGGGTTTCAGTCTCTCCATCTCTCTTCAGACTGTGTGTAAGACTTGGTTTGAGCACAGCCTATAGACTCACTGATTGATACTCAGCGCAGTTAAAAACTCAAAGATTTAAGAAATCAACTGCGGAAATAACAACTACCTTATTGGGGCCATTTTATTAAGAATGTTTATGCCTTTCTCTGGTTAGTTTGCATTTTAGAGATCCAAACTAGTTGTTTGAAAATTGTTGAAAATGAGACAATGGTTTTCATCCAGAAGTCAGTATTCCTGATTTTCATGTCACTTAAGAAGAAATGGAAACGTGTTTATAGTGACAATATTTGGCTGCCTGCAAATGGTCATAGCATTTTTTAAAACTTTACAGTGCTTTTCCTTTTATTTTGTTTGTCCAGAACTCCTATAGAAAACAAAACAAAGCCTAATTCTACCAGGTCCCTTAGTTATCATCTATATCTCAGAAGCTGGTTTTCCATATTTTCCGGCTATCTAGATCATTTCTTCTTCCCCTGGAAGTGCAGACTTTATATCCTTCATCAATCTCTGCTGAAATATGATCCTTTTTCTCCTCAAAAGACATTTATGTAAGTTTTGCTTACCTGTCCTATCTCTGTGATATTAAACAATTTACTTAACTCCCAGTTCGTTCTATAAAATAGTATTTTTCTCATGGGGTTGTTGTAAGGGAAAGCTGATATTGTATATAAAGTTTTAGCATGGTACTTAGGATATGTTAACTGTTCATCACACGCTCAGTTGCTCAGTGGTGTCCAGCTCTTTGCAACCCCAAGGACTGTAGCCTGCCANCTTTGTGGCCAGCGAGCCTGCCTTGGGCCATGTGCCAGGACTTTGTCTTACTGTCTCCGAGGATATTCCACCTCAGACACAGAACTGGACCTGCATTCTGAGAACCAAGGGACTCCTAGGAGATGGCAGCTTCTTCAGATATTGGCAGATCAGATAAACTGAATCAGGTTCTTTCTTTTGTTTTTCATAAGCAGTATTGCCTCTGAGGCCAATCCAAGGAAACCAGACCTGTGTTGTATTGTTTTGCCTGAGGTCAGGTAATGGCATTCAGCCAAGCTTTCTTGAAAGAGCTCCCTCTCCCTGAGAATGCCTTCTTCTGTTATTTGCATGTGCATGGTCCATGCCCCTTGGGTTTCTTTTGCACATCTTGGTGCTGACGTTTTGTTGGAACCAAAGAAGTAGTGGAATTTAAAACAAACTTAGACTTCACAAGGAAAGAGAAAGGGGAGGGGATAGAAGTGGGCCAGGTATCTGCCATCAAAGGAGGGTCTGTAGGTGGTGATGCTTCTGTCTCCTAAAGAGCAGGAACCAAAATGATCTCTGATTGATGTTGGCTGGAGGAAGCTCAGAGCCCTCAGGGGACACAGAGCAAGTATTCGGTGAGATCATTAGCCATTGGTTTGCTATGTTTCCATAATTCAGGTCTCAAGAGATCTTTGCCTCCCAGTTCTGTTCTGTATGGATGACAGTGATGAGCTGATAAAGCTGGAAACAGCATAAGTTTACATACCAAAGGTTACTAATAAGGGGAACTAAGGCCTAGGCTATTTAAGTGACTTGGCCTGAGTCACACAGTGAGTAACAGAAACAGGAGCAAAAGCTGTTTCCTAACTCCCAACCATTGCCATTTCCTCTACATCTCGTCCCATAAAGAAGAACCCTGGGACTTCCCCAGTCGTCCAGTGGTTTAAAATCCGCATGCCAATGCAGGGGACACAGTTCGATCCCTGATCCAGGAGGATTCCACGTGCCGAGGGGCATCTAAGCCCATGCACCGCAACTGCTGAAGCCCTTGCGCTCTGGAGGCTATGCTCTGCAACCAGAGAAGACACCACAGAGAGAAGCCCACACATCACAATGAAGAGCAGCCCCCACTGGCCACAACTAGAGAAAGCCCGTGTGCAGCAGTGAAGACCCAGCACAGCCAAAATTAAGTAATTAACTTTAAAAAAAGATGAGGGTTTTACCCCATGCCAGGTGTGCATAAGCAACTGTAAGCCATCACCCGGTGGGGTCCCCATGGCCGCCAAAATAGGCTGCATCTTTTATCCATCTCTCTAGATGGATCGAGGGGTGATCTACATCATAGAAATTGATCAGACTGGCTGTGCAATGATCTCTGTCCCATCCAGCAGACCAGGGAGGATCATTATTATGTAGGAGAGCAAGTGAGGAAGTGTCAGAGTCAGCCATGGCCACGTGAGCTTTCACACGGCTGGGACAATTCTGTTTACATCTGTGATGTCCTCTCTTCACCTAGAACATGAAAACACCTAGTTATTTTTCTGCTTGGTTACGATGGTGATGATAATAATCAATGCCTGTAAAAGACAGCTGTCAGGGAGAAAAAGGGGTGCAGTTACGATACGGAATTAGGGTTTCCCTGGTGGCTCAGATGGTAAAGAATCTGCCTGCAATGCGGGACACCTGGATTCGATCCCTAAGTCAGGAAGATCTCCTGGAGAAGGGAATGGCAACCCACTCCAGGATTCTTGCCTGGAGAATCCCATGGGCAGAGGAACCTGGAGGGCTACAGTCCATGAGATTGCAAAGTCAGACATGACGAGTGACTAAGCACATGAAACAGATTTTAGGAGGAACATAGGCTCGACTTGATGCTGTGTTTTGGCCTACTTATTCCTGGTTTTTTCTCACCTTGACTGTATTTCTCTTTATAACCCAGGGAAGGACAAGAGGGGAATATCTTTTTCTCGATTTCTTAAGTACTTAGATGCTAACTAAATTATACATCTTGTGTTGAATTGGAGTCTGTCATTGTTTACCATCTTTGTTGGTATTTATGTTAGACTTTAGTTTTCTAATAAATGGTTCTGTGTTCATCTTCCATAAAGCTGTTTATCTTCATTGTTGTCAAGGAACCAATAACCTTCGTAAATATTTTCTTTTACCTTTTCAATCAAATTGATGGGTACATCTAATTACCAAGATGTCTCAACTCCTGACAGTTTTTAATGAAAAGTGTAATATGATGTGAATCTGGTTGGGTTAGAGAAAATCTGTAGGAGCCCCCTGGAGAGGGGAGCGTAATCCTTACCTGAAACAAAAGGCCCACACAAACCTAAGGTGGTCCCTATGTGTGCCTGAGGTGGTCCCTACGCCATCTATTGGCATCATATTGCTGCATTTCTGAGCATCACAAAGGAAAGAGTCTGTTTTGTGATGACTTTGGGTTTCAGTCTCTCCATCTCTCTTCAGACTGTGTGTAAGACTTGGTTTGAGCACAGCCTATAGACTCACTGATTGATACTCAGCGCAGTTAAAAACTCAAAGATTTAAGAAATCAACTGCGGAAATAACAACTACCTTATTGGGGCCATTTTATTAAGAATGTTTATGCCTTTCTCTGGTTAGTTTGCATTTTAGAGATCCAAACTAGTTGTTTGAAAATTGTTGAAAATGAGACAATGGTTTTCATCCAGAAGTCAGTATTCCTGATTTTCATGTCACTTAAGAAGAAATGGAAACATGCTTATAGTGACAATATTTGGCTGCCTGCAAATGGTCATAGCATTTTTAAAAACTTTACAGTGCTTTTCCTTTTATTTTGTTTGTCCAGAACTCCTATAGAAAACAAAACAAAGCCTAGTTCTACCAGGTCCCTTAGTTGTCATCTATATCTCAGAAGCTGGTTTTCCATATTTTCCGGCTATCTAGATCATCTCTTCTTCCCCTGGAAGTGCAGACTTTATATCCTTCATCAATCTCTGCTGAAATATGATCCTTTTTCTCCTCAAAAGACATTTATGTAAGTTTTGCTTACCTGTCCTATCTCTGTGATATTAAACAATTTACTTAACTCCCAGTTCGTTCTATAAAATAGTATTTTTCTCATGGGGTTGTTGTAAGGGAAAGCTGATATTGTATATAAAGTTTTAGCATGGTACTTAGGATATGTTAACTGTTCATCACACGCTTCTCAAAAGACATTTATGTAAGTTTTGCTTACCTGTCCTATCTCTGTGATATTAAACAATTTACTTAACTCCCAGTTCGTTCTATAAAATAGTATTTTTCTCATGGGGTTGTTGTAAGGGAAAGCTGATATTGTATATAAAGTTTTAGCATGGTACTTAGGATATGTTAACTGTTCATCACACGCTCAGTTGCTCAGTGGTGTCCAGCTCTTTGCAACCCCAAGGACTGTAGCCTGCCAGGCTCCTCTGTCCATGGGATTTCCCAGGCAAGAGTCCTGAAGTGGGTAGCCATTTCCTCCTCCAGGGGATCTTCCTGACCCAGGGACTGAACCCATGTTTCCTGCTTTGGCAGGCAGATTCTTTACCACTGAGTCACCAGGGTAGTATGTGCTATTTTAAAGAAAAGAGAGAAGCTTGAGTATTATTTCAAAAGGAACAAAGTTAGTGAAAACAAGTAATTATTCTGTTTAAATGCTTGCCACATTTATCTTAGTCCTTCAAGTATGTTTCACTGCTGCAATCGCACATCTGTCACAAACTAGAAGTACACATGCCTGAGAAGATAACAACATGTGGGAAATTTACAAGCACGCAAGCAAACTGATTTTTTTCCTTGAAAGATTAAAACATAAGTTTCTCCCCATCTTCTCCCTCTCCCACTCTTCCAAACTGCTCTATGACTGCAGTACTGCAGGGGTCGTTAGAATAGTAACTTTCTCTATTAAGAGTACATAATACATTGTTTCTTAACATGAGGGATGGTAGTTACTCAGGTGTTTGCTTTATAATTATTTGATAAACTGGATATGTATGCTTTATGTATTTTCCTATGTGTATACTCACACACACAATGGAGATGAAATTGGCATATAAGAAAGTGATGGGATAGAATTTGTTGTTGTTCCGTCACTTACGTCGTGTCTGACTCTGTGACCCCATGGACTGCAGCACACCAGGCTTCCCTGTCTTTCACTATCTCCCAGAGTTTGCTCAGATTCATGTCCGTTGAGTCTGATGCTAGATAGAGTAGTACAAACCAAATATAAGTCTAGGTTGGATATATATATATAGCAAAGCAAACTGCTTAAAATTCCAAATTGAAAGGAATATGAAAGCAACAAACCCTGATTTTGAACAAAAGATGAAAACTATTCCAACTACTCCAGACTGGCTATCTCCATGTCACAAACTAAGTGGCTAGAGTCGGGCAAAGTATGGGACTTTTCTCCTTCTCTGCATGGATACGGCCTGCACTGGAGTCACTGTGGCACAAAATCTCCCCATGTCATCTTCCGTTTGCTTACCATCAGGCATGAAGAGCTTCTCTCAGTGACTGAACTCTTTAATAGACCGCAGTGAGCCAAGCCACTTTGCACAGAGGTCACTGCCCCATCTCCTCCAGCCATCTTCGTTAACATTCCTGCCACTTGTGCATGATATCAGAGATGGCTGCCATGGTTTACTGAATGCTATCAGAGACAAAGTTAAGAATGAGAAAAGTCTTTATTACTAACGAGCAGCTTTTGGTTTTTCAGCGTCGACTGGGAGATGCAGCAAAGAAAGCCATCAGCAAGCTTCAGGTCAGGACCATCAAGAAGGGTGACAAGGTAACAGCCTCTTTTCTTTTTGTTGTTGCTATTGTCCAGTTGCTAAAGCTGTGTCTGTTTGTGACCCAGTGGACTGCAGCATGCCAGGCTTCCCTGTCCTTCACTGTCTCCCAGAGTTTGCTCAAACTCATGACCACTGAGTTGGTGGTGATGCTGTCCAACCAAATCATCCTCTGCCGCCCCCTTTTCCTCCTGCCCTCAGTCTTTCCCAGCATCAGGGTCTTTTCCGACGAGCTGGCTCTTTGCATCAGGTGGCCGAAGTATTGGAGCTTCAGTTTCAGCATCAGTTCTTCCAATGAATATTTAGAGTTGATTTCCTTTGAGACTTATTTGTTTGATCTTCTTGAAGTCCAAGGGACTCTCAAGAGTGTTCCCCAACCCCACAGTTCAGAAGCGTCAATTCTTTGGTGCTCAGCCTTCTTTATGGTCCAACTCTCACATCTGTACATGACTGCTGGAGAAACCATAGCTTTGGCTATATGGACCTTTGTTGGCAAAGTCTTTTCTTTTTGGTGAGGAGCTATTTAAAGCTTCTGAGTTTCCTAGCAACCAATGTAGATAAGAAGATAAGGAAGGAAAATACCTGCTAATAGTTTTCCTATAAGCATCTGTTATTATGCCCAACATTATTAAATATAAATTAAGGCAATTTGTAAAATGCATGCAATGGGACCGTAAAGTCTTTGGAGAAAAAAATGTGAGAAATTAAAAAGTAAACTTAGGAAAAGTAGATAAAACCAGGATGATATAGTACACAGGTTCATTACCTGAAATGAAAAGCAGATATGGGTCCAAAATTTAGGTTGGGGCTTCCTGGCAGCCAATGCAAAGGAGAAGATATTCAATATTCAAACGAATCTGGGTACCTTATTCCAGTGTCCCACTAGATAAAAATGAAATGCCTGTTCCTGGAATTATGACTTAAGAGAATTTTTCCATGAATCATTGCACAAAAAGCCTTTTTAGGTGCTAAGTGATGTATTCCACTTAAGTCTGCAGTTAATGCTGATGGCTCAGTGGTAAAGAATCTCATGCTAATGCAGGAGACGTGGGCTCAGTCCCTCGGTCAGGAAGATCCACTGGAGAAGGAAATGGCAACTCACTTCAGTATTCTTACCTGAAGAATTCCATGAACAGAGGAACCTGGCGGGCTACAGTCCCTGGGGTCACAAAGAGTCGGACACGATTTAGCAACTAAACAACAATTTACAAAATGCAAGAAGCATATTTAGTCCCCCTGAAACTGAGTTTCCAGAGCCCCAAAGGTATGACAGCAGAACTCATTCCAGTACAGTCATTCTAGAACTCTCTAGCTGTAGGATGATGACATAAAGCTCAAAGCAGGAGCATATCCTAAGGAAGGATCACAATGCAAGGTGGTCTGGGCCCACAGACCTCTAAAGACCTCTGTTCTCCCCAGGAGAATTTTTTCCCCCAGGAGGAATTTTAGAGCAGTGGATTGCAGTCCATGAATGTAGGGCTCCTTGAGCCACTGTAAGAGATTCACAGCTCTACTTGTATTTGAGGTGTTGTCTCTAGTGTGAATAATTGATTTGTCTCACTAATTAGGTGCTACTGGTTTTCAGCTATATAAAAATACCTTTGAGCATAATAGGATAAAATTCATTTTAAAAGCATCACTAAATTTAAAGCATTTTTTTTCAGTACTTTTTTTCTCCTCAAACAGAATAATAAAAGAACAAGGACTGTTACATAAGTAATGTATTGCAAGGTGTTGAAAGAGATTTAAGTATTTGAAAAGAAAGCTAGAACCACTATTTTAGAGTTGTATACATTAGATTCCTGAGGAATGATAGATTAAATATCATTTTGATGAGTCTCCATGAATAGCATTTCTCTCATCCTTCAGACTTTGCTTTGTCACCTCTGATTATAATAAGTACCGTGATTAGTAATGGTACATTAAAAAACGATTTCCTTGTCAAAGCTCTTGCAGTGGAACCAGGAAACAAAAAATGGAGGTTGGAAGGACTAGAAACTAAACCAGTGCATAATAAATTATGGATTAAGACAGCCAGCTTCGAGAGAGTCGAAAGCCCTGCTCCAGGCAAGCCCTCCTTTGGCTTGCTACTTGTGTGTTTACAGAAGTTGAAGCTCGTAAAGCAGGCTCATCTGTGCTTTCTGTGTTGCAGGAAACGGAGCCCGATTTTGACAACTGTGCCGTTTGTATTGAGGGGTACAAGCCCAACGATATCGTCCGGATCTTGCCCTGCCGGTGAGTGGCTAACTGCCTGCTTCTGGCTGGGGCCTCTCTGGTTCCGACCTGCTTGGCCTAGCCCTGCGAGGTCAGTCTGCCCAAACACTGCTGGGGTTCAGGAAGAAACAACCAGCACTCTTGATTCCTTTCGTATAACCTTTCTCCTTGGAAACATTCTGTCTTGTGAAATTAGCACTGTTTTCCCATCCTTTTCATACCAAACTAAGACTCTGTGACCTAGAACCTCATGAAGCACATTGGACCGTGTAGCTCCAAGTTCAACAGAGACCTGTAATACTCAAAGTCATCCCCGTGTTTACAAGTGCTACTTTAATTAAAAAAATAAACGCTTAAAAATGTCTTCTGGATGATCATGACGGGATCAGCAACCAGAATATAGTCAGGAGTGGGCAGGAAGCCAAAGGCAGATTTCATTTTCCTTGATTTTTTGTTGACAAGAAGAGAATGTGACAGTAACCCCCAAACTTCTAGGATCTAGGGTAGAATGTCAGCAGGTGTAGTTGGAAAACTGCCTGGGTGATTCTCATAGAACTCTAGTCCTTCTCTGGATTTCTTTTATACAATTCAAATTACATAAATTTAAATACTTCGATAAAATACCTCAAAGTTGCTGAAAGTTTCTTTAGTGTTTTTGCATCTACGCAAGTGTCCTAGAACTATAAATTAAATTCTGCCTTAGAGAAAAATCCTGCCTTTAAAAATTCTCAGAGTACTTAAGTAACTAAAGTAGAAAACAGACACCACCAAGATATAAAACAATTCATTTGGTCATAAAACAGTGCAATGCTAAGAACTATTTATTAGAAACACAAAAGAAATCATGCCTTAGAGGAATGAGTTTAATAATCCCAAAATGACAGAGAAGTGTCAAAAAGAAACAAGATACTCAAATAGGTGCACGCACTCCAAGGGAAGTGAATGGGCTTGAAATGTTCTCACACAAATTGATCAGTAGGAAAACAGGCCTGCGGAAAGAGCACTCTGGCGGCCCCAGCTGAAGCCTTCAAGCGGGATTCGCTTTCCTTAGAGATGCTTGACCGTCTCTAGAACAGGTCATAAACTGGGATACATCAATACCTGGCAGTGTCCTTCATATGAGGGTACTATAGATAAGTTCTCTGTCTAGACATTATCCTTGGTATTTGTTTGGTGATTTCTTGAAACGCTGGCCAAGAATGGTGATAAGTGAACTGCAGAGAGCCTCTCCAGATAGCCTTGTTCCTCTCTGCAGTCTTTTATTAGGAGTTTTATTAAGCCTCCTAGCTATAGGCAAGGAAAGTATTTGCTTTTACTTTCCTTTGGAGATGGCTTAGTGCCCTGTGAGGCTCCTACTAATAAAAATATCCAAAGCTAAAATTAAAGGTCAGTGTCTTCTTTTCCCTGAATATCCAAAGAACTTTATAAATGTAATTAAGAAAATCTGTTTTAAGGACATCTTTAGGCTTACTTTAGCTCCGTCATTCATATTGTATAAAACAGCTTGTTCACTGAGGACTCTTTCATGAGTATATTTCATGTGACTGCATATAATTGCTAGAGGCTGCATAATATCCAGGTCATAGATGTACCACAGTGTAATTTACCATCTTCCTGTTGTGGACCATTTGGCTGATTTCAGTTTTTAATTATGACAAATTACATTGCTTTAGCAGTATTTAGATGGCTGTAGTATAGTTTTCCAGATCTCCTTTTATAGTCTTTTTTTGGAAGTAGTAACGAAGACAAAAATAGCACTTTAATATTTGTCACACACATAAAAATCTTTAGGAACTTTCATTTTATTTATGCTAGCCCTTGCCCCAGCACATTCATGGTGGCTCACAGGGTAAAGAATCCGCCTGCAAGGCGGGAGGCCCGGGTTCGATCCCTCGGTCAGGAAGATCCTCTGGAGAAGGAAATGGCAACCCACTCCAGTACTCTTGCCTAGAAAATTCCATGGANCACATTCATGGTGGCTCACAGGGTAAAGAATCCGCCTGCAAGGCGGGAGGCCCGGGTTCGATCCCTCGGTCAGGAAGATCCTCTGGAGAAGGAAATGGCAACCCACTCCAGTACTCTTGCCTAGAAAATTCCATGGATGGAAGAACTTGGTGGGCTACAGTCCGTGGGGTCGCAAAGAGTCAGACACGACTGAGCGAGTTCAGTTCCTTTCTTTCCCTTTCCTGCCCCAGGCCGGTTCAGTTTGGCCTCAGGCTCCTCTTTATGGTATCATCATTTGTTTCTCAGTTCATTCCTTGATTCTTTCTGCTTCAAGTTCCTCACTGTCCATCTGTCTTTATTCCTTCCTGTGGGCCCTGCTTTAAATAACAAAAAAACGCAGGTTATAGTTAGTGTTTGATCTTAGACGAGCCACCCAGTCCTACTCTTTGAAGAGCTCCTCCAATTTTTCCATGCGGCTTTTAAAATCAAGATATTTTTATGCCTGTTGCTGGTCTCTGCCAGACAGTTTGCACTAATGGATGTTATCAAACAAATGCACTGGCATTTGCTTTTTGCTAGATAATTTCCTCTGGGGCATTATTAAGCTCTTGCTCCTATGAACCTCGTAGACTCTCTTCCCCATTATTTCCAGGCTGACTCATCCACAGAATTCTTTGCATCTCCTTGGAAAAAAAAACTGTTTCAAAAAATGTTCCAGCATATTGTCTCTCTCCTCTCACCCTCTTTATTGTGGGCTCCCAATTCCTGACATGCTGGGCGCCTCTCTTCTCTATGGTTACCATGCAGGGAGTCTTTCCAAATCACGCATCACTTGCACCGTGACTTTTGCAAGATCATCCTCTTGACTGTGTCTCTTTTAAAGGCACTTGCACAATTAGGATGAATTAATAAATGACTCTTCCTCGTAGTCATGGTGATTGTTAAAGCTAAATTGTGCACATCTTCCTGGACCACTTTTTCCCCTTTGTTCTCTCTAAGTAGGGCCCTTCTCCAGCACTTGAAGGCAAGCCTGTCCATGGGGTGAGCCTAGACACATACATTTAATGTGAGGGAGGGACCCGCAGCCGCGCACAGAACACCTCGGGTCTAACTTTTGAGGTTTGGAGTCAATCCTAAGACACTACTAAGGTATTTTCCAAAGAACTCCGGTTTTGCTGTAGCATACCTATGCCAAAGCATACAATTCACTATATTTTTAGGCTGGCTTTTGTGATGCAGGTTTGAACTTGCAGTTATGATTTTTAGCCACAGAAGAGATCTTACTGAAGTTCTGTTGCCTTCTCTTGTCCAGAGGATAAGCTGGGCTTTCTGAGTCTTCCGTGGCTTTTATCCTATGGTGTCTGCACTGTCCTTCAGTGGTTATTCATCTCAATCTATTTAACTACCCAATTTCAGATGCAGTGTCTCAGAAAGAGCATGATCTCCTTGGGCAGAGCAAAAGTCTCTGCCATTGTTTAAAAAACAAAGCAGAATTTCCCTTCTGGTCCAGTGGTGAAGACTCCACCCTTCCAATGCAGCGGGCTTGGGTTAAAGCCCTGGTGAGGGAACTAAGATCCCACATAGGACAAGGCCAAAAAAAAAAAAAGATTGAAAATAAAAAACAAAAACAAAGCAATGCACGTATCCTTTCTCTAAATTGCCTATACAGTCTTTTCCTATTTCGATTTTATTGCTAAAGCATTGTCACTAATTTGGGAAGATAGTAGTTTCATCAACTGTCTTTCCCTTTGTTTGCAAACTCTGCCTTACAATTCAGGAAAAATTATAAAGCTCCTTGGCAACGAGCAGACCCTTGCCATATTCTTTTTAGTAACTAAATGCTTTAATGCAAACAACAAACATTTCTTTTGTAGCAACTCTTTACCAGGAATAGTGTGAAGTACCAGAAATGAAAAGATCGATGGCATGGTCCCTGCTTGAAAGGGAGTCAGGCTAGTGAGAGATAGGTAGGGATTTAACTAACTGGTCACAGCAGAGAAGATCATATACACAACAATAATAGCAAAACAAATTAAAACTCTGGAGGAACTAGTACCAGGCACAGGAAGTTACGAAAGGCTCTGTAGATTTAAAGGGGCTTCCCTGATGGTGCAGTCAGTAAAGAATCCACCTGCAATACAGGAGACATGGGTTCAATCCCTGGGATGGGAAGACCCCCTGGAGGAGGAAATGGCAACCCACTCCAGTATTCTCGCCTGAAGAATCCCATGGACAGAGGAGACTGGTGGGCTGTATAGTCCATGGGGTCGCAAAGAGTCAGACATGACTCAGCACAGCACAGAAACAAATGAGATGTCTTCATATTTTCTAACCTTGGTTGTTTTGCCCATTACATCCTCATTTTAGAAGATTTGTCAAAGGATAAACATTTAATCATCTGTGTAACTTCCTCATACAGGGATCCATTGCTTACACTGTCGTCATGTCCTTTTATTTCCTGTGTCTGTTTTGTGCAAGTTTGAGATACTGCTGTCAACAGCAATTAATACCCTGCTCTTTTAAGGCTTCCCTTGTGGCTCAGCTGGTAAAGAATCCACCTGCAATGTGGGAGACCTGGGTTTGATCCCTGGGCTGGGAAGATCCCCTGGAGAAGGAAAAGGCTACCCACTCCAGTATCCTGGCCTGGAGAATTCCATGGGCTGTATAGTCTGTGGGGTTGCAAAAAGGCGGACTAGACTGAACGACTTTCACTTTCACTTTCTCTGTTATCCTGCTAGACTTAGCATTGAAAGAATTTGCTAGAAATAGTACTAAGTTATTTGTGGCTCATTTTGCCCTTCCAACTCCATAGGCAGAAGCTGATCAAAGTCTGAGTTGAATAAATCAACCAAAGACCCTGAGACGTTGGCTCTCAGTCCTCAAGAACCAGGGCCACTTTATGGGCCCATCAGAATTGTCCACTGAGGTAAAACTGGAGTGTGTCCTAACTCCCTTCATCTCATTCCTTAGTAACCCATCGATGAGCTATTCATGTCTTGTCGTCCCAGCCCCTGAGAGAGAAAAGCAGTTTAGCCTAGACAGACAATAGAGTTTGTCTGGATAATAATGGCCCATGAAGGCAGTGTGTCTTGCTAGCTTATTATTATCACAGTTGGATTACAAATAAAATCCTCTAAAACCCAAGTTAATATCTTCGATGGCTGCCCCTCAAGCATGTAACCAGTTCGTACACAAAATGTAATTACCGATTGCCTCCTGTAGTTACCGTTTGCAGATGGTGCTTCCTGGAGGCTTCTGTGGGAGGCGCTGTTGTCAATACTGCCAGCGCTTTTTCTAGAGTCTTTGTGTGTATTTTGGAGCCAGGGAACGAGGTCAGTGAGCGGCTCTGCAGGCCCATGGCGTGTTGGACTCCTCAGTCTTCACAATAGGATTGTTCTGTGCTGAACAAGCTCACCCGTTAGAGATTTCTGGGTGTGTATATGTGCGTGTGATAAAATATACGTAGCACACAATTGATCATTTTAGCCATTTTTAATGAGATTTATTTTATTTTTAAATAAATAAAAAGGAGGATAATTGTGGATATAAATAAAAAGGAGGATAATTGTGGATATAAATAAAAAGGAGGATATTTGGAGGATAATTGTTTTAAATGTTATGTTGGTTTCTGCCAAATATCAACATGAATCAGCCATGCTGCTGCTGCTGCTGCTAAGTCGCTTCAGTCGTGTCCGACTCTGTGGGACCCCATAGACGGCAGCCNGAATCCCATGGACAGAGGAGACTGGTGGGCTGTATAGTCCATGGGGTCGCAAAGAGTCAGACATGACTCAGCACAGCACAGAAACAAATGAGATGTCTTCATATTTTCTAACCTTGGTTGTTTTGCCCATTACATCCTCATTTTAGAAGATTTGTCAAAGGATAAACATTTAATCATCTGTGTAACTTCCTCATACAGGGATCCATTGCTTACACTGTCGTCATGTCCTTTTATTTCCTGTGTCTGTTTTGTGCAAGTTTGAGATACTGCTGTCAACAGCAATTAATATCCTGCTCTTTTAAGGCTTCCCTTGTGGCTCAGCTGGTAAAGAATCCACCTGCAATGTGGGAGACCTGAGTTTGATCCCTGGGCTGGGAAGATCCCCTGGAGAAGGAAAAGGCTACCCACTCCAGTATCCTGGCCTGGAGAATTCCATGGGCTGTATAGTCTGTGGGGTTGCAAAAAGGTGGACTAGACTGAACGACTTTCACTTTCACTTTCTCTGTTATCCTGCTAGACTTAGCATTGAAAGAATTTGCTAGAAATAGTACTAAGTTATTTGTGGCTCATTTTGCCCTTCCAACTCCATAGGCAGAAGCTGATCAAAGTCTGAGTTGAATAAATCAACCAAAGACCCTGAGACGTTGGCTCTCAGTCCTCAAGAACCAGGGCCACTTTATGGGCCCATCAGAATTGTCCACTGAGGTAAAACCGGAGTGTGTCCTAACTCCCTTCATCTCATTCCTTAGTAACCCATCGATGAGCTATTCATGTCTTGTCGTCCCAGCCCCTGAGAGAGAAAAGCAGTTTAGCCTAGACAGACAATAGAGTTTGTCTGGATAATAATGGCCCATGAAGGCAGTGTGTCTTGCTAGCTTATTATTATCACAGTTGGATTACAAATAAAATCCTCTAAAACCCAAGTTAATATCTTCGATGGCTGCCCCTCAAGCATGTAACCAGTTCGTACACAAAATGTAATTACCGATTGCCTCCTGTAGTTACCGTTTGCAGATGGTGCTTCCTGGAGGCTTCTGTGGGAGGCGCTGTTGTCAATACTGCCAGCGCTTTTTCTAGAGTCTTTGTGTGTATTTTGGAGCCAGGGAACGAGGTCAGTGAGCGGCTCTGCAGGCCCATGGCGTGTTGGACTCCTCAGTCTTCACAATAGGATTGTTTTGTGCTGAACAAGCTCACCCGTTAGAGATTTCTGGGTGTGTATATGTGCGTGTGATAAAATATACGTAGCACACAATTGATCATTTTAGCCATTTTTAATGAGATTTATTTTATTTTTAAATAAATAAAAAGGAGGATAATTGTGGATATAAATAAAAAGGAGGATAATTGTGGATATAAATAAAAAGGAGGATATTTGGAGGATAATTGTTTTAAATGTTATGTTGGTTTCTGCCAAATATCAACATGAATCAGCCATGCTGCTGCTGCTGCTGCTAAGTCGCTTCAGTCGTGTCCGACTCTGTGGGACCCCATAGACGGCAGCCCACCAGGCTCCACCGTCCCTGGGATTCTAGGTATACCTATATCACCTCCCTCTTGAACCTCCCCCACCATTTTAACCACTTTTAAGTTTATATTTCAGTGGATTACAGCACAACCATCAGCACATTCATCTCCAGAAGAACGTCATCTTTCCAAACTGAAAGTCTGTAGCCGTTAAACATTAATAACATTATTAACTCTCCATTCCCCCAGTCTGGAGTTGTGTGTGTGTGTGTTTTAATTTAGGCTTGATTTTTATCAACAGAAGACAATGTCAATGGACGAATTAGATTTTGACTCAAGAATCCAAGTGGCTTAGCTAAAAATTGATTTTTATATATTCAATTCAAAAATGGATGGTGAATGATAATTCTGCATATTTCTAGTATTGTTATTAGTGCTATTTGTTGTGGTTTAGTTGCTCAGTTGTATCTGACTCTCTGTGACCCCATGGAATGTAGCCTACCGGGCTCCTCTCTCCATGGGATTCTCCAGGCAAGAATACTGGGGTGGGTTGCCATTTCCTTCTCCATAGCATCTTCTCAACCCAGGGATTAACTTTGTGTCTCCTGCATTGGCAGGCAACTTCTTTACCACTGAGCCACCTGGGAAGCCCCATTATTACTATTACTACAATACTAATATGATGCTACTGTTATCGTTATTACTGTTATTGTTACTGTTCCTCTTACTGTTACTGACATCGTTACTACCATCCATTCTTCTCTGGCTTTCTGCAATAGCCTTCTCCCTGATCTCCCTACTTCTGCTCCTGCCCCTTAATCATGCATTCTGATGTCTGTTTTTGATTATCCAGCTAGATTAACTGGATCTTGGGTACTATTTTAGTGAGTACAAATTTAAACTCATTAAGTGTATCAGAAGTGTAACTTAAAAATTATACTGAAGTATAATTCTGTCTTCTGTTTCTCTCAAAAGGATTTCTGTAACAAAGTAGATTCACAGAAACTTAAGAAGGTGCACTATCTCATATTCACTTTTTACAAGAGAGTTGAGTTAACTAGTGCAATTGCCACTGATTTTTTCAGGAATTACTATAAGAAGCAATCTTAGGAATTTTGCGATTGTAGCTCTTGTTAGGATTTCCAACTCTGATTTCATCGTGAGGACTCGCCAGAGCAGTTCACACATGTAATACCTGCCTTTCTCCTGAACAGGAGAATGTTTTTATGCTGTGGATACAAAATTGTGCTGTTTTCCAGATTTTTTTTCCCCATATTTTATTGATAGAAAGCCAACAGCCAAATCTGTAGTTCATCCCATAGCCAAAAGGGATTTTTTAGCTTCATCCCTGACTCTGTTTTATGTTTGTATGCCTATTTTTCTTTCTTCTGCCTTTTTTTTTTTTTTGGCACCCCTTTGGGTATCTGCATCTCTCCAGTCACTTTAAGTCCTTTCTACAATAAACATCTTCCATGTGTTTAAAACTTTCTCAGTGTCATTTTTAATTGATATATAATATCCCCTGTGCCATAATTTGACTGTTTTGGGACAGTTATGTCGTTTCCTCCTCCATACCCACATACTTTTTTTGCTGTTACAAATAAGGCTGTGATAAATAGCTATGTGTGTGTGGACCTTAGTTACATTTTAGATCATTGCTTTGTTTCTAAGCTTACAAATTCAAATTGCCTGGTTGCTTTCCAGAAAGTGGTACTAAAGGAATGTTCCAGTCCGTCAAAGATAAGAAGAATACTCCAAGTAATAGCCTAGCATTGTCAGAATATAATGCACATGTCGGACTTCCCAGGTGGCTCAGTGGTAAAGAACTCGCCTGCCAGTGCAGCAGACACAGGTTCAATCCCTGGGTCGAGAAGATCCCCTGGAGTAGGAAATGGAACCCACTTCGATATTCTTGCCTCAAAATTCCATGAACAGAGAAGCCTAGTGGGCTACAGTCCATGGTGTCACAAAGGCCTGGCCATGACTGAGCAACTAAGCATACACACACACACACACACACACACACGCACGCACGCACGCACGCACAACGCCTACGTCAAGATAATGGTGGAGAGATAAGCCAGTCCAGATCACTTAGGACCTGAATGCCTGGCTGAGGAGCCAGGGTTATAGCCAGCTTCTGAGGTACCTGCTGAGGCGTCCAATTCGTGTTTCATAAACAGCACACTGGCAGCATGTGGAGTGAGGCTTAAAGGGATCTGACTGGGGTCAGAGGAACCAGTTAGAAGACGATGGCAAAGTCAAAGCAAGAAGTGCTGGGGGCCTGACTGGCCTGTTGGACTTGGACATGTGGGGAGAAGGATCTAGTCTAGTCAGAGGAGATTCAGGAGGTAAACCTAGCCTGAGTCAGCCATTTGGAATACTTGAAAATAGCTGCCCCTGTCAGATGGTGACTGATAGATACATCTGTATTTGTTTGCATGTAAAACCTGCTCATATCTTTCCATTTGGAGTCTAAACAATAGAAAAAAATCCAACAGCTAGCTCTCTACTACTCAAATACTGTAACAGAAGAAACATTTAAGAACCAAAACAGATTTAAACAGATTTTGTTTCTCACTCCAAAAAAAACACAAACACTTGAGGACCAGCATTGGCTTATCTTTTTAAAGTTTTCTTTTGAGTTACTCATCCCGCAGCAACCCCGTAACTGGGCCATTTAGGCAGAGTTCCATTTTGGACAGGCAGTCGTTAGATTCTGTGTGTAAATGCTGCCCTACTCTTTCTCTTTCTCATTTCTTTGCTTTAGAAATGACCCTACTCTTCTATTGTATCTGTGTAAGAGATCTCTTAAGTAATTCAGAACAAAGAATATACCGTTTTCCTTTTTTTCTTTTTCTTTGAAACTCAAGTCCATAGTTTTACAAAGATCAGAATATGACTAACAGCACTGGTGTTGAAAGAGATGAAATGGAGATTCAAACACAATAATATACCAGGCTAAAAGGAGCAAACAGAATAAACGGTTGTTGTTAAAGTAGAAAACAAATTAATAGAGAAGGAGCAATAAAGCTTATATGCGCAAATCAGGGCAATAGATACACAATGTGCAAAGAAATTTCTCATGACATTCCAGCCTCTGAGTCAGAGAAATACTGAGAAGGGTAGGCCTGGAGATTTGGGAAAAGGGGTTTTGAAGGCTGTTGAAAAGTCAAGGTCTTCTAACTCAGCGAATTCTCAGAAGGTCTGTTACATAGCGCATGTCTACAGTCAGCAAGAGGCTTATACTTCATCTTTGTCCGTCTGCCTAAACAACCAACTGCTTTCCTTTCTCAGTTAATGTGTATATTTTTAACATGGATCTAATCATTGACTCCTCGGATAGTAAATTCATTAACTCTGGTCCCGAAGGACACGTGGTGTTTTCCTTTACAAGAGAAACAGCTCTGGGAGAGATCTAGTAAAAAGGTATATGGCACAGACTCCCCTGGTGATCCAGTGGCTAAGACTTCAAGCTTTACCACTAAAGGGCCCAGGTTCAGTCCCTGGTAGGGGAACTAGATCCCACATGCCACACAATAAGACCCAGCACAGCCAAGTAAATAAATAAATAATTTTTTTTAAAAAGATGCATGACAAACAGAAGAGGGATCCACTTGTAGAGCTTTCTGAACAAACATGCATCCTAAGGCTCCCAGAGTGCCTTGCCGGCTAAAAGACCACCATCCTTAAATTCAGATTCGTAAGATTTACGGAGCTAACATAGAAGAAAGCACTATGCCTGCATGACGAGTGTGTGACTAACAGTGGCTTGTATCTGATGGGCCTCTCTCTCTGCTTTTTACTGTGTCCCAGAGAGTTTCCTTGTTCTTGTTGGATGCTTCTAACCAAACGCACCTGGACAGCTCGTAGCCTCCCCTGCCTCCCCTGAAATTCTGATGTGAGACTCAGATCTTGGGTTCTTTAATGACAACCTAAGGCAACATAACAGTTGGGACTCTGAACTTATTCACTCTCCCTGCCAGGCACAACATGGTCATAACACAGAACATAATATAAAGAAGAATTATAAATTGATGTAGACATGAGTGGAAACCATAATTACTGAAAACTAACCAAAACTAACCAAGCCTTGATCACAGCTTTGTCTAACTCAATGGAACTATGAGCTGTGCCATGTAGGGCCACCCAAGACAGATGGGTCATGGTGGAGAGTTATGACAAAACATGGTCCCCTGGAGAAGGGAATGGCAAACCACTTCATATTCTTGCCTTGAGAACCCCATGAACAGTATGAAAAGGCAAAAAGATAGGACACTGACAGATAAACCCCCCAGGTCAGTAGGTGCCCAATATACTACTGGAGAAGAGTGGAGAGATAGCTCCAGAAAGAGAAGAGGTGGGGCCCGAGTGAAACAACGCACAGCTGTGGATGAGACTAGTGAGGGGGGTAAAGCCCCATGCTGTAAAGAGCAGTGTTGCATAGGAGCCTGGAATGTTAGGCCCATGAATCAAGGCAAATCGGAAGTGGTCAAACAGGAGATGGCAAGGATGAACATTGACATTTTAGGAATCAGCGAACTAAAATGGACCAGAATGGGCAGATTTAATTCAGAAGACCATTGTATCTACTACTGTGGGCAAGAATCCCTTAGAAGAAATGGAGTGGCCCTTAGAGTCAACGAGAGTTCAAAATGCAGTACTTGGATGCAGTCTCAAAAACAACAGAATGATCTCTGTTCATGTCCAAGGCAAACCATTCAGTATCACAGTAATCCAAGTCTATGCCCCAACCACTAATGCCAAAGAAGCTGAAATTGAACAGTTCTGTGAAAACATACCAGACTTTCTAGAACTAACCCCCCAAAAAGATGTTTTGTTCATCAGAGGGGACTGGAATGCAAAAGTAGGAAGTCAAGAGATACCTGGAGTGATAGGCAAATTTGGCTTTGGAGTACAAAATGAAGCAGGGGAAAGGCTAACAGAATTTTGCCAAGAAAATGCACTGGTCATAGCAAACACCCTCTTCCAAAAAACAAGAGAAGACTCTACACATGGACATCACCAGGTGGTCAATACCGAAATCAGATTGATTATATTCTTTGCACCCAAAGATGGAGAATTTCTATACAGTCAGCAAAAACAAGACCAGGAGCTGGCTGAGATCATGAGCTCCTTAACTGCAAACTTCAAACTTAAATTGAAGAAAGTAGGGAAAACCACTAGACCATTCAGGTATGACCTAAATTAAATCCCTTACAATTACAAGTAATTTAGTAATCCCTAAATTACTCCCTTACAGTGGAGTAACAAATAGATGCAAGGAATTAGATCTGACGGAGTACCTGAAGAACTATGAATGGAGGTTCATAACATTGTACAGGAAGCAGTGATCAAAGCCATCCCCAAGAAGAAGAAATGCAAAAAAGGCAAAATGGTTGTCAGAGGAGGCCTTGAAAATAGG
This sequence comes from Oreotragus oreotragus, assembly GCA_006410675.1. Taxonomy (NCBI): domain Eukaryota; kingdom Metazoa; phylum Chordata; class Mammalia; order Artiodactyla; family Bovidae; genus Oreotragus; species Oreotragus oreotragus. The sequence continues at coordinate 88,391 of SJYX01020129.1, forward strand.
TGAGAAAAGAAGAGAAGTGAAAGGCAAAGGAGAAAAGGAAAGATAGATCCATCTGAATGCAGAGTACCAACGAATAGCAAGGAGAGATAAGAAAGCCTTCCTAAGTGACCAACGCAAAGAGACAGAGGAAAACAATAGAATGGGAAAGACTAGAGATCTCTTCAAGAAAAGTAAAGATACCAAGGGAACATTTCTTGCAGAATT
>SJYX01020129.1:91668-113530 GCA_006410675.1 Oreotragus oreotragus
GACAATATACAGCCTTGACGTACTCCTTTTCCTATTTGGAACCAGTCTGTTGTTCCATGTGCAGTTCTAACTGTTGCTTCCTGACCTGCATACAGATTTCTCAAGAGGCAGGTTAGGTGGTCTGGTATTCCCATCTCTTTCAGAATTTTCCACAGTTGATTGTGATCCACACAGTCGAAGGCTTTGGCATAGTCAATAAAGCAGAAATAGATGTTTTTCTGGAACTCTCTTGCTTTTTCCATGATCCAGCGGATGTTGGCAATTTGATCTCTGGTTCCTCTGCGTTTTCTTTTTTTTTTTTTTGGTATGATAAAGTTTCCTCTGCGTTTTCTAAAACCAGAAATTCTTAAAGAGATGGGAATACCAAACCACCTGACCTGCCTCCTGAGAAATCTGTATGTGGGTCAAAAAGCAACAGTTAGAACCAGACATAGAACAATGGAGTGGTTCCAAATTGAGAAAGGAGTACTTCAAGGCTGTATATTGTCACCTGACTTATATGACTTATATGCAGAATACATCATGGAAAATGCTGGGCTGGATTCCAGCACAAGCTGGAATCAAGATTGCCACGAGAAATATCAATAACCTTAGATATGCAGATGACACCACCCTTATGGCAGAAAGCAAAGAGGAACTAAAGAGCCTCTTGATGAAAGTGATAAAGGAGAGTGAAAAAGTTGGCTTAAAACTCAACATTCAAAAACGAAGATCATGGCATCCGTCTCATCACTTCATGGCCAGTAGATGGGGAAACAATGGGAACAGTGACAAACTTTATTTTCTTGGGCTCCAGAATCAGTGCAGGTGGTCACTGCAGCCATGAAATTAAAAGATGCTTGCTCCTTGGAAGAAAAACTATGACCAACCTAGATAACATATTAAAAAGCAGAGACATTCCTTTACTGACAAAGGTCTGTCTAGTCAAAGCTAGGTCATGTAGTCCAGTAGTCATGTATGGATGTGAGAGTTGGACCATAAAGGAAGCTGAACACTGAAGAATTGATGCTTTTGAACTCTGGTGTTGGATAAAGCCCTTGAGAGTCCATGGGACAGCAAGGAGATCAGACCAGTCAACTCTAGAGGAAACCAGTCCTGAATATTCATTGGAAGGACTGATGCTGAAGCTGAAGTTACACTACTTTGGCCACCTGATGCAAAGAGCTGGCTCATTGGAAAAGACCCTGATGCCAGGCAAGATTGAAGGCAGGAAAAGGTGATGACAGAGGGTGAGATGGTTGGATGGCATCACCAATGATGGGCAAGATTGAAGGTAGGGGGAGAAGGGGATGATAGAAGATGAGATGGTTGGATGGCATCACCGACTCGATAGACATGAGTTTGAGCAAGCTCCAGGAGTTGATGATGGACAGGGAAGCCTGGCGTGCTGTAGTCCATGAGGTCACAAAGTGTCAGACATGACTGAGCAACTGAACGGAGACATGAATATCATTTTAATGTTTGAAAACTTCAAAAATCACAAGTTTTTCCAAAGCATTAAAAATAAACACTAGCCCCTTAAGATTTCTAACCCCAGGGACCCATCTAATTTTAAGAATGAGTCAAAAGAACTGAAATCTGTGTAAACAGGAGATTCCATACTCTTTATGAGTAAAAAACAATTTACAAAACACTGTAATGTGATCAGGATTCTGACTCTGAGCCTTATAATTCATGAAGTGGAAAACAAAGGGATGCTTTCTAGCCAGGCAGAAATGGCCTGTCCTGACTTTACCCTGCCGTGCCTGTTCCATATGCTTGACTAGAAACAGATTTTTTTCCAAGTTCATTTTTCTAAAAAAGTGATGTATGCTGGCTGATTTTCATAAGATTTCACTTACCCTTTCATTCCCATGTTACAACCTTGAAAGTTTTTTAAAAAGCATGAAACAGCAGAGAAGACATTCATTTCTTTGCTAATTGTAAGAAATTTTGAAAAGGGTGAAAAGTAAAAAGAAGAAAAATAATAATCTCATCGTCCAGAAATAATCATTGTTAATATGAGTATATTTAATTTTTATAATATATGTGCATATATAAACATCCCACGTACGTTATTAAACATTATAGAGTCAGGACATTAATACAGCTTTTATTCTACTTTCTCTACTCTTGAGAAAGTGTAAGTAAATAAAGTAAATAAGTAAATAAAGTTATAAAGTAAGCATTTTCTTATAACTTTAGAAATTATCTTAAAATATTTAGTGGTTGCATAATAGTCCATTATTGGGGTGTATTTAACTGCCCTCCCCACACTGTTCACCATTTAAACTGCCTCCAGTTTTCATCATTATAAAATCACGACCTTACTTATCTTTTTTTTCTATATTCATCCCTTAATATATACTCTTAAAAGTTAACTTCCTGAGTCAAAAGTACTTTCCAAAGGATCTTAAGTTTTGTCTAACTGCTTTCCTGAAAAGTGGTTATGATTTACACTCCACACCAGCAGGATGTGCTTGCATTAATGTTCTTTTGGAACCAAGAAGTGGTACCATTTTTAACCCTCTTTCTCATCTAACAACCAAATACAAAGTAGCACTTAGTTTTAATCCCTATGTCTTTGATTTCTCTGAGATATTACCCTTGAGTAACCAGAGCTCCTCATGTATGATATCTGTCAACTGAAAGAGTTTTCACAGTGTGAGAGTTGTGAGTTCAGTTTTATCTGGGGCTTAATGAAGACCATAGCCCAGGAGACAGAAGGCTTTAGGGAACAGTGCTGAAGAGGTTGGGGAGGGAGGGGTCAGTGTGTGCATGTGATTTTGGTGAAGGGGGATACATGCAATTAAGCACACCTTTTTGAGCAATTAAGTACATTTTTCAGATTTCTCTGAAATTTATGTTGGTGTGGGCATCCTACTCATACTCATTATTTATGAAAAACATTATTTAAAAAACTCATTCTTTCAAGAACATAATTTTACATACTCTGCCATATTAAAAGTTATATAGTGCAGTGGGAGTTTAAAATGGCACAAGTGCTTTGGGAATTTGTCAGTTTCTACTAAAGTTAAATATACACTATTCTGTAACCTAGCAATTTCACTGGTGGATATAATACCCTAGAGAAATGAATGCATACATTCACAGAAAGACTTGTACAAGAATGGTCATCATAGCAAATTTCATCATAATAACCAAAAAATAACCCCAGGTCTAACAGCAGAAAAATCTGTGGTTCAATCAAGGTACATTCATAAAGTGAAATATTACTTAGCAGTGAAAAACAAACAAGCAGATGTACATCAAAGCACAGATGAAGCTGAAAGCATTATGTTGAACCAAAAAAAGCCAGGCAAAAACAAAAATAGATACTTAAGATAATAATTATTATACCTGTGATTCCATTTAAATGAAATTCAATCACAGGCAAAACTAATCTTCAGTAACAAAAATTCTAATGATAGATTCATGGCAGGGAGTGGGTATTGTCTGGTCAGGAGAAGGAGGGGACTCTCTGAGGTGGCAGAAACAGTCTTTATCTTCATCTGGGTGGTGTGTACATAAATGTATACCATGTATACCTACTTAAGAAACCATCCAGCGTACTTAAGATTTATGCATTTTACTGTACATTAAGCCTTCATTTAAAAGAATGAAAGGGGAATTCCCTGGCTGTCCAGTGGTTAGGACTACACTTCCACTGCAGAGAGCGTGGGTTCAGTCCCTGGTCAGGAAAAAAGCCGCACAGCGCAGCCAAAATAAGATGAAATAAAATAAAATAATAGAAGAGATTTTACAGTACCAAAGAAACCAGGCTGCGGACTTAAAAAAATTAACTTTGTACATTAGTCAAAATTACATAAAATTTAAGTTCAGACTTTGCTAATGTTGCTTTCTTATCATTTTTCTTTGATTACTTTGGATTTTAGTGTATAAACTGCCAAAAATTAGCCATCACTTCATCTAGGGGATTAAAAGAAAGAAACATGAAAGAGATGACAACATTGGTAAATGTCTGATGTATTATTTTCTGTTGTTATTTTCAACAGAGCAAATGCTTCAGAAAGCAGTCTTGAACCATAATAACTTTGTTAAATATGGCATTCTGACTTCAAATGTCCTGGTCCCCAGTTATATCCATCAACTAGACACTCGGGACGAATGCCAACCAGCTCTGCTGCCCCAGCCAAACAATATAATTAGACCAGGGTCAAGTTTTAAGCACAGAGCCTCCCTCTGCCAGAACCCAAAGCAATGAGACACACTGTAAGAGGCCAATCCTGCAATTCCCTCTGAAACTGCATTCCCAAAGGACTGATTTCTTCAGTAGCAGGAGGATCTGATGTGGCTTCTTAGTTCTTTAAATTTTGTTGGTTTTTCTTTAATGCTGTTTAAGCTCCAAACTATGGACAAATGGCTGAAATAAGTGGCCGTTTATTATAATACTTTGAAAAACATTCCACTGTTTACAAAGATCTTTTAGCTATAATGTCTATTTTACATCTCACAACAGCCTATAATAGAGTTAGGGCAGGGACCGTTCATACCGCTTTATTTGACTAAAAGAAAATCTTTCCTCATGGGGTCATAGGGTCCAGAGCACAACTAGGTTTCTGACTTCTGGGCCAGTCCTCTTTCCAATGTACTGATACCCCCGCAATGCTATTGACACCTTAACCCCTCCTCCCCCGGCCCCCAGCTAACTCTTCCATGCATTCGATCCTCTGGCACTATGGTTTGGGCTGAAAATCTGCCTCAGGAACCCCCATCTCACTCTACGTAAGCCAAATGTCTGAGAACCCTAAGGAATCCAGATCAAATCTAGCCCAGCTTTAAGGAATTTGCTTTCTCCACAGCGATTCCAAGCTTGTTATTGTGGGCCTAAAAACAGACTTGCTCTTTTTCACAGAAGGGCAGTGTTTGTGCTAGGGAGGTGAGCCATAATTTACTTTACTGCTTTATTTACTTTATTGCATAATTTACTTTATTTCTTTTTTTCTCCCTCCCCACCAGGTAAAACCGCTAGCATAGCAGATGAGTTTGCCAAAACAAAGCAGTTCCGTTTATAACAACAGCCATAATATGGTTACTACTGGTTCTATGTGACTTTGAAAAGCATGCTACTGGTTACAAAGGTCTTTTGCATATACTGTCTACTTTGCAGCTTACAACAGCCTATAATAGATTTAGGGTAGAGACCACCGGAACTTCCCAAATGGTGTAGGTAAAGAATCTGCCTGCCAACACAGGAGACACAAGAGACTCGGGTGCAGTTTTGATCCCTGGGTCGGGAAGATCCCCTGGAGGAGGGCATGGCAACCCACTCCAGTATTCTTACCTGAAAAAATTCTATGGAAAGAGGATCCTGGTGGGCTACAGTCCATGGCATCGCAAAGAGTCGTACACAACTGAGCACNTAGGAATATATCTACCTAAAGAAACTAAAGACTTATATATAGAAAACTATAAAACACTGATGAAAGAAATCAAAGAGGACACTAATAGATGGAGAAATATACCATGTTCATGGATTGGAAGAATCAATATAGTGAAAATGAATACATTACCCAAAGCAATCTACAGATTCAATGCAATCCCTATCAAGCTACCAGCGGTATTTTTCACAGAACTAGAACAAATAATTTCAAGATTTGTATGGAAACACAAAAAACCTCGAATAGCCAAAGCAATTTTGAGAAAGAAGAATGGAACTGGAGGAATCAACTTACCTGACTTCAGGCTCTACTACAAAGCCACAGTCATCAAGACAGTGTGGTACTGGCACAAAGACAGAAATATAGATCAATGGAACAAAATAGAAAGCCCAGAGATAAATCCACCCTTTTTTTTTAAATGATTTTTATGTAAACTAAATAGGGGGAATCGGGGAAATGAATTTTTTCAAAATTGGCCCAAACATTTCAGACCAAGTCTAATAGCAGAATCACCCCCACAGAGAGGCACTCGGCTGGTTGGGTGGAATTTACAATAGGGAGAGGCTGGTGTCTGCTTACCTGGCCCCATAATACTGCATGGTCACCACGGCAAGGACTTTCTGTATAGGAGACATAGAAAGATGAGACACCATTGAAGAAAGTCACTTGATGACGAGAAGTTCATGATTGTAAGGAATAAGGGCAAGTCTGTCTCAAGTCCATGATTATTTTCCTCCTTGTTCATGTCTCCTTCTGCTCAGCCCATCCAGATGATTTCAGAGCACTAATTTGAACACAACTTTTCCAACTTTATTTTCTGTTCCTACTTTTTCTTCTCTTTTTTTATTGGAGTATAATTGTTTTGAAATGCTATGTTAGTTTCTGCTTTTCAACAAAGTGAACCGGCTGTGTGTGTCACTTTCAATCCTGCTGCGTTTCTCATGCGTATCTTGATACCATGCATATCTTGGTACCACTGCTGTGCCTTTTCTCATGGAAATGCTTTCTCCTTGGATTTTTTTTTTCCTCCAATCTTTAGAGTTCTTCCCAGAATTCAAGAATTCTCCCTTCCTTGAATTCTGTGGCACTTTGGCTTGTAGGTGTTTATGATCTGTCACTTTGCATGTTATACTAACATCATTTAAAATACTGTCACTATTATCCACTGAACACTAAGCATTTTACAAGCAAGTATAGAATCCTTAGAACAATTCCGTAAAATCCTAGTCAGGACAGGCTAGGATTTGCTGCAGTAACGATAACGACAAAATCTCCCAACTCTCAGTGGCTTAATACAATGAAGATATCTTTCTTATATTTTATGTATGTCAGCAAGGAGAGTCTGCTGATACAGGCTAACAAAGCCGTTTCCATCTTGAACAGTGTGCATTGACAGCTCAGTAATTAAATGCCATCGCCTGAAGTGAAATCTGTTATTTCTCATCATCATTTATTGACCAGAATCAGTCACATGGCCGTAGCCCGTGAGTGCCTGTACTCTTCTCGTGTGCCTAAAGATGGAGAACCAGCAGATGGGATGAGCAGTGTTCACGAGTGCCTCAGATAGGCACTGTTATCGTCCTCTTTGTAAATGAAGAAGCTAAGGCTAGGAGAAGTTGAAGGGTCATTCCAAAATAGTAGCTTTGGAATAGTAGCTTTCTCCAAGATTAAGCATGGAATCTGCTTTGTCCCCAGGCCTGAGTTTGTAAGCTCTACAGAGTATCAGTTGTACATCGTCCTATCAGCCTGTCAACTCTGTGTTTAAAACACGTCACCAGAGTTTCCCTGGTGGCTCCGTAGTAAAGAATACACCGGCCAATGCAAGAGACACGGCTTTGATCCCTGATCCAGGAAGATCCCGCGTGCCGCGGAGCAACTAAGCCCACCCGTGCGCCAGTGCTGTAGAGCTCAGGAGCTGCAACTGCTGAGCCCGCATGCCACAGCTGTTGAAGCCCCCGTGCCCTGGAGCTTGAGCTCCTCAACAAGAGCAGACACCGCAGTGAGAAGCTCACTCACCGCAACTAGAGAAAAGCTTGTGCAGCAACAAAGGCCCCACAGAGCATAAATAAATAAATACATTTTTTAAAGGCTTAAAAAATAAATAAACACCTTACCAATAGCAGGCATGCCTGATTCATCTAGCACCATGTTCTGCAGGAAGTACTACCACGTAACTGTTACATGTTAACGGATTATCATTCTGTGTTGATTTTCCTACTTTTTTCCCAGAACTCAGCATTCCCAGTAGTGAGTTCTAGTATCAGTTTTAGAATCTCTTTAACAATATGCAGAAACTCTCTTTTTCAGACTCTCTCCTGTGTAATTAAGGAATCCACATTCCATACTACACTGTGCTAAGGTGCTGCCACGTCAGAAAGGCTCTTTTCTGCGTAACAAGGTTGGAGATTAAACCCACTGGTTTGCATAGTACAGCACAGTAGAAAACACAGAGAAATTTCATGATACACTGAATGCTCGGGTTACTGGTCACTGGAACACAGGCATGGCATTTGGACCAGAAAAAGATAATGCATAGAAGTAGTCAGTGATTTCCCTGTGTTTTTCAAAGCTGTGGCAGTCAAGATTCTGCTGAAGTTCTCATTGAATTGACCTGATTTTAAGAGCATGGTTGGAGTGAAATCCTACTTTAGAAAATCAGTGAGGGCACTTTAAATTTTCTTCCTCTGGGTAGGAATCAGGGACATTTCTCCTAAGCAATATTCATTACACTGTCTGGGCTCAGTTGACATTCTATAAGTGTCATCACCAGGGCAATTTGGTCTTTCTAACTGACTGACCTCGATAATGCCTGCGGCCAGATCCATAAATTGATGATCTTGAAATGAGATTTGCATGAGGGGAATGGCCTGGTGTGATGTCGACCAGACAGTCTGGGCAGAATATGGGCTCACCAACCCCATAAATGTCCTCATCAGGCCCCAGAAGAAGGCAGGATTCTTTCATATTTTAAGAGTCCATAAAAATTAAGGAAAGTGCTTTGTAAGCGCTACTATAGCTAATTCAGTGGCAAGGAATAAGAACTCAATCACTGTTAGTTAAATAATGATACTTCAGCTTCTTAATTGCCAGGTAATATGTTTTTGTCCTCTTTTCTGTTTAACAACTTATATTTATTTTCACTTTGAAGACATAAATCTAAACTGAAACCTTTTTTTAAAACTAGATCAAGAAGGTTATGCATTTCATAATTGATTTCAGTCTGCCATATTGCCCTCACAAAAGGTTCGATCAATTTACATTCCCACTGAAGTATATAAGACTGTGTACACCATTGCCAATGTGAGCTATTATTGAATTTAAAAGTAAATGCCAGTTATGAATGAATAAGAATGATCTTGTATAATTTTCGTTTCTCTGATTTTAGTTAGAAAGTGTTTCTACAAGTGTTTTAACACATTTATCTGAAGTCTTAAAATGAGTTTGGGCAAAAAAATTAGCAAGAAGTATTTTTTACCAACCGAATAATTCCTATTAAAAATGTATTAGAACAGGCAAAATAATTTTCAAGTTTTCTGGATATAAGATCACCATGCAGTCAATGGTTATCAATTCACTGGAATGACATTAGCTAATCAGTAACAAAACTTGTCTCTCTCTTTCCCTTTTGACCCCCTAATCTGGATGTCTTCTCTGGAAGAACGTCTATTCAGAGCTTCTGGCCATTCTTTAGTTGGACCGTTTGGGAGCTTTTTACTATTGTGTTGTATGAGCTCTTTATATACTTTGAACCTGATTTGCAAATATTTTCCCCTATTCAGAAAATTTCTTGTTATTTCTTTTTTTGATGGTTTCCTTTGCTATGCAGAAGCTCTTTTATTTGATGTAGTCCCACTTGTTTATTTTGGCTTTTGATGCTTTTGGCTTTGTTGCCAGATTTAAAAAACTTGTCTCTAAGACCTATTAAGGAGCTTCTCACTTACATTTTCTTCTATGAGTTTTAGGATTTCAGGTCTTACATTCAGGTTTAATTCCTTTGAGTTCATTTTCGTATCTGGTATAAGATAGTTGGAGTTTCATTCTTTTACATGTGACTGTCCAGTCTTCCCAACAGCATTTATTGAAGAAACTGTCCTTTTTCAACTGTATGTTCTTGATTCCTTTGTCATGGTTAATTGGCCACATATATGTGGATTTATTCTGAGCTCTCTGTTCTGTTGTATTGACCTATGTGTCTATTTTTATGCCAGTACCATACTTTTCTAATTACTGTATCTTTGTGATATAGTTTGAAATCAGGCAATGTGATGCCTCCAGCTTTGCTCTTTCTCAGTGCTTCTTTGGGCCAATTGAAGGGAAGTGGTGGCTTCATAAAGATTTTAGGATCGTTTGTTCTATTTCTTTGACAAATTTCTTTGGAATTTTGATAGAGATTGCACTAAACCTGTAACTTGCTCTGGGTAATATGGACATTTGAACAATACTGACTCTCCCAGTCCATAAACTTTCCGTTTATTTGTGTCTTCTTCAGGGTCTTTCAGTAGTGTCTTATAGTTTTCAATATGCTGTCTTTTATCTCCTTGGTTAAATTTATTCCTAAATATTTTATTCTCTTTGATGCAGTTGTAGATGGTATCATTTTCTTAATTTCTCTATCCAATAGTTTGTTATTCATGTATAGAAATGCCACATAGTTTTGAGCTTTGATTTTGTATCCTGCACCTTTACTGAATTCATGCATTCTAACAGTTTTTGAAGGAGTCTTTAGGGTGCTTTATATATAATATCATGTCATCTGCAAATAGTAACAGTATATTTCTTCCTTTCCAATTTAGGTGTCTTCTTTTTCTTGTCTAAGTGCTCTGGTTAGTACTTTCAATACTATGTTGAATAAAAATGGCTAGAGGACATACTTTCAGCTTTTCACTGTTGAATATGATATTAGCTGTGAGTTTGTAATGGCCTTCATTATGCTGAGATACTTTCCCTCCATAACTGCTTTGTTAAGAGTTTTTCTCATAAATGTTGTATTTTGTCAGATGCTTCTTCTGCATTTTTCGAGACAATGATTTGACATTTATCTTCACTCTGTTACTGCATTTCTCGAAATTTATTCATTTCTTCTAGGTTCTTCAATTTGTTGGCATATAATGTTTACAATATTCTCTTGTAATCACTTGTACTTCTGTGGTTATCAATGGTAACATCACCTGCTACATTTTTTATTTTATTTCTTTGGGTTCTGTCTCTTTGTTGCTTTGTGAATCTAGCTAAGAACTTGTAAATTCAGTTTATCTTTTCACAGAACCAGCTCTTAGTTTCATCAATCTTCTCTGTTGTCTTTTTAACATTTGTTTCTGCTCCAATCTTGATTGTTTCTTTCCTTCTCCAAACTTCTGAGCTTCATTTGCTGTTTGTGTTCTTTGTCCTTCTTTCATAGTAGAAACCCTCTGTCAGGTTATAGGGAACTATTACTTCAGAGTGTTATCAATTAAAGGACATTGTCATAAAACATAGGAAACTGAATAACAGGCAACTTAAATTACTTGCCAGAGATCACAAAGCTAAGGAGGGGTCTTCAGTCCCTGAAACTGGAGCATATACTCAGCTGCTGCAGCATATGCAAGAAAACAGTAGGCAGAAAAAGAAAAGAAACCAACTCTCCTTGGCAGAGTTTGGAGGAAAAGAGTGGGATGTTCAAGGAAGAGAAGGGACATCTGAGCTGTGACTTGCTTGAATTATGAGCAAGGTTTGCCACACCAGAATAAGATTGTTTAATTGAGAAGGACGTTCCAGAGTTACAGTGAAAATGTGGGGTAAACATGGGGGTGGAGCAGAAGATGCGACAAGGACCGGACCGAGTGAGCCTTGTTTGTGTGCTGTGACTTTGTGTTGTAGGCAGTGGAGCAGCTGAAGCATCTCCAGTGTGGGGAGTGATATGTTTGTATTTTAGAAAGCTCAAGCAGGAAAGAGAAACCAGACCACACTGGGAAGAGCCTCGGGAAAAGTGGATCTTTCTTTCTATGGAACTTCATGATAAGAATCTGAAATTTTGTGCAGAGCTGCCAAATAACATTTACCAGATTTATTGGGCAGTGGAGAATGAGGGAGAACAGAACATTTTGAGACCAGTTTTACCATCTTCCTGAATAAACTCGAGCAGACTGATAGCTGAGTGTAGATCTGATGCAGCCAATATTTGACAGTGTTTCTCTGCTGTAATCAACTGAATACAACTTAAGGCAGATTACTTTTCCGCCGATTCTGCTCTGTCCCTAACAGTCTGTAACTGGGCTACTGCCCTCTTGAAGCTGGAGCACAGAACATACACTGAGAAAGAATAAAACTTTGAATTCCTCCAGCTCCCCTGTCTTGCTCATGACAATTCAGTGCAGCGAGGAAGGACAACAGAGTGCAGATTTGGGTGCAAATACTGAGAGTAGGACTGGGTTTGAGTCCTGATGTTGCAGTTTATCCTGCAGAGGGGAATGGCAACCCACTCCAGTATTCTTACCTGGAGAATCCCAGGGACAGAGGAGCCTGGAGGGCTACAGTCCACGGGGTTGGAAAGAGTCAGACACGACTGAGCAACTAAACAGCAACAGCAGCTGCGATTTATTAGCTCTTTGGATAATTTACTTTGCTTTGAGCAGATTCAGCTTCCTCCTCCATAAAATGGGAATAGTAATTTCCACCTCGTCGGGCTGTTTTGAATTAATAATATATATAATATGCTTGATAGCTTTCAGTAACCAGTAGATATTGTTTCTTAATTAAATTCATGTTTATTAATTAAACACTGACTCAATTCATTAACAACTTTGCAAAGAAGATTCAGAAACTCTGAAGAAGCATTTTAACTCCCCAGAGAATCATGGGTGGGAAAGATCCTCTGAAGAAGGAAATGGCAAGCCACTCCAGTATTCTTGCCTGGGAAATGTCATGGGCAGAGGAGCCTGGCCGGTTATAGTCCAAGGGGTTGCAAAAGAGTCGGACACGACTTAGTGACTGAACAAGAACAGAAGCACTGGATAGATCTTATTTAAACACGTTGCCTAGAAGAATGGAATTCTGTGGTCCCCGAGTGACTCGCATTCTTTGAGCACTGTTTCATCAAGGGGAATGAAACAGCTTGCATTGGTGCCAAAAGGAAAGCCCCAGGATCTAAAAAACAGGTGGATATATGGTGTGTATAACCGATTACCTTTGCTGTACACCCAAAGCTAACACAATATTGTAAATCAACTATACTCCATAAAAAAAATTTTTAATAAAAAAATTAATACACACACACACACATAGACTCGATCACTCACAAACTCCATACCTATAAAATAAAATTTGATTGGGAAAAGGATTAAAGTCTTGGAGAGCTAAGGCTTGCCTAAGATCAAACAGCCAGAAAACAGTGGATCCCAGAGAGTGACCTTTCAATGACCTTTTCTGTTGCAACTCCCAGGGAACCTCTGAAGCACTATGGAAGAGACCTTGTCTTCTTCATCTCGATACCCAGCTCCTAGCTCAGAACAGAACGAACAAGAGGGTGACGTCGCTAACACTTTATTTTAGGAAGATAAATCTGGCAAGGATGAGTGGGATGAAAAGAGCAGGGAAAGACTGGTGGCATGGCGAGCAGTTCTGATGTTATTACAACAATCCAGAAAGAGAGTTAATGAGATCATGAATGAGGGGGCAGCGTAGCAAGAAGAAAAGAGGCAATAAAGGTGGAAAAGGTTTAGAAAGAATGTGTTCATGAACTTGATGGCTGTGAGCAGGCAGTGAGCAGTGCCAGCCTTTAGATAAATATCCATTCATGTAGGAAATATTTCTGGAGCATCATCTGTGTGCCAAAATCTAGTCTAATTGCTGGGGATCTAACAGTGAATTAGGCAAATGAAAAGTTTTTGCTCTCAGAGAGCTTACAGTCTCATTTTAGGATGTACCAGTCAGAGTTCTCCAGATGGCCACTATGCTGCTGCTGCTGCTAAGTCGCTTCAGTCGTATCCGACTCTGTGCGACCCCATAGACGGCAGCCCACCAGGCTCCCCCGTCCCTGGGATTCTCCAGGCAAGAATACCGGAGTGGGTTGCCATTTCCTTCTCCAATGCATGAAAGTGAAAAGTCAAAGTGAAAAGTGAAAGTGAAGTCGCTCAGTCGTGTCCGACTCTTAGCGACCTCGTGGACTGCAGCCTACCAGGCTCCTCTGTCCATGGGGTTTTCCAGGCAAAAGTACTGGAGTGGGATGCCATTGCTTTCTCCAGATGGCCACTGTACCCCACTATATATTCTCAGGGAATTGGCTTTTCTGATTATAGGGCTGGTAAGCCTGAAATCTGAAGGCCAGGTCTACTGGCTGGAAACGCTGAGCAGGGGCTGATGCTGCCATCTTGAGGCAGTTTTTCCCTCCTCGGGGAAACCAGTTTTGCTTGGTCTTAAGGCTGAGTCTGGTGGGCTGCCGTCTATGGGGTCGCACAGAGTCGGACACGACTGAAGCAGCAGCAGCAAGGCTCTTCAACTGGTTGCTCAGACCCACCTGGATTATTTAGAATAATCTCCTTTGCAGTAAATCAGTCCTCTACATGCAAACGAGTTCTGTTCCAAGAGCCCATTTGTTAAGTCCAATTTGTTCGTAAGTCCAAGGAAGCTAGCCTAGGTACTCAGCTAATCCAAATGGAAGGCAGTCTGCAGTTGCACTCACCCCTGACATGGATGGAATGCACTTCCTCATCTTTGAAAGTTCTCAGCTGGAAGGCTCGTATGTAGGGGACTTACTGTATATAAAGTCAGATTGTAGGTATGAATCCCGTCTGCAGAATACCCTCAGTGTTTGACTGAATAACTGATACTATAGCCGAACCAAGCTGACACATGAAACCGACCCTCCCAGAGGAGATGGAAGAATGACCAGGGCAGAGCGAGAAATCACCTAGGGTGGTAAGTACTGGCTCCTGTGCCTGGCAGACTCAGGGAGGAATAGGGGCATCTTCATCTTACAGACGAGGCAGATGAGACCTGGAGACTTAAACCAGCTAACTGGCCCTGCTGTCTTTCTGTCTCCAGCATATGTGCAGGAAACACCACAGAGCCTGCCCTCCCAGGGACAGTCAAAGAGACCAGAATATTTGCCATTTTACCAGGAACACCACCAGTGAGTGAGCACGTTTAGGTTAGGAACTTGTTTTCTGAATGTAGAGCCTGCACGTAGAGAGGTTGATCACTGCTTTGGGGTGAGGGGTACAGAAAGTTTAAGTGTGTTAGTCACTCGGTCCTGTCTGACTCTTTGCAACCCCATGGACTGTAGCCTGCCAGGCTCCTCTGTCCATTAAATTCTCCAGGCCAGAACACTGGAGTGGGTAGCCATGCCCTTCTCCACAGGATNAGGGGTACAGAAAGTTTAAGTGTGTTAGTCACTCGGTCCTGTCTGACTCTTTGCAACCCCATGGACTGTAGCCTGCCAGGCTCCTCTGTCCATTAAATTCTCCAGGCCAGAACACTGGAGTGGGTAGCCATGCCCTTCTCCACAGGAACTTCCCAACCCAGGGATCGAACCCAGGGCTGGGGGAGACAGGAGGCTTTGTCGAGCATCAGCCCCTTCGTCCCACTGTTGCACCGGGACAGGCGGTCTTCCTGTGCCCAGGTCGGGGCTTCTGTACAAGCCAGTCGTTTTACCTAGAAGACCCTTCTTCCTCCCCTTCCCCTTCACGTGGACCATGTCTGTGTAAACCTTCAGGTCTGAGCTTCAGCACGTCATCAGGGAAACGTTCTCTGTGCATCCAAACTAGGGCCCATCTCCAGTTACAAGCTCCCCCACCCCCTGCTAACACCACGTTCTTCTGATGAGGTATATAGCACTGTCCTCATGGAGTAGCTTATTTCTCCCTTGCTAGTGTCTGCCTCTCCTGTTACACTCCCAAAGAGAAGGCACCAAATCACTATCGTGCAGACTTCCCAGCAAGGACACGGTTCTTAGCAGATACTACTTGTCAGATGGATGCATGGATAAAGGAATGAATGAATGTGATGTGTTTTCTTCTAATCAAGGAGTCTGTAGGGCATCTAAACAATCACCTGGAAACACAGGGCGCATCCAGGAGGCTCCCCTCTGTTTCCTAATCCCCAGTTTGATCATTTCCTGTCCACTGCCAGTCCCAGCCTTGGCACATGCGTTCTTCTCCATGTCACTTTCAGAAGTGGTGCTTCTTCTCTGATTTGAGAGGTCTTTTGTAAGCGTTTGAGCCTAAAGCCTTCCAACACAAAACTCTTAGAATCGTTAGAACCATAGAACACCAGAGTGAGNCATGTCACTTTCAGAAGTGGTGCTTCTTCTCTGATTTGAGAGGTCCTTTGTAAGCGTTTGAGCCTAAAGCCTTCCAACACAAAACTCTTAGAATCGTTAGAACCATAGAACACCAGAGTGAGGGAAGCGTGTGGAAGGATTCCAGGAATGGTGCAAGGTTGAGGAGTCAGGCATGGGTGGCGTGTCCCAAGGATGCCCGCATACTTAACACGGATGGTTCTCTCTCTTCTTGCCCCAGGCAGGAAATTCTGACTGCTTCTGCCTGTGGTCTGCAGTCTCGTGAGACTTCCATGAGAAGACAAGCTTCTGACTCGAGCAGCCCCTGCTATCTCTGAGTGGGCTCCTGTGAGCCAAGTTGAGAGGAAGCTAGGAGCCTCTATGCCCGTACCCACTAAAAGCCACCCCCTTATCCTGCCACACAGAGGAAGTCTCCTGAGGGTGGGCACTTGAGGCTGAACAGTAAAGCTTACAGTACCACTCACTTTCTGACCTTACAGCCACCAGTCATAACAGCTTAAAATCTCACCTGTGCTGTGAATTGCGTCCAAGAGCTCTTCTGCCCTTTGTGAGTCGCCCGAATTATCAATGGAAATGAGGTTCTGTCTTGTGGTTTTCTTCTGACGGTGGGACAAGACATTTGGGCTTGATTTAAAAGTGGCCACTGTCAAGTTATTCTAGAAGGGTCTGTGCAAGTTTCCCCCATTTGCCTTCTTTCCATTCAAGGGTCTTTCTATCCAGAAACATCTCTCTGTTTCTACATTATCTGTCTTTTCTGATACTTGGAAGTCTTGGCTGCAATTTGTAGATGACCCCCCACCGGGAGCCAGACAGATGCTCACTGTATGACCATAGGATGTAACAGAAAGCATTATCGGCCCGGGTGTTCGGAGATGGAGGTCCCAGAGTCTTGGCCCTGCCGCTGAGCGGCGCATGACTTTGGACAAGTCTCCGGGCTGGAGTGGTCGCAGTGCTCTCTGCAGTTACCGCCACGCTAAGATGTATGGTTCTCATTGCAGGCATCTTTTCCACAAGTCCTGTGTTGACCCCTGGCTCCTAGACCATCGCACCTGTCCCATGTGCAAGATGAACATTCTTAAAGCCCTAGGGATCCCGGTAAGCACAGTACAGCCTCCAGCCTCGTCGTGTCTGTCTCTCCACATTTCCCACTCAGCAGGGAGAAAGCAGCACGCCGGGTTGTCTGTGACCCCTCGACCCCAGAGCAGTGGCATCACGTGATGAGGCCCTGGGAGCACTTTCCCACATCTGGACACATTTCTCCTCTCCCTTTGTCTCCATCTGAGAACATCGTGACCCTCCCACTGTGTTTGTTGTTTTGTCTGTGAGTCGAGATGGTGCCTGAGCAGCTCATGGGTTCCTCCTCTGGGCTGCAGTGGGTGACAGCAGGTCAGCCACCAGCAGAGGCCAGGGCTACACTGATGACACTCTTCTTGTCATTGACCTGCACCGTCGTCACACTGTCCCCACCATCGCCCAGTTTCCAGAGGAGACAAGCTCTTCCGGACAAGGGGCAGAGAGGTCAGCCTCTGGGCATCTGGCTCGGTGACCTCTGCTAAACTCACATCTCTGCGAGAGCTTGAGAGAGCAGGAAACCAGAGCCAGAAGCCCTAAATTCCCGCACTCCCATCAAGCTGGTGCCCTCGGTTACAGCTTTTACCAAACTTAGTCTCTCACCCAGTGCACGCAACATCCCCTAGCAGGCTGGCTTGATGCTCCAGGGAAGGACTTGCCTGGGATCATATGAGTGAAAGCCATGGGCTGGTGGTTGGTGGGACACCAGCTGCTGTCACGAGGGCGGGAAGCAAGCCAGGCCACCAGACCCAAGGGTTGCGGAGAGAGGTGAGAACAGGATAGGTGCCGTCTAAGAGAAGCTGGACCAGCAGGATACAGAGACCCACTTCCCCCTTACACCCTCCGCTTTGCTGCAGCCTCCCCCTTGTCACTCCTCACGACTCATGGCAGAGAAGAAATAGAATTTTTAAAGTCCCAAGATGTCACTGAAGAAGAAAGGATCAGCTCAGATATCAAAGGCTTTATTTAATGCCAAAAGGCTAATTATCCCAGGAAGATCAGAATGACTGTTGCACAGGGTACACCTGAAGCATCATGAGGTCACGGATTGGCTGAATTTTCTGCCCTGTACCAGCTGCCTCTGCCAGCTGTATGCTGATTATTTTTTCTTAGTACACCAAACACAAATCAACTTGTGTGACTGTAGCTTTGAACTAGATTTTAAAAGGCAATGCATTAAATTTTCAGACCAGTGTTGTCAATGCATAATAAATTCAAGGTGAAAATCAATGACAGTGAACATGAACTCTGAGCAAAAAACCCAGCATCTCTATCAGATACTAATGACTTAGAAAATTGCACTCGCTGTTTGCACGTTTCACATATCTGGCTCTAACTGGTTTTTACCAGGGAGGAGGGAAATGTGTGTATGTGTGTATTTACATGTGTGTATGTGTGTCTTTGTGTTCTAAAATCTTTAACATGTTCGCAGTTAAAGGTAGACAGTCACATCGTTTAATCTACTTCTTGTTGCTTAAGGATATCTCCAAAACTCCCAGGTTTCAACCTCAGGGCTTCTTGGTCAGGACAATGAAACCAAACCACCCCCAGTGGTTACAGTTTATACTAAATAGCATTCCACTCCAGACTTTTTCTGGGAAAGTGTAACTTCCGCAGACCTTGTAAATATCTGAGAATTGTAAATGCCTCAAGAATACAGCTAATCATTGTTTTTTAAAAGGGAATTATTGGGTGGCCTTTGCGCTTCTTTCCAGAATCAAATAACATTTTAACTGTTAGCAGTCGGGCATCCTGGCCATAGTTTGTTTCTTGTCCAGTCTGGATAGGATTTTACTCAGCACGCTTGCGAAAAAGTAAAAGTCAGTAGCATCTTTGGATTTTGCCAAGGATTCTTAAAGGCCAGTCAGACAGGAATATGACACCACCCAAGCTGGCCCCAGAGAACAGAACGTCCTCTGTGAAGAAGAAGGCAGGCATGCAGGCTGCCTCTCATGAAGCACTGAGGCATATGGCTAACCCCATGCCTCCCTGGTGCTTTGTCCTAGAGGATGGTACTGAAGTCTGCATCAGGGACCAATCTGGGATTCTGTTCTCCAAACCTTTAAGCATGGTAGCACCATGCTTACATTATAGCAAAGAGGATGTTTTCAGTCCATTCTTAGAACTCACCATGTAAATGGACAGGCTCACAGCCTTCTCAATTAGGAAAAACTTCCTATAGCTAACTGAAACCCTTTTCATGGAGCTCAAAGAAGTTGTTTTATAATTTTTTTTAAACTCCTTTTGCTCCATTTCTTTCCTCATCAAAGAAAATTGGAAAGAGCCTGCCAGCCTCTCTGATAATTGGTGCCTGTTGGCCGTTCGTCTCTGGATCTGCATGTGCTTAGAGCTCAGTAAATGTTTGTGGCTTTGTAGGCCTTCAGAGTGGGAAGGCTGCCAGTCACAGAGGGGTGTTTATGAAACTCACCCTGATTCTCCTTTGAGGAATGTCCATTCACCAAAGACTTCGCTATAATCCTGATCCACTAGATTGTCCAAATACAGGGTTTTGTGTTTGATTTTGGTCTGGGTTCTGTTGTTTTTAACTGAGTCGTCTTGTGCCTGCTTGTGTGCTAAGGCAAATAAATATAAGTGGAAAGCCTAGGGCTGGGGACATTTTCATTTTTGTAAGAGGTTTCTCTAAAACGAGCTAAAGAATGAGAGTGAGGCTCGTGGATTGTGAAATTCCCATCACAGTCGTATCTTTTTTTGCCATGAGAAATAAACGACTGAACTGAAAGGGGTGGGTGGGGGAGTCCCTTATTGTCAGGGCATTTTCATCCCTTTATCTACATTCAAGTGCTTCATCCTCCTTTCTCTCCAGTCAGGTTTAGGGGTGTCTTTGCAGAATGACCGAACACATCACTAAGCACTCTTGTAAGGCACCACGTAACACAGGCATTTTTTATCCCAGCAAGCACAGTCTCCCGTCACTATTATCCTGGTATGACTAGGATGATTGTTAATGAATAGAAAATCCCATGGAGCTGGTGTATTCACTAGTCCCTAACTATTTAGCAGTTGGTTTATTTGAGGAGTTTCCCTGCTAACCTGAATTTGAATACCTATATGCTGTTCACTTACAGATGGCTTTTGACATCTCTTACTAAACATTATGACTGTAATTTCTCTTANATGAATAGAAAATCCCATGGAGCTGGTGTATTCACTAGTCCCTAACTATTTAGCAGTTGGTTTATTTGAGGAGTTTCCCTGCTAACCTGAATTTGAATACCTATATGCTGTTCACTTACAGATGGCTTTTGACATCTCTTACTAAACATTATGACTGTAATTTCTCTTAGTGGTGTATAAAGTGGTTTTCTTTTCAAACTATTACTCTATTTTGATGAACCATTTTGAGTGATATGAACCGTGAGGTTCTGTAAGGTTGGTCTGTTAAATATTAATACTATAGCTAAGCCAGATTATTCATGCCTCCTCACGCTAAGTCTCCCTGAGCTAATCCACTGTTTCTCTTTTCCTCTACTCCCTTCTCTTAAAAACATAACACTGTTCCTCCTAGCCCACAAAGTAAAAGTGAACATGCTGCATCAAAATTAATAAAAATAATTTCATAAAAAGAAAGAAAGCAGGAACGTGATCAACAAGCAGAGTCAACATTTGGAAAAATACATCAGTTGTCATTGCATCTCTGGTCACATTCAGACGTTTATGGCTGGAAGACCAACCAGCACAGTATCCTTACCGGGAACTCCGCCCTGCTACCCCCACACAATTNTTAATAAAAATAATTTCATAACAAGAAAGAAAGCAGGAACGTGATCAACAAGCAGAGTCAACATTTGGAAAAATACATCAGTTGTCATTGCATCTCTGGTCACATTCAGACGTTTATGGCTGGAAGACCAACCAGCACAGTATCCTTACCGGGAACTCCGCCCTGCTACCCCCACACAATTGGACATGCTCACGAGCATCCTTACATAGAATAGGGGAGGGCAAAAAGTCTTTTTTTTTTCTAGTTTCGCCAGCTGGTCCCTATAAATGAGACTTATAAATGACAGATTAGCAAGAGAAAATCAAAGAGTATATGAGCCATGAGTAGCCACAGGAGCACTTGGTAATGAGTGACTCACAGAGCTGGTTAGAACTTCAGCTTATATAGCATTTTCAAAAAGCAGCAATAGGGACTTCCCTGCAGTCCAGTGATTAAGACTCCCCCCTTCCCATGCACGGGGCATGGATGCCATCCCTGGTCAGGGAACTAAGATCCTGCATGCCATGCCACACAGCCCCCAAAAAAAGCAGCAAGAAATTTTTAGAGAAGTGATGAGACAAAAGGAAAGGACTTTGAGTTTCTAGGACAGCAAAATGTGGAAAGTTAAGTATATGGGGGAACCAATGGCAGATAAGAGCATGTCAGTCAGGCTTGTTGTATATTCCATTTCGGTGTCAAAATCGCCCAGCAGCTGATGATGAGAATGTCCTCTTCCTAGTAGAAGAGAGAGACACCCTTACAAATTTATGTCCTGCTTTTAGGCAAGAGGTGGGGAGAGCCTTTCATTACCTACTTCTCAATTGTGTCTGTGTAAAACAATCCTTTTGCCAAAGTAGCATATTTTGGGGTTGTACATTCTGCTACCCTTCAAAGGTATACTTTAGCTTTGCACAGAAATTGAATTTTTTAAGTATTTTCTCAAATCTTCCCTTCATTGATCTAAGATCTGGGCAGATACTAATATTCCGAAGTTTTCAGAGCAATAAACTGAGACTTACATAAAATTTCCCAATTGACACTTATCAAGTACTTCATCAGAGAAGGAAATGGCACCCCACTCCAGTACTCTTGCCTGGGAAATCCCATGGATGGAGGAGCCTGGTGGGCTGCAGTCCATGGGGTCGCTAAGAGTCGGGCACGACTGAGCGACTTCACTTTCACTTTTCACTTTCATGCATTGGAGAAGGAAATGGCAACCCACTCCAGTGTTCTTGCCTGGAGAAGCCCAGGGACGGGGGAGCCTGGTGGGCTGCTGTCTATGGGGTCACACAGAGTCGGACACGATTGAAGCGACTTAGCAGCAGCAGCAAGCACTTAATAATTGTCAGGCACTATGTGAGGGCTATGTGTGGGAATTCCCTGGTGGCTCAGAGAATAAAGCATCTGCCTGCCATG
>SJYX01020129.1:122984-133889 GCA_006410675.1 Oreotragus oreotragus
ACTGAACTGAACTGAACTGAACTGAAAAACTTTAAAGGTCATTTAATCTTAACCATGATAAACTTCTGCTTTTCACCATATGACAGTTGAACAGAGGAGTAAGTAAGTGACTGACTCTGATCAAACATTAAGTTCTCTTTGCAAAGTACAACATTACCCCATAATTTTCCATTTGTTGGACATGATCACTTACCATCAAGCATATCACCATTAGTGGTCTAAGGGAAGTATAATGTATTGGAAGACCTGATACTGCTGGGCATACACAATGAGGAAACCAGAACTGAAAGAGACACGTGTACCTCAATGTTCATCACAATGTTCAAACAGCCTGGCTGTTTACAATAGCCAGGACATGGAAGCAACCTAGATGTCCATTGGCAGATGAATGGATAAGAAAGCTGTGGTACATATACACAATGGAATATTACTCAGCCATTAAAAAGAATGCATTTGAATCAGTTTTAATGAGCTGGATGAAACTGGAGCCTATTATACAGAGTGAAGTTAGAAAGTAAAACACCAATACAGTATACTAATGCATATATATGGAATTTAGAAAGATGATAATGATGACCCTGTATGCAAGACAAATAATACTAATGCATATATATGGAATTTAGGAAGATGGTAATGATGACCCTATATGCAAGACAAATAATACTAATGCATATATATGGAATTTAGGAAGATGATAATGATGACCCTATATGCAAGACAGTGAAAGAGACACAGATGTAAAGAACAGACTTTTGGACTCTGTGGGAGAAGGCGAGGGTGGGATGATTTGAGAGAACAGCATTGAAACATATATTACCATATGTGAAATAGATCACCAGTCCAGGTTCGATGCATGAAACAGGGTGCTCAGGGCTGGTGCACTGGGACGACACTGAGGGAGGGGATGGGGAGGGAGGTGGGAGGGGGATTCAGGATGGGGGCACATGTGTGCCCATGGCTGATTCATGTAAATGTATGGCAAAACCATCACAATACTGTAAAGAATTAGCCTCCAATTAAAATAAATAATTAAATTTTTTTAATTAAAAAAAAATTTAGCAGTTCAAAAACACTTAACACATGAACCTTTTTTGAGCCCATGCTGAGGCTGTGCTGCACTAAGTTGTGTCTGACTCTGCGACCCCATGGACTGTAGCCCACCAGGCTCCTCTGTCCTTGGAATTCTCCAGGCAGGGATATTCGAGTGGGTTACCATTTCCTCTTCCAGGGAATCTTCCCAGCCCAGGAATCAAACCTGTGTCTTCTGTCTCTCCTGCATCAGAAGGCAGATTCTTTACCACTGTACCAACTGGGAATCCCTTTTGAGCCCATAAAAAGGATCAAATTAAAAATAGATTCCATTTCTTGCAGTGAAATGATTTATTTTCAAGAGAAAGTATGTCATCTGTTAGATTCCTGATTTTGAAAAGTGGCCACATACTTCATCTCAGTAAAGCTCCGATGTCAAATGAAAAGGCATAGTTTGTGAGTGAAAATACAACCAAAAATGAAGTAGGAAATTAAAGTCTGTATCCAGATCATTCATAATCTCAAACGGTTTTGGCTAAAACAAACTCAGAGTGTTTAGGTTCATACCAGGCATTCAGTAGCTATTCACTGAATCACTCAAAGTGAAAAATGTTTGATCTAAGCTTGAACAGGGAGCTTATGTTCACAACAGAAGGAAAAATGCCAGGTAATTTCAAAGGAAGGTCTTGGTAAAGATGAAGAGACGAGAGACCACATCTGTAGTCTGAAGACCAATGCCGTATGTCAATATGGCTAAGGATATCAGCCTCTTAGTGCAGAAACTGAATTGTTCTCACAAAATACTTTTCCTAGGCTATTTCTTTTTTTAATTGAAGTATAGCAAAGTGAAAGAGGAGAGTGAAAAAGTTGGCTTAAAGCTCAGCATTCAAAAAATGAAGATCATGGCATCCAGTCCCATCACTTCATGGGAAATAGATGGGGAAACAGTGGAAACAGTGTCAGACTTTATTTTTTGGGGCTCCAAAATCACTGCAGATGGTGACTGCAGCCATGAAATTAAAAGATGCTTACTCCTTGGAAGAAAAGATATGACCAACCTAGATAGTATATTCAAAAGCAGAGACATTACTTTGCTAACCAAGATCCGTCTAGTCAAGGCTATGGTTTTTCCAGTGGTCATGTATGGATGTGAGAGTTGGACTGTGAAGAAGGCTGAGCGCCGAAGAATTGATGCTTTTGAACTGTGGTGTTGGAAAAGACTCTTTGACAGTCCCTTGGACTGCAAGGAGATCCAACCAGTCCATTCTGAAGGAGATCAACCCTGGGATTTCTTTGGAAGGAATGATGCTAAAGCTGAAACTCCAGTACTTTGGCCACCTCATGCGAAGAGTTGACTCATTGGAAAAGAGTCTGATGCTGGGAGGGATTGAGGGCAGGGGGAGAAGGGGACGACAGAGAATGAGATGGCTGGATGGCATCATGGACTCGATGGACGTGAGTCTGAGTGAACTCCCGGAGATGGTGATGAAGAGGGAGGCCTGGCATGCTGTGATTCATGGGGTCACAAAGAGTTGGACACGACTGAGCGACTGAACTGAACTGAACTGATAGCTGATTATTATAATGTTATAATACTTTAGGTATACCATAAAGTGATTTAGTTTTATCACTATATATATATATATTCTTTTTCAGATTATTTTCCATTATAGAGTATTATAAGATATTAAATATAGTTCCCTGTGCTATATATTAGTTCCTTGTTGTTTATCTGTTTTATACATACTAATGTGTAATCTGTTGGCATTCATAGGCAGTGCAGTGGTAAAGAATCTTCCTGCTAATGCAAGAGACATGGATTCGATCTCTGGATTGGGTAGGTCCCCTGGAGAAGGAAATGGCAATTCTCTCCAATATTCTTGCCTGGAGAATTCCCTGACAGGCTACAGTCCATGGGGTTGCAAAGAGTCACACACACACACACACACAGTGTGTATCTGTTAATCCCAATTTATCCTTATTTTCCCCTTTGGTAATGATAAGTTTGTATTATATATCTTTGAGTCTATTTCTTTTTTGTAAATAAGTTCATTTGTGTTATTTGTTTATTTATGTCATTTTTTACATGCCACATATAGGTGATATCATACGATATTTTAAACCATTTCTGATTAGTTTTATTTATTGAGATTTAACAGAATATTCCAAACATATTTTTTCTGATTAGATTTTTAAATTGGAGGACAATTTCTTTACAATGATGTGTTGGTTTCTGGTGTACAACAGTGTGAATCAGCTATAAGTATACATATATCCCCTCCCTTGTGAGCCTGATTAGATGTTAATGATTTATACCACTAACTAAATGGCTGTAGATTCCTTAAGGGAAAATTCTCTCGTCTTTACAGATTGCACATTGCATAGTGCCCTAAGTCGCATAATCAATAAAGGACCAAACACAGATGCAAGAATAAATGAGCAGAAAGATTTGAGCTCTCCTCCATGTTATCATAACCAACTCCCTAACACTATCAAAAAAAAACACAGATGGTGAAAGGAGGGGATGTGGGGATGTGATATTGCTACAGACCACAAATAACCCACTGGAGGTTGGACCTGACCTTTTTTCTCCCTTGTCCTTTCCTACCTCACATAGCTAACGATCCAGAAACTTACTAGAAAATTACAGAAAATGAAAAAGTAACAGTAGCTAACAAATACCTAACACCAACTCTGTATCAGGCATCCTTTTACGTTATCTACGTGTATTAGCTTACAACAACTCTATGAAGTAGATATTATTTTTAACTTCATTTTACTGATGCAGAAATAGAAGCACTGGGAGATTAAAGTAACTGGCCTGAGGTCATAAGCTAGCGACAGGTGGAGCTGGAATTCTGAGGGCCAGCTGACTCTTGAGGAGCATACCTAGCTAGGTTCACAAGATGAGAAAGGGAAGAAAATGAACACGGTGCTCACTTCATTTTTTTTTTTTTTACTCTCTTCCTCCATTTTTCTAAATCTCTGAAAGTTCAAAAATGTGTTTAGTTTCAACTTGCCTTCTCATCCCTACCTCCATTCTTCCTTTCCTGACAAACAATGTTGGTGTAGAGTCGATCAAATGTACGTAGAAGTAATTTCAGCCCTCAGCGGGGAACAGCATAGAACAGATTGCCTTTAGAGTGAAAACGGGAAAATGTGGCAGTAAAGGATCACCTTCAGTTCCCAGGAAAAGAAAAAGAAGAAAAACATTTACAGAGGAAAGGAAATCCACCCTGGTTGCCAGTCTGACATTTGAGAGAAGGACATTCTCGTATGCATCTTGCTAATGTTTCTGACATTTCAGCTTTTATCACCTCACACGGCAGCACCAAACCACAGTTTCTCTTCCACTTTGGTGCAGCGAGTCATTTGTATGCATGCACAAATGTCACTCACCGATCTTTTTTTTAATTAATTAATTGATTCACTTTTATTTCTGGCTGTGCTGGGTCTTCGTCGCCACGCGCAGGCTTTTTTGTGGTGGCTTCTCCTGTCGGAGAGCATGGACTTTAGGGCACGCAGGCTTAATAGGTGCGGTTCCCTGGCTCTAGAGTACAGGCTCAGTGCTTGTGGCACACGAGCTTAGTTGCTCCGTGGCGTGTGGAATCTTCCTGAACTAGGGATCGAACTGGAGTCCCCTTCATTAGCAGGCGGATTCTTAACCACTGGACCACCAGAGAAGTCCCCACTCACCAATCTTTATCTGCTTTCCTATTTGCACCGTACTCTGCCTTCTGACTCTCCAAGCCCAGCCTGTAGGTTCTTGGATTGGCTTCAGCAGGGGAAAAAGGTCCTTAGGGCCAAAGGAGAACAGCTGAACAAATGACCTTGTGTGTTTAGAGACTCCAGACAGGAGCTAAAGAAAGACACACAGAAAAGAAGACTCTACCACTCCTCCAAAACATCCCGCATCACTCCACACGTCTCAAGAGGGTCTGAGACCTTCCCTTTGTTTTTCAACAAAGTTGCTGACATCGTCATCCATTTCTTGTATTGAATCATTACAGGCGTCTTCTAGCTGCCTCCAGATCATTACCCACTTGCCACTCCTTCCAACTCAAGCTAGAAGGAATCAGCAGTCACCCCTGGGGTGGCAGGTGGAGGGTGGCAGGTGGAGGGAGCTGGGAGCTAGAAACGGAAAAGATGGACAGTGTCCTTTTCTCCCAGGTTCACCCCTGCATGTTCTGACGAGCACATGATGTAATGAGTTTGGTCAGGAGACCTGGTCTTCAGACTTCACAGAAGGAAGCAGTCCACATGAATCCTTATATAGATAGGCTAACAGGTTCAGACTCGACCAGCTGAATTGAAACGTGGTGTGAGTTTCCTCTAGGAAACTTCCTGCTCTATGGAGCTGGTATAATAGACCCTGCCCAGGGAGGAAAGTTCCAGCAGGAATTTTCTGCTCACCTGTAGGTAACCGACAGTTACAAGAGTCCCTTTATGACCCAAACATGGACAAAAGGATTTTTTTTTTTTTAATCTGTAGGCCTTTCCCCTTGTAAGACCCATCACTCCAGACAGATGGGCCTCCACTCCTCACCCACAAGGCCTCCTGCAACGCCTGCACGTCTGGCCTCTGTCTGCTCAGTCTCTGACTGTCCAAGCTGAGCCCAGTCCTCTCACCCACTGCGTGGTCACCTCTGGGAGCTCACACATCATCTGTCCTGACAGCCCTCTCCAGCACCAGCCTCTGAACCCCCAACACAGGCCATCAGCCTCCTCCCTCCAGACTCCAGGCAGGCAGGAGACCTGAGTCCACAGTCTGCTTTCTTTCATTTTTTAACCTTTTGGCTGTGCCACAAGGCATGTGGGATCTTAGTTCCCTGATCAGGGGTTGAACCCAAGTCCCCTACGTTGGAAGCTCAGAGTCTTAACCACTGGACCACCAGGGAAGTCCCTGAAGAAGAGAAGCTTTAGCTCTTCTAAGGCCTGAGTTTGTTCTCCCTGAGTCCCACCTACGTGAAGCAGAGTGCAGAATCTCCTTGTGTTAGAGGGGGTGGAGTTTCTCTTACAGGAACCCCTCAAGGGGGCATGGTCCTGGGCAGTAGCCCCTCTCCACCCCCTCTAGAGGAGTGGGATTCAGCGAGTCAATGCTCGCTCCTTGGACAAGCTCTTTTCCATTTACCCGTCTTTCTCTCCTCTCCCCTTGTTACTGTCGCTAACTGGGCGATGAGGTCCAGAGTCCTCGAACAGGTGCCCTTCACATCTACCCCATCCAGCAGTGGTGTGGGGGGTCCAAGAGCTGGGGGAGGTGGGAAAGGCTGTCCCAGAGTTCCTTGTTGCCAGTAGCTCTTCAGTAGGAACTGAGGCAGGAGGAGTCCCACAAGGGCAGAAGCGTTAGTCGCTAAATGTCTCCATGGGCTTCACCAGAGGGCACCTTTCTAGCTGATATGGGAGACCCGGGTTTGATCCCTGGATCCGAAAGTTTTCCTGGAGGAGGGCATGGCAACCCAGTCTAGTATTCTTGCCTGGAGAATCCCAGGGACAGAGGAACCCGGTGGGCTACAGTCCATGGGGTTGCAAAGAGTCGGACACAACTGAGCAGCTAACACGCACACACACACACGCATACGCACACACACGCATACGCACACACACACGCATACGCATACACGCATACGTACACACACACGCATACGCACACACACGCATACACACACACACACACACACATACGCGCACACACACACACAGGAACTGAACTACAGTTCCTTTGCAGAGAAATAAGAGATAAGTCAACCTTTTCAGGAAAACACACGCACACACATATACTCGTGATACAAAAAGTAACTGTTACACCAAAGCTGAAACTGCATCCCAGCAAAAAGTCATTTTCAGCAAACGTATTTAACAGCTATCACTGTAAGCACGGAGGGCTCCACAGGAACACAGATGACCCAGTAATTATGGAAAGAACTCCAAAGAGTTCATTCAGAGACTTGTGCATCGTAATTTCTGGAAGGATCTGCTTTCTCTTCTTTGAGGAACTCAATAGGACCCTCTCTAGGGAGTCTTCATTCCTAAAAGCACATTCTCTTAAAATGAGGCCAGAAAAGACGTTCGTTCTTAACTTTTTTTAAGTTTTATGTTCATCATTTTGGGAGCCACAAAGGAAGCATCAAAATATCTACATTCAAAAGTTATAAATGCCTCTAGACTTGCTCCAGCCACAAGCTGAATACAAACACAAGAAACAGTGACTTTTTTTTTTAAGGGCACACTAGGATCTTAGTTCCCCATGTACATGCTAGGTCATTTCAGTCATGTCCAACTCTTTGTGACCCTATGGAATATAGACTGCCAGGCTCCTCTGTCCAAGAGATTCTCCAGGCAAGAATACTGGAGTGGGTTGCCATTCCCTCCTTCAGGGGATCGTCTCAGCCCAGGGATCAAACCCACGTCTCCTGCTTTGGTTCTTTACCACTAGTACCACCTTAGTTCCCCAACCAAGGATCAGACTCATGCGACCTTGCTGTGTGTCTTAACCACCAGACCACCAGGGAGAACTCTACTCAACACTCTGTAATGGCCTATATGAGAAAAGAATCTAAAAAAGAGTAGATATTTGTATAACCAATTCACTTTGCTGTACACCTGAAATTAACACAACATTGTTAATCAACTATCCCCTGATAAAAATTTAAAGAGAGTATTCATGACTTTTCCAGAGAACTCAGTTTTGAACCTCTGGGTCAAGGCAACTGAGAGCAAAAGGGAGGCTTGGCATGAACATCCCATTTCTGTTCCAAATGGGCAACTACATTTTGCTACATTTGCAAAGCTGCAATCTCCAGGTTTTAATGTGACTGCAAAATATACCGGTGCATCCAGAAATAAACACCTCTAGAGAAAGCATTCCAGCGTTGATTAGAAAGGACAAGAGTGAATAGCCGCCTCTGCTTTTTTGACTTGCATCAAGGCCTGAACTGTCAGAGTGGCTCCCCTTGACTGTGGATAAATATGCCGGCTGGAACGAGCAACAAGAATGATGTCCCTTGGTACCCATAAGATCCCCATTATCCCTGGGAAGATGACTGCTTTGATTTGTGAGCCTCTTCCATTGTGGCAGACAACAGAAGCAGCCAACCGGGTAAGATTTTAGACCTCACTATTCTCTGCCCTTAAGGAAATATGTCAGCCATGGTGAATTACTTCTATACAAAATGAAACATTTGCAGACAGTGATACTGCTCTCCCCACTCATCTCGATAGCTCAGATTGTGCCAGGTCCGTGGAGTCTCATCCCCACCTTGTTTCTGCGCCCTCCAGCTCACCAGCTCAATCAAGGCTTCCAGACAGAAGCAACTGTTCTGAAGAGCAGATATCTTTGTAATACACACATGCTTTCATCAAGTTTCCCAAATGACAACCAGGCAATCCACAAGCCTCTAGATTTTTTTTTTATTTTTATGATAACATTCCTCCTCGATTGAAAGCATTTGCCAACCTAAGAAAGCCCACTCGGGGCCAGACTCCCAGGACTTTTCTGTCCTGTGTCTGATGCCTTGGCCATGAGTGTGTGGAGGGTCTGGAGATGTACAAGCTGCCGGTGAGAGAGTTCATCAGTTTAGACCACATATACATTACTGCTGGGAGCACTCAGCCTGGGCATGATACACGCCATCGACTTGGGAGACACTGCCTTCTTGAAATGGCCCAGCAAGCAGGCAAAATCCTTCCATTGCTTGGAGAGTGTCTCAGATATTCTGAGTTACTGATAGCACCATATCCAGGCTTCCCTGGTGGCGCAGACAGTAAAGAATCTGCCTGCAATGCAGGAGACCCAGGTTCGATCCCTCGGTCAGGAAGATCCCCCGGAGGAGGGCATGGCAAACCCACTCCAGTACTCTTGCCTGGAGAATTCCATGGACAGAGCCTTACGGGCTATATTCCATGGGGTCTCACAGAGTTGGACACGACTGAAGCGACTAATCAGCACCATCTCGAGTTTGATTAATTTCTCCCAGTGCTGTCTCACTTTCAGTAGGCACTCCAAAAGTGAGCTAGGAAAAGGCTGTTGAGCAGACCTGAATTCTACCAGATATTGACACGCTGAGCATGGATTGCAGCAGGGATGTGGCATCCAATGGCAAGAAACATAATTGGCAGGTCAAGCCCCTTTTCAGTGGTGAAACAGCATCAAGTGTAAATAAGATAACTTTTCTCTTTGCTTTTCAATTCTTTTTTTAAATATAAATTTATTTATTTTAATTGGAGGCTAATTACTTTACAATATTGTATTAGTTTTGCCATACATCAACATGAATCCGCCACAGGTGTACACATGTTCCCCATCCTGGACCCCCCTCCCACCTCCCTCCCCATACCATCCCTCTGGGTCATCCCAGTGCACCAGCCCCCAGCATCCTGTATCATGCATCGAACCTGGACTGGCGATTCATTTCATATATGATATTATACATGTTTCAAGCACGTGGCAGAGGGGGGAAGTTCCACCATTCAGAGATCAAGAAGGCAAGGAAGTGCTGAAAATGTCCTTTGGCTGACATAAGAACTGGCTCTCAAAATTCAGTCAGGGTTCCACAACTCAAAATATTTTGGAAATGAAATTCAGTGGTTCAGGACAAAAAAAAAAAAAGTGTAACTATCAGAACATCACTGGAGCTACTTGAAGTCAGATGTTATCATGGAAGCACCACTAGTCAGAAACGAAAAAAAAGGGCCCTTAGGTGTGATTTGGCCTCCAGGTAGCTGTGTGAGCTTGTGTGAGTCACCTACCCTTTCTGTGCTTTCATTTCCTCCGTTGTCGAATGGGGCACTTTTACCAGCAGTTGATTCCTAAGACCAGTTCCATAATTCTATGATTAATGTTAGACTCCCTCTCTTGGTGTCCCTCCAAGTTTTGCCAGGAGAGGCTCAATGAAGACCTTGCATCATCACTTACAAGCCCTTCCTGATACCTCTCTCCTTCCAGTCCCACTAAGTCGTCCTAGCAAGGAGCTGTGTGCTCGGCACTCTCCCCACTGCAGCATCCTCTGAAACTTTAGAGGGTCACTGCAAGATGGCAGCTTCTGCCCAGTCTTTTATAGATCACATTTTCTGTATATCTTCCTGTAAAATGAATGGGAGAGAAGACAGACAAGTGTCAGGGACTGGAAGAGCAACATGACTCTAACCTGGATCCCTCTTAGGAGCCCATGGTGCCGTAAACCCTATACTTAGACTGTCACAGCCTTCTGCTCACAAAGACTCTCAAGTAGCACTTACCTGGGCCACTGAGATGCTGGCTATGCCCAGACTCAGACAGTGTTCATTTTCTTTGTTTTTAAAGACAATTATTAACTGTTACCTTTCATTGAGCACAAGCTCTGTGTCCTCTACATAGAATGTCTTATTTGACTTTCATAACAATCTTATGAGATTGTCATCCCCATTTTATGGATTCCAAAATCATATGCCTAGATCAATTGTTTTTCAAATTGTGAGCCATTAAATCACTCTAGTAGTCTGGACCAATATAATATATATATATATATGGGCTTCCTTGGTGGCTCAGACTGTAAAGAATCTGCCTGCAATGCAGGAGACTCAGGTTCCATCCCTGGGCCAGGAAAATGCCTGCAGAAGGGAATGGGTGCCCACTCCAGTATTCTTGCCTCAAAAATTCCATGGACAGAGGAACCTGGCAGGCTACAGTTCATGGGGTCTCAAAGAGTTGGACATGACTGAGCAATTCTCCAAGCCAGGCTTCAGCAATACATGAACCATGAACTTCCAGATGTTCAAGCTGGTTTTAGAAAAGACAGAGGAACCAGAGATCAAATTGCAAACATCCGCTGGATCATCGAAAAGACAAGAGAGTTCCAGAAAAATATCTATTTCTGCTTTATTGACTATGCCAAAGCCTTT
>SJYX01020129.1:145231-305911 GCA_006410675.1 Oreotragus oreotragus
CATGAGTGAAGGGACTAAGCACGCACACAGACTCAATAACATTAGCAGATAAATGAATGAATATGTTGAATGTTAAAGGAAAGCAACAATAGCAGTAGTTTGAACTGGAAGAGTCTATGTTGCAACACATATTGGTGTTTGAAAAGAATAGGTATATAGTCTTCCAAGGACATTCGAAACTGGACCAAGACACCAGCAAATGAGCCTGCCTATAGCCTGCTCAGAGGTTAAAGCGTCTGCCTGGAATGCGGGAGACCTGGGTTTGATCCCTGGGTTGGGAAGATCCCCTGGAGGACCTGGAACCCACTCCAGTGCTCTTGCCTGGAGAATCCCATGGAGGGAGGAGCCTGGTAGGCTACAGTCCATGGGGTCACAAAGAGTCGGACACAACTGAGCAACTTCACTCACTTAGTAGCCTGTTCCCCTAGGATGACACTGGGACCCTCGACCCCTGTGACAGGAGCACAGATGGTAAACTAGTCCCCCATCACAAGGAAGGAGGGAGATTAATGCCTTGTAGAAATGGGTTAATGACATTATTAATCATTATTGATATGGGACTACACAGCAGAAATGAGGGATCGAAAGCAGTGGAGAGAGACAAAGTGGCAGAAAATGGAGCAAAAGAAAATGTGATGGGAAAGACTCTCCTGCCTGACTGTGCCTCCCTTTTCTGCAAATGCCCTGAGAATGTCATTCAGACCGAGAGCCCAGGGGCCAGTGCAGCTCAAAAGCTCTTCATCTTTTGTTTTGCACCATCAACACCCCTCTTCTTACTTCCTATTAACCCATGATGAGTGACTGCAAGGAGATTAAGCCAGTCAATCCTAAAGGAAATCAACCCTGAATATTCTTTGGAAGGACTGATGTTGAAACTGAAGCTCCAGTACTTTGGCCACCTGATGTGAAGAGCTGACTCACTGGAAAAGACTCTAATGCTGGGAAAGACTGAGGTCAGGAGGAGAAGTGGGCAACAGAGGAAGAGGTGGTTAGACAGCATCATAGAATCAATGGACATGAGTCTGAGCAAACTCCAGGAGATAGTGAAGGACAGGAGAGCCTGGCGCGCTGCAGTCCATGGGGTCGCAAAGAGTCGGATATGACTTAGCGGCTGAACAACAACGACGATGATGAGTGAAGATGACCCTACCCAGAGTAATATAGACTTGGAGAAATCAATTATCTTTGGCATTGGGCAGTTCTGGGCCCAAACCCTGGCTGGCCTCTGACTAAATATTTATGGCCAACAAATAACCTCCCTGGGCCTCAATTCCTCATCTTTAAAACTGACCAGGGAATTTCCTAGCAGTCCAGTGGTTAAGACTCCACCTCTCAATGCGGGGGGTGCAGGTTTGATCCCTGGTCAGGGAACTAAGATACCCCCTGCTACAATGGCTCAGCCAAAAAGTAATTGTCCAGATAAAATCCACCCTGCAAGTATGTTGTGAGCATGAAATGAATCAGTGTATAGACAGCTGCTGACTCAGTCCCTGGCACTCAATCCATCATAAACATCACCTCTGTCCCCCACCCTCCACGTCACCTCCCCATGAGAACACACATTGGATAGACACGTCACAGGTACCTATGAACACAATAGAAATGTTCTGATACAAATATCTGTAAACCACCTTTCTCAGATAGATTCCAAGGCCCAGTAGCTCTAGGTTGTGTCCCTAATAATTTGCCTGTAAAGATTAAAAAAAAAAAAAAAATCATCTTGTTCTTCAATTAACAGAATTACTTTACTTCCTGAGCCAGAACTGCATGCGCTCTTTTAGTTATTTATCTTTTCCATTAATTGATCACTTGAGGACTACTGAATTATAAACAACGATCTTTATAACCATGATCTCATATAAAATAATGACTGTCCTTATAATACCATTTACAGAGAAACCTCTCAGGTTATCAGCAACATCACTAGGCAGCCCATCTATCAATCAACAACCCATTAGTGTCATTCCTAGAAAGTCATAATTACGTCTTTCTATGCGTGACTCCATGTTTGGTTATATTCAACAGAGCAGCCCTCCCACTAATCTTAGAGAGTGTTTTGAGCATACAGACTGACAGAGGAATGATCTGTAGATAAACCAGTAATTTTATTTTTTAAATTATACTGGTTTATTTTAGTTTCTTAAGTCACATATTTTATAGAACAGATCTAAATCATTCAGATGCCTTAAGTAAAAGATAAACTAGTAATTCAGATGTGCCAACTCTTGATGTTCTTTTGGGGCTTCCCAGGTGGCACTAGTGGTAAAGAATCCACCTGCCAATGCAGGAGACGCAAGACACGCGGGTTCCATCTCTGGGTTGGGAAGATCCTTTGGAGGAGGAAATGGCAACCTGCTCCAGTATTCTTGATGGAAAATTCCATGGGCAGAAGAGCCTGGTGGGCTACAGTCCATGAGGCCAAAGTCGGACACAGCTGAGCACACGCACATACACAATGCCCTTTTTGCATTTGTAAATGAAATCTCAGGGAATGACTCAGAGCAAAAATTTTGGAGGTACCCATTGATATAAGCCTCCAGGTTGTCAGCACTTGGGCCCCACACCATCACTGAGAAAGTCCAGTAGGAAATCTGTTAAAATATAGGAATATCTTGAACTCATTGGCTTCAGCAGGGGTGGCCTTACTGCACTTCCTCCCTTTGGGGAAAAACTTGGCTGGGAAACTTCTGAAGAAAAGAAAACATTTTGTGGTTAAGGGATTGAGTCAAACTCTTTTCCCCAGCTCTAAGACACAGCTGGTGATCAATTAGGTGTGGATAAGTTAGAATGCCAGGTTGGTGGGGAACTGTCCTTCCTCCTTACTCCAGAGGTTTCCAGTGATACACCGGGGCACCAGGGTGAGAATCAAGCCAAGTTCCATGCGCACAGACATATACACACAGGTATACACATGTGCTCACACAGGCATGCATGCATGCGCACTTTACACACCACCACCACCACTGATCACTGGGTGTTCACTCATCATCCCAAACCATGAGGAAATAATCTCTAGAGGTTCCCAGATGTTCCAGGCAGAGGGAGCAAAGCGAAGTCCCATCCGACACCTCCTGCCTGCAGATGGGCTGGACTTAGCCCTGAGAATTTCTGATCATGTTCAGTGAGTGCATGCGTGCTAAGTCGCTTTCACTGAACATGATCAGTTCATGGGGGTCTTTGCGACCCCCATGGACTGTAACCCACCAGGCTTCTCCATCCATGGGATTCTCCATGCAAGAATACTGGCATGGTACCTATGCCCTCCTCCAGGGGATCTTCCCGACTCAGGGATCTATGCACATCTCTTATGTCTCCTGCATTGGCAGGTGGGTTCTTTACCACTTATGCCTCCTGAAAAGCCCTATGTTCAGTAAGTAGCCAACATTTAAATACAGCAGAGCTTTCCCTACCAATCTGAAATGGCAACCTGAAAATGTTGGAAGCAACAGCAGTCCTGGGTCTCATTCCCTGATGGTGGCAACTGGCTGGATCTGAGTTGCAGCAGCCCCAAGACAGGGCATGTGCTCTGCAATTCACCACACCTCTGAACCTCAAATGTAGGGATTGTCTCAGGGTCAGAATACTTCCTCCATACGCACTGATGTGTCAGGGACAGTCAGTGTTTTGAATTGTCCTATTGAGTCTCCTTAAAGTAATACCTATTGGTAAAATCATGCAGGGCAACTGTGTATGTCACTTAAGCAACCATGTACATAGTTTAAACTCACTGCTAACTAATGTTCCCAGCAGGGAGGAGCGATTACTAGATTTGTACTCAAGTGCCATTGAATTTCTTTCTTTGCCAAACCAATCATTCTTATTTATCTAAATACTTCTGCCTTAATCAGAGCTGTCAGCACCAGAAAGTATTGGCTGCATTAAACTCCTGCTGTGCAATGAGAACAGTAGAATGAATTTTTTTCAGAAAAAATAATACCAGCATAATACCTCAACTGTTATTTAAATAAGTCGTTAATTAGAAAATTGAATCTGGAAGTCAAACTAAGCAGAAACACAATGGATTCAAAGGCATGTCTTCCCTGTCATGGAGATGAAGAAAATCTATGCAGTAGGATAAGTAAGCACTCACATGTGTGGGCACATACATGTTATATGTAGAAGCATTCATATGTAGGCACATGTGTATAGCAGGAACACACCTACACCTTTTTATACACACAATCACATGTGTATACACACGTTTGTAACTGCATATTATATGTAGTTTTCAGAGTGCCTCAAACAGTGCTTACACACACTCGCAGTCTCTGTGTTTAGATGGCATACAGGTGCACATAAATACAACCCAAGATCAACAACTTTGCATCCCAGTAGCTAACTTCATCTCAGCAGGGGTAATTGCAGTTTCTGGTCATGACTGTCAACTTGCTCCTCCTAGGAGTGAAACTGTGCTTCCAGTTTAGCTAGTTAAAAAGGGAACAGCTCTCTAAATTTATATTAGGATTTTGTTTCTTTAATAGATCTGTGTGTGTTAGTCACTCAGTCATGTCCCAACTCTTTGCAATCCCATGGACTGTAGCCCACCAGGCTCCTCTGTCCATGGGATTCTCCAGGCAAAAATACTGGAGTGGGTTGCCATTCCCTTCTCCAGGGGATCTTCCTGACCCAAGGATCAAACCCAGGCCACCTGCATTGCAGGCAGATTCTTTACCATCTGAGCCATCAGGAAAGCCCATTAATAGAGCTCAGTTCAGTTCAGTTCAGTCGCTCAGTCGTGTCCAACTCTTTGCGACCCCATGAATCACAGCACACTAGGCCTCCCTGTCCATCACCATCTCCCGGAGTTCACTCAAACTCACGTCCGTCAAGTCAGTGATGCCATCTCATCCTCTGGCGTCCCCTTTTCCTCCTGCCCCCAACCCCTCCCAGCATCAGTGTTTTCCAATAAGTCAACTCTTCGCATGAGGTCGCCAAAGTACTGGAGTTTCAGCTTTAGCATCATTCCTTTCGAAGATCTAAAGGCTGTCTAATATCTGAACAAAGGAAAAGCCCTACAAGTAAGACAGTTCCTAGTTTAAGGTAGAGTGATTCCTAGCACCTGTGCCCTATGCTAGACTTTACAGCCAGATCACAACTGTATGTGCTTGTGTCCACGCTGAGTGTGTCATCTACAGCTGGTGAAGCATCGGGGACGTGGCCAGATAGCAAAATTTCTGGGAAGCAGAGGGTGGGCCTTTATGAGACAGCATCAGTTCAGTTCAGTTCAGTTCAGTCGCTCAGTCGTGTCCGACTCTGCGACCCCATGAATCGCAGCACTCCAGGCCTCCCTATCCATCACCATCTCCCGGAGTTCACTCAGACTCACCTCCATCGAGTCCGTGATGCCATCCAGCCATCTCATCCTCGGTCGTCCCCTTCTCCTCCTGCCCCCAATCCCTCCCAGCATCAGAGTCTTTTCCAATGAGTCAACTCTTCGCATGAGGTGGCCAAAGTACTGGAGTTTCCTTCCAAAGAAATCCCAGGGTTGATCTCCTTCAGAATGGACTGGTTGGATCTCCTTGCAGTCCAAGGGACTTTCAAGAGTCTTCTCCAACACCACAGTTCAAAAGCATCAATTCTTCGGCGCTCAGCTTTCTTCACAGTCCAACTTTCACATCCATACATGACCACAGGAAAAACCATAGCCTTGACTAGGCAGACCTTAGTCGGCAAAGTAATGTCTCTGCTTTTGAATATACTATCCAGGTTGGTCATAACTTTTCTTCCAAGGAGTAAGCGTCTTTTAATTTCATGGCTGCAGTCACCATCTGCAGTGATTTTGGAGCCCCAAAAAATAAAGTCTGACACTGTTTCCACTGTTTCCCCATCTATTTCCCATGAAGTGATGGGACCGGATGCCATGATCTTCGTTTTCTGAATGTTGAGCTTTAAGCCAACTTTTTCGCTCTCCTCCTTCACTTTCATCAAGAGGCTTTTTAGCTCCTCCTCACTTTCTGCCATAAGGGTGGTGTCATCAGCATATCTGAGGTTATTGATATTTCTCCCAGCAATCTTGATTCCAGCTTGTGTTTCTTCCAGTCCAGCGTTTCTCATGATGTACTCTGCATATAAGTTAAATAAGCAGGGAGACAATATACAGCCTTGACGTACTCCTTTTCCTATTTGGAACCAGTCTGTTGTTCCATGTGCAGTTCTAACTGTTGCTTCCTGACCTGCATACAGATTTCTCAAGAGGCAGGTTAGGTGGTCTGGTATTCCCATCTCTTTCAGAATTTTCCACAGTTGATTGTGATCCACACAGTCAAAGGCTTTGGCATAGTCAATAAAGCAGAAATAGATGTTTTTCTGGAACTCTCTTGCTTTTTCCATGATCCAGCGGATGTTGGCAATTTGATCTCTGGTTCCTCTGCCTTTTCTAAAACCAGCTTGAACATCAGGGAGTTCACGGTTCACGTATTGCTGAAGCCTGGCTTGGAGAATTTTGAGCATTACTATGAGACAGCATAGAGGGGTTTTAACATTTCTCATCTTTAATTGACACCTCTGCAGATAATGTAAGTTCTCAGCAGTAGAGCTAAGTCAAGGCCGGCCCTGTCACCTGCTGATTGGGCAACTGTGGGTTAATTGCCTAACCTCTCTGCACCTCTGTTTCTCACCTATAAAATAGAGTAAGAAAACATCTGCCTCATGGGATTAAGTGTAATGAAAATGCATTAGAAAAGCACTTGGTGCGTTAAGGGTGTTCAAAATGTGTTCTCTGCAAGAGCCTGTTGCGTAGCACATGGAACTCTGCTTGATGTTATGTGGCAGCCTGGATGGGAGGGAAGTTTGGGGAGAATGGAGACATGTATATGTATGGCTGAGTCCCTTTGCTGTCCACCTGAAACTATCACAACATCGTTAGTCGGCTATACCCCATACAAAATGTGTTTAGTCGCTCAGTCGTGTCCGACTCTTTGCAACCCCGTGGACTGTAGTCCGCCAGGTTCCTCTTGCATGAGGATTCTCCAGGCCAGAATACAGAAGTGGGTAGCCTTTCCCTTCTCCAGGGGATCTTCCCAACCCGGGGATCGAACCCCAGTCTCCTGCCTTGCAGGCAGATTCTTTGCATCTGAGCCACCAGGGAAGCCAATACAGTTAAAAGGCAAAAAATTATTTGCATTATCTATCAGTCAGAGAAGAGGTAGAAGAAACTGAGACATTATCAAGCATACACTATGTGCCAAGGATCTTGTGGAGAACGTTTTTACATATTATAGTTAACCTTCACAATTGCTCTCACTCCTTTACATACAAGATACTGAAGTGGAGAGCAGTTGGGAACCTCGCCGGAAGTCCTACGCTGAGTAGGTGGAAGGCTGGCACGAGAGCTCTTGTCCTTCTCCACACCCCAGGGTCCCGTCTTACCCTGGAGCTTCTCAAGTGTGGTCTGAATGCCTGCCTGGGCTATAATTACAGTGCAGACCCCAGCTTCCACTCCAGAGCTGCTAAAGCACAATTTCCAAGGATGAGCTGAGAACGGGCATTCTTACCAGACCTCCCATGTGATTCTTTCTAAAGCCAGAGTTTGGAAATGTGTGCCTCCACCCCAGAATGCACGCCCAAGGAGGACAGGACCTGGATGGCTCACGTTCATAGTGTTCTCCTTGCGTGCTGCTCAGTCGCTAAGTGGGGTCCGACTGTTTTCGACCGCACGAACAGCAGCCTGCTACACGCCTCCATCCACGGGATTTTCCCGGCAAGAGCGCTGGAGTAGGTTGCCCTCTCCAGGGGATCTTACTACCCCAGGGATCAAACTCAAGTCTTCTGCGTCTCCGGCATTGCAGGCATATTCTTTACCTGCCGACCCATCAAGGAAGCCCATGTTATCCTTCGGGCCCATTAAATGTGGTCCGTATCTACTTCCATAGTAGTTGCATTCAGGGGCACTGGAGTTGGAACATTCTCTTCAACCCAGCTAAGGTTACCTCCTTCTTGTCGACTCAGCTTTGTGAATATTCTGATGGACCACAATAGTATGGTTTTGTGTGATTGGTCCTTGGGTGGATCCTTCTTCATAGACCGCCCCCCTCCCCGTCTATCCATGCCTGTGATAAAGACGATCACTGGCCCCTGTGATACTGATCCCAGTGCCAAAGGAAACTCCATCGAAAATACAAGTACATTTTTATTCAGCCCTGCCTTGATTATGATCTTGATGGAGGCTTAATCCTGGCAGCCAACATTGCTATATGGGGCAGAGGACACTGTCTTTTTATTGTTATAATTGCTCCTTTGCCCTTTCATAGACCGGCCCCCTCCCCGTCTATCCATGCCTGTGATAAAGACGATCACTGGCCCCTGTGATACTGATCCCAGTGCCAAAGGAAACTCCATAGAAAATACAAGTACATTTTTATTCAGCCCTGCCTTGATTATGATCTTGATGGAGGCTTAATCCTGGCAGCCAACATTGCTATATGGGGCAGAGGACACTGTCTTTTTATTGTTATAATTGCTCCTTTGCCCATGAAACACTGCACACCTGACGTACAACCTATGTGCTGATGCAGGCATTCACTTACACTGTGAGCAGAACCAGTAACTCCAAAATCGCCTATGGTAAAAAGAATTGTTTTCTGTAGAGAAGATGTCTGTAACAGTCTGAGATACTAAAGCAAGTCCTCGATCCAACAGAGCAAAAGATGAATTTGGAAAGAATCGCAGTTGATTTTCCTCAAATGTGTAATTTTGCTGAGAAAAGAGGTCTTTCGTGTCATCAAATTAACTGCTAAATAGAAAAGGATAAGGCAACGTTACATCTTATAGTTCCTTTGGGTTCTTGGCAGCTCAGACCTGCAAAATTGTTCTAATTAGTAGGTAGTGGTTGCACAGCATTAATTTCTACCAAAGATATAGTGTTGAAAATATATTTGAGGAACTTAACACTTAGAAGGGGGCTTCTCAAGTAGCGTGGTAGTAAAGAATCTGCCTGCCAATGCAGGAGACACAAGGGACTTGAGTTGAATCCCTGGGTCAAGAAGAGCCACTGGAGGAGGAAATGGCTACCCATTTCTCCAGTACTCTTGCCTGGAAAATCCCATGGACCGAGGAGCCTGGCAGGCTACAGTCCATGGGGTTGCCAAGAGTCAGACACAACTGAGCAACAGCATATACACACACACACACACACACCCCACTTGGAAAGAGGTTATAATGGTAGGAACTGTCTTTCTTTGCTTTTATTTTTCTGTCTTGATGACAGTGGCAGTTATGGGATGTATAGAATCATGGTTTAATCCTCATAATGTATATAGCTCATTTCTTAGAGTTTTTATCCTCCAAGACAGTTTGATGGGACTTGCTTTATCACCTCCAAGACAGGTGATACATGTCTGTGCTTATCATCTGTCCATCTTCTACCTCCAGGGTTCTCTCAGTGCTTACATATGTATCCTTCCTCCTAGAGAAACCCCGTCTCTAAAAATGCAGCCGTAAAAAGGAAAAATGTATTTGCCCCCATACTGGAATTACAGTCAACTTTTTGAGGGAGAATGCTCAAGGAGTCTCAGAAATCCCAACCAGCTCTCACTCTGTTCGTATCTCCTGGTCCCTCTCCATGAGTTTTATTTTCCTTAGAGAGAACGGAGGAAAATTGAAGGCAGCCTAGTAGGTTCAGAAACAGAACCAGCAAGGATAAAGTTCTCAAGGACCCTCACTGCTTTTGCCAGATCCCAGGGCTTGCAGATCCCAGGGGTAATC
Organism: Oreotragus oreotragus; assembly: GCA_006410675.1. Classification (NCBI taxonomy): domain Eukaryota; kingdom Metazoa; phylum Chordata; class Mammalia; order Artiodactyla; family Bovidae; genus Oreotragus; species Oreotragus oreotragus. The sequence goes on from SJYX01020129.1 coordinate 154,934, forward strand.
TGCTCTCCCTGGGATCTCCCTGGAATTGAAGATGCTTCCATGGTATCCATGGAGACTTAGCATCAGATGAGTATGTTGCATGTTATTTGCAGACTTATTAATTTTTAACACCATATTTACCATTACTGACAAAGCATCCCACATTGCAGGAGACTTTACAAATTGTCTCAGGCAGCTGGTCTTCTATGACAAAGAAATATAAAATATTTGCAAGAAGGAAAAGCATGGGGAAAAAATGAACATTGAAATGAACATGGTAAGATCTCTGTAGCAATATAGCACCTCCTATTTGTGATCTGGCTGCAAATTCTTTGAAAATGCAAGTTCAAAATGTTCATTGGTCATGTGCTACTGGAAAACATTGGCAAAATGATAAACACAGAATGGAGCAATCAAAGTTAGGCAGGAGCACTGTCCCAGACAAAATGTGTAAATCAACCATGGAGTAAAAAAAGAGTGGGGGGGGGGCGGCTGGACATATACTATAAACATCAATAATCATTCCAAAAAGCAGCAGCATGATTCATTTCTTAAAAATTCAGACTCTACATGGGCCACATGTTGGAATGACTTTCAATTATCCAAAATCACAAATATTAAGAATAACTAGGGAGAAAAGACATTGTAAAATATGCTTAAAATATCTCGAAGATCTCACCAGAGGTTAATCTCAAAGTCTGTTTTATTAATTAAACGAAACCATTTGCCAATGATGGTAGTGATTTAGTGTAGTATTTATTAATGCCTATTTTGAGCTTGGATAAAATTGCCCCTTCTCTAAAAAATTTAGATTCTAACAGATGTAAAACAGATGTGTACGAAGTAGAAGTTACTTTGCCAACTGCTCTTTTTAAAAAGTAGGTATCATTTGCCAGATCTGCTAAAGGCTTTGTCTACATAAGGGATTTGTATAGCTTTCATTAGTTTACAAAAGAGAAGGAGGAACGATCGCTCTTGGGCTGGTGCGGAAAACACTAAGACCTTAACCCCCACGTTAAATTCCAGAAACTCCCATCAGGCTTGTTCAGGGCACTTGGCCTTCGAACACGTATTCAAGAATATTAGGCTGAAATACTTCTGCCTCGGATTTTTTCATCCTTCTACTGAACATTGGTGGGTTTATAGTCATTTTCAATTCTGTGTTTATCGTTGATATGTTTCCCCAGTCACAGCCATCCAACTATAAGTGGTACCTTTCCAATTCACATTTTCAAGCTTAACAAGCTACTGACTTGGCCACACCCCCACCTGGCTTGGCCACACTCACACCTGGCTTGGCCACACCCATACCTATTCTAGGGACAGAATTCCACAGAGGGGGCCCCCTTTCTCAAGGGGGTGCTGAGAATAATTCTGAAATCATTAAAGAGAAGTAAGAAGCCAGAAATAGTACATAGAAGATACCTACTAAGGTGCAGGACTTGGAAAGAGCAAAAGTAAAATCCCTGGCTCACACATACAAATAAGTCACTTACTGTGAGGTGTAGATCTTGAGGGAGTTTTTTTGTATTTTTTGTATTTTTATTTTTTTAATTTTATTGGAGTATAGTTGATTTACAGTGGTGTGTTAGTTTCAGGTGTACAGCACAGTGATTCAGTTATATATATTGGTGCTTCCCAGGTGGCGCTAGTGGTAAAAAAACCTACCTGCCAATGCAGGAGATGTAAGAGACAAGGGTTCCATCCCTGGGTTGGGAAAATCTCCCAGAGGAAGCTGTGGAAACCCGCTCCAGTATTCTTGACTGGACAATCCCGTGGACAGAGGAGCCTGGCAGGCTACAGTCCATAGGACTGTAAAGAGACGCAACTGAAGTGACTTAGTATGCACATACATATATTTATTCTTTTTCAGATATTTTTGCCATATAGGTTATTACAAAATATTGAGTAGAATACCCTGTGCTATACAGTAGGTCCTTGTTATCTCGCTTATATGTAGTAGTATGTCTATGTTAGTCTCAAGTTTTCCTTAGCATATTCTATGGGCTTGCCTGATGCCTTGATGTAATGTATTCAACTTTGCAATTAAATCAGAAGAGTAGGAATATCCCTTCCCAGTGTTTTTAGCCTCTAAAAAACTAACATGATTTCTTCAAATCTTCCCACTCATTTTTTCCATGTATTTAGTTGATAACCATTGTTTTTCCTTTATTTGGATAGTGTAGGAGATAGAGGTTTGGTAGTGGCTATGCAAAATAAGTGCCAGCCCTCTTAGAGTGAACAGTCTGCTCTAGGTAAGAGAAAATCATTCATGGGTTGAGTATATTTAAACGATGATATACGACAATGCTGTTAATCAGGTATCAGGCATGTTGTGGGTTACAGGTGTTCTTCAGAAAAAAAGGGGGACTGTAGTGGGCAACGGTACCCACCAACCTCTGACCACACCCCTCCTTGATGGGAAGGAATCAGTGAGGACCAGGAGCAGAGTCACCCAGAGCTTCTGCTCCACTTATGAGAGACCAAGTTAGGATGCGGATGCCATTGTGGGGAAGGCTGAACTTAGCCACACCCTTCTTTTTACTTGGGTTTTTAGTAGCCAAACCCTTTTGTGTGTACAATTCAATACGGGTGTACAATTCAGATGCAGTAAACATGTAAGTTTAAAATCTTTGGTATTTCAAGCAAATAAGTGAAAAGTGCCCAGCACAGAGTCTAGTGAACTTTGGCCCTTTCCCCTCCCTCGTTGAATCATCTTAAGAAGAGACATTTTGGTGAAGTGCATTGTAACTACCAGATTTGTTTTGGCTTTCCAGGAAATAAAGATCAGATGAGCAAAGGAAATGAAGATCAGATTAATGAAGTGATCGCAGTCAAGATTCACTGCACTGTTAATCAGTCGTCTGCCTCTGAATATTGCTACACTGAATTCCAGGGGAGGAGCAGGGAGTGATGGGTTTGGGGGAGCTGCCCCGGCTATCCTTGTCCAAGTTGCTGTCGTCCCCTTTGTGGTCATCACCACCATCTTCCACTGCTGTTAGGTCTCCCCAGTCCCCTCACTGCAGGACCTAGGGTGTCATGGAGCACCGTGAACACCTTCAGAACAGGAACCGAAGAGCTGAGTTCAAGTCCCAGGCTTCCTGGCTATTTCCGAACAGTCCTGTTACCCACCCACACTCCCCCACCTTGTTGTCCCCTGCTGTATGAATGTCTGGTCAGCTTAATGTTCCCCTTATTCCCTCTGCCCTTTTACTTGTCCTTGTTGAACAGCTTTCCTCATTTGTATCACCTTTATTCTCACCCTAAATTCATGCCAAGGGATTCCCACTGCATGGCCAAATATTGATTAAAATTCTGTGTTTTGTTCTAGATACAAAGAGCTAGAAATTGCATCCTGTGAGCCAGAGGAATGGGTTTGGTTGTGATTAGATTTTATGCATGACTGGCCCACTGCTCTTGCTATTATAAGCTGAAGATAGAATCCATTACGTTTTCCAGGAAGGTGTGTAAACATATCCAACTAGGTGAACCTCAGTAATTTATTGCTGTAATACTAACTAGGCTCTGGGTCAAAACATCGGGCCCCTTTTTCTAACAGTGTGTCTATCGTTCTTGAGGGCTTAGTATTGTCACCACTTTGAGCCCACCCCTCCTGCCCCAAAACACCAGGTTGTGACCTTTTCTCAAACCAGTCAAAGGTGAATTATGTAGTATTTATTGGAGGGGGAGGAAGCAGTCTGAGTTCTTCTAAACAAATGACTTGCATTCTTGACATTTTCTAAACAGGCTTCTCTATGTGTTTTATAGAGAAGTAGGTGGTCAGAAAGGTCAGAAACAACAGCTATATTTTAAAAAACTTAAATCAAGGGGACTAAGACTCCATACTCCCAATGCAGCGGGCCTGAGTTCAATCCATGGTCAGGGAACTAGATGGTGTATACCACAACTAAGACCCAGTGTAGCCAAATTAATAATTATTAAAAAAAAAAAAAAAAAAAAACCTTAAATCAACTGTGATAGTAAAACAGGTTGATGATGTAAAATGATGCCTGTTAGGGAGACTCCAGTGTGCTTATGGCAGTGTTGCATCTCTAGTTTAATGCTGAGCTGTTTGGAAAGAAGCCCATCAGGCTCCTCTGTCCATGGAATTCTTCAGGCAAGAACCTGGAGTGGGTAGCTCTTGTCTTCTCCAGGGGATCTTCCTGACCCAGGGATCAAACCCAGGTCTCCTTCATTACAAACAGATTCTTTACCATCTAAACCATCTGGGAAACTTGGCTATTTACCTGCCTATAATTTGCTTAAGCTCTTTTTGAGGACTTGATCTCAACAGTTTTGCTATTTAAATTGCTTCATTCTTTAAAAAAAAATACGTGTCAAAAACTGTGCTCCAGTTTCTGTCTTCCCCGCCCCAGCCCCTTCTAGAGAGATGTGAAGGATCCCCTGCTTTGCTGTGTTCTGCAGCTTGACCTTTAAACTAGATCTTGTATTTCCATCAGAGCCTGTTCTCTAGTTTCCTCTGGCGCTTATGTTGGACTATCTTGTAACAGAGCAACACTTGTACCAGCAAGAGGGATAAGGCTGTCACATGGCAAATGAGCTCTTTATGAAATGTTGATGCATTAACCTACATCTGATCACACTGAAGAAATAGAGCATTACAGAAACAGTGGGGTAGCGGCCAGAGAAAGAAAGGGCACCCTTTGTCCATCAGGACCTTGATAGACAAAGAAGGAAGCCAAGAGGCTTAATGGGACAGGAATAAAGCATGTTCTCAGTAAATGTACTAAATACAATAATAGCTGCCTCTTATCTGGCACAGCATGTGCCCAACACTGTGAAGCGAAGCCTTATGTGGGTGTGTTTGCACACACACAGGCCAGATCTTGTTATAGACTACAAAAATATTGTCACTGTTTCACTGATAAGGACACTGAGGTTGTTTATTTTCACCAATTTATTTAAGCAAGTACTTTTATTGCACAAACATAATATAATCCAGGTATGTTAATGTCATGACCCTTCAGCCTGGCATTCAAATCACTCTTCAGTTTTAGTACAGCCTATCTTTCTGACCCCTTTGCCGTATTCAGTGAGACCAGTCAGGAAAGTGGACATTGCTCTAGGTATTTCAAAATAAGGGAATGTAATACAAGAAATTGATTACAAAAGTGTCAGGAGAAACTGAACACCAGCCTTTATCTTCCATCATATACAAAATTAACTTGAAATGTGTTATAGATCTCTGCATGTGATACACCAATTTAGTAGAACAAAGGATAAAAATAACAAGGTCATCTCAATTGAGTCATAAAAAGCATTTGACAAAACACACAGAAACCAGTTGCTTTTCCATACACTAATGATGAACAACTTGAAAAGGAAATTAAGGAAATAATCTCATACAATAGCATCAAAAAGAATAAAGTATTTAGGAGTAAACTTAACTAAGGAGATGAAAGACTTGTACACTAAAAACTAGAAAACATTGCTGAAAAAAAAACAAAAGATGCCAATAAGTAGAAAGCCATCCCCTATTTGTGGATTGGGAGACTTAATATTGTTAAACTGTTCATTCTAGGAAGAGCAATCTACAGATTCAGTGCAACCTCTATCAAAATCCCAATGTCATGTTTTGCAGAAGTTAAAAAAAAAAAAATCCTTAAATTTATATGGAATCTCAAAAGACCCTGAATAGCCAAAATGATTCTCTGAGAACAAAGCTACCGGCCTCACACTTCCTGATTTCAAAGTATCTTACAAAGCTACCATAATCAAAACAGTGTAGAACTAGCATAAAAACATGTGGACCAAGGAAAGCAAAGAAAGAACCTGGAAATAAACCCTCACATATATGGTCAAATTCTCTGTGATGAGGATGCCAAGACTACACAGTGGGGAAGGATACTCTTCTCAACAAATGGTGCTGGGAAAACTGGAAATGCACAATCAAAAGAAAGAAGTTGGACCCTTATCTCACAAGAATCATGCAGGATGGTGGTGTCCTAGACATCTGTTGTACAATGTGCATGTGGTCGACAGTATTGTACTGTATACTTGGAAGTTGTTTTGAGAGTGAATTTAATGCATTGTGATTTTTTGCCACCAAAAAAAAAAAAAAAATTGGCAGTTTCTCATGTAGTTACATATACCCACCATATCGAACCAGCAATGTGCTTCTAGGTATTTACTCAAGAGAAATGAAAATGTATGCCCTCAAAAAGACTTGCACATAAATGTTCAGAGAAGCTTTATTTGCAGTAGCCAAACAACTGGAAATAATTCAAAGGTTCATCACTTTATGAATGGATAAGCAAAATGTGATATATCCATACAATGAGTCACTATTCAGCAATAAAAGGTATGAACTATTGATATATGCGACATCATTAGTGGATTTCACAATGAGTATACTGAGTAAAAGAAACCAGACACAAGAGTACATACTATAAAATTGCAGATATATAGAATTACAGAAAATATATATGTATCTCGAGCCATGGTTACCCACTAGGGGTGATTTTGTCTCTCAGAGAGCATTTGGCAATGACTGGAGAATTTTTGATTGTCATAACTGGGGAGAGGGTGGTGCTATTGGCATCAATGGGTATAGACCAAGAATGCTGTAAAATATCCTGCAATTCCCAGCACATTTCCCCTGACAACAAAGAATTCTCCAGCCCCAAGTATCAATTGTGCCAGTGTTGACAAACCCTGAAAAAGAGTTATAAAAGAGAAAGCAGATCAGATGTAAGCTGAGGCCAGGGACAGAGGGAGGAAATGACCATAAAGAGAGAAGACAAAACTCTGGGGAAAATAGAAATTGAGTACTTACATCCATCACATCCATCAAAACTCATCAAAATCATGCTTCATTAAAGCAGATTTATCAAAAACTGGAGGAGCAAGATATCCCGAGATCCTGAGCACACTTCCACTATTCTGATGTTGCCAGAACTGTCTGACTTCTGCTGGGGAGACCACCAGCTCTGAGTAGGTGGTCAGGATCCTTCTCTCTCTGATTCTGTTGAAGGCACGGCCAGCACTTCTGGAGCCCACAGGAACCAGCCTGAACTAGAAGCTCAAGGGCCTCCTCCCGCCTTCCAATCTCCTTGGCAGGACCTAAGAGAAAGCCAACTGGCAAAGGAAGCTGGGAAATGTAGTTCCCAGTCTTCTGGCTCCCTATGGAACAGAAAAGCACAGAGGCAAGAGAGGGCAGAGTGCTATGGGCTTGTTCTGGTACTTTGCTATGGTTCTCTATATCCTAAGCTACAGCCGAATCAAACCATCCGCATGCCTTGACATTTGCTCTGATGATGGTTAGTCAGGTAGGTTCTCCTCAAAGAAAAGCCATCTTCCTGTAGACAACGCTTGGCCACCTTAGAGAACCAACCGTTCCAGGCTTACAGTGTAAATTCATCCATTTAGCCAAGCGCCTCCTAAAGTTATTCAGCTATAACAGGCACATCTCTTAAAAGAAATGCCATCTTCCTCATCTCCATACTTCCCAGCACTAGTCAGTTCTCACCACCGGTTTACATGTAACCTACTTCATGAGGGTTACCCAGCTGGAGATGAAGTTTCCCTTACCTTTCTGTTTCTCCAGCATTTTATTGATACCTCTCTTTTAACATATATCATCTTATATTTGATGTGCATACGTGTGTGCTAAGTTGCTTCAGCTGTGTCCAACTCTTTGTGACCCTACAGACTGGAGCCTGCCAGGCTCCTCTGTCCATGGAATTCTCTAGGCAAGAATACTGGAGTGGGTTGCCATTTCCCTCTCCAGTATTAGATGTATATAGACACAAATATGATTTCTTTTACTAGATTGCTTTCAAGTTAAAAGCAGAGCCTGTGTTTAGTTCATCTTTATTTCCTCCAAAGGTCAACAGTGCTGTGTACCTAAGAAGTGTTCAATAAATTCCTATTGGATGAACAAGTGATAAACTGATGAATGAATACATGAAGCCTATAGATAATTTTCTACTTGCAATATAAATTAATGTAATTTATGATTTTATTATAAAATATAATTTTATAATTGAATAAAGGAATATCTGCACGATATCCACCTGTCTCTCTAAACCTATCTGCTAGCCTTCACTCTTATACTCTTTTTTTCATTCCAATCATAGTCACAATTACCAAGAGCATTCCGTATACCAGATATTATGCTTAATGCTGAAGGTTTCCTGTAGGTAGTACTAATTAGGAATTGTAAAATAGCTGTTAACAGCATAAGTGTTCACTAGATTTTGCTTTCTTTCCTGTAAAAACTAATGTACAACTAGTGCAAAAATCACCTTATGCCTTCTCTTGGCACTCAGTAAGGAATTACTCAATGCATGAATTTTTAATGAAATCAAAAGGAATTTGAGCAATTGGAGAAAATCTTCCTCTGCTAGGTGAAGTGTCACAGGGAAAGAAAACCAATGACAAAGAGATAAAAGCAAAGAGTGAAATCCTAACTTGTGATCTAATTTGTTATCCAGACTTCAGGGAGCTCTCCTTTACTAAGTCAGAATAAAAAACAATGCTGTAAATGTCCCCAGGTGAGAAAGAATTTCCCTGATTTGAGCTCACCATGTTTACATTCATGATTATAGAGCAAACGTTTAAAAAGGCAAAAGTTCCCCTGTTATATCTGAACAATTTTTAGGAGTCACTTGGCTAAAATAGGTGAATTTACATTGTAAGCCTGGAACGTTTGGTTCTCCAAGGTGGCCAAGTATCATCTTCAGGAATAACCTAGGGCTTCCCAGGCGGCTCACTGGGAAAGAACCCACCTGCCAGTGCAGGAGATGCGAGTTCGATCCCTGGGTCCGGAAGATCCCCTAGAGAAGGAAACAGCACCCCACTGCAGTATTCTTGCCTGGGAAATCCCATGCACAGAGCAGCCTGGCGGGCTGCCATCCATGGGGTCGTGAAGAGACAGAAATGACTAAGCAGCTAAACCACGGCAGCCAGATAGAAATCCAGCAGCTATGCCACGGCCGCTGCACAATAGCATAGCTGTCGACACCACTGGCTGCTGGGTTGGGATTCCATTTCTGCCTCTTTCTAGTCTTGACCTTAGACAAGTTGACTTCACCTGTAAAATGTGAAGCAGTCATTGGGGTAATCATTCGTCTACTCCAGAGCATCTTTGTGAGGATGACATACGTAACGTGTAATTGCTTAGAGCAATGCCTGGAATTATTGCTAATATTGTCGCACAGCCTCTGAAGAAAGTGCCCCAAAGAGTCACCATCCCCACAGCAGAATCTACTCATAACACAGAAAATTTAAAACAAATCAGAAGTTCATCTTCTCAAAAATTCTTATTAAGCAAAAGAGAAAAAAGGCAAGGAATACACGTGAAAGAGACACATTTCCTTACTGAAAACACTCTGCATTTGGAATTGAAGCGACTTTCCCACTAAGATTGCAACAGGGAATATATACATAAGCAGTGTTTGTTGTTTAGTTGTAAGTCATGTCCAGCTCTTTGCGACCCCGTTAACTGTAGCCTGCCGGGCTCCTCCGTCCATGGGATTCTCCAGGCAAGGGTACTGGAGTGGGTTGCCATTTCCTTCTCCAGGGGATCTTCCTGACCTAGGGATCAAACCCATGTCTCCTGCACAGGCAGGCAGATTCTTTACCACAGAGCCATCTGGGAAGGCCTCAGCATCCAAACATGTCCAGAAGGATGCTAACTTCTTTGAAAACTTATTGAAAAATAAGTACATGGTGGGGGGAAATAAGCTTTTATGTGGTGCAGAACATGTGAACATCAAACTTACCAGAGAATCAGAATACCTGCTGCTGCTGCTGCTAAGTCACTTCAGTCGTGTCCGACTCTGTGTGACCCCATAGACGGCAGCCCACCAGGCTCCCCCGTCCCTGGGATTCTCCAGGCAAGAATACTGGAGTGGGTTGCCATTTCCTTCTCCAATGCATGGAAGAGAAAAGTGAAAGTGAAGTCGCTCAGTCTGTCCGACTGTTAGCGACCCCATGGACTGCAGCCCACCAGGCTCCTCCGTCCATTGGATTTTCCAGGCAAGAGTACTGGGGTGGGGTGCCATTGCCTTCCCCATCAGAATACCTGGGGGTTGATATTCGTCAACCCCTTATTTTCTCGCAACACAGAGACCACATTATGAGGGCGATGTCTGTTAATTCCTAACAGAGGAGGATTTATTCCAGCCACTACTGCTCTGCGCCTCCTTTCATAACTCAGGCAGTGGAGTAAATATCAAATGCATTCTAGAAGGGCTCATTTTCTGCTCTAGCTTTGAATAACCATCATTTAGAAACAATCAAGTAGGAAAGCAGAGATTTCAGATGAAAAGTGTCCCGTCAAGTTAATAATACACACAGTTAGTGAAATGTAAACCAAAAAATGCATTAAAAAAAAAAATAAAAAGCCAAGCCATTCTTGGTTGCAGACAGCAGTGTTTTCTTCACCTTATCCTGGTAACTTCCCTGGCAGTCCAGAGATTAACACTCTGCACTTCCAATGCAGTGAGTACAAGTTCGATCCCTGGTCAAGAAACTAAAATCACACATGATGCATAACACAGCCTTAAAAAAAGAACAACTTATACTAGGTGCATGCTTCCGAGACTTCTATCATTTCTGTGAGAATCTAGTAAAAGCAACCCTCTCCCCAGAAAAGTGCGTGTATATACATAACCATGTAGGCGTGTATGTAACTGTGGATACACGGACTCCCCTGAAAGTCAGCATCTTCTGGCCATTGCTGCTGGTGCTTAGGCCTTCCCTGGTGGCTCAGTGGTGAAGAATCCGCCTGCCAATGCAGGAGGCATGGGTTCAATTCCTGAGTCAAGAAGATCCCCTAGAGAAGGAAATGGCTACCCACTCCAGCACTCTTTGCCTGGGACATTCTCAGACTAAGACTCTCAACTCTGAAGTACATATGCAGTCACGTTCATGATCTGTGGTGTCAGAGAGGCCTTGGTGTGAATTCTGAATCCGACTCTTACTGTCGTGTAAACCCAGGAAGTTTTTTACTTTTCTGAGCCTTAGTTTTAACACTTGAAAATAGAAATAATAATTTTTCCTTTGTCACAGGTTAATTGTGAATATTCAATTGGACAATCTAAAGTACTTAGATAGATAGTCCCTGGCATATATTAACGCTAAGTAGTCAATAAGCACTCTATGGTTGTTAGTTAATAAAACATAAAACTTGACACCCTATTCATCACCCTATGAGAGGAAATTCAATTTCACTGCTTCAAACATGTACCAAGTGCCTCCTGTTTATGGAGGGATGGGAATGTTGACAATGGATGGGCCAGAGCCTGTTAAATGAGACAGACCCCATCCAGCCCAAGACAGGACAGGCCACATCTCAGGTTGAGAGGAGCATTATGTCATCCAGGCCGACTGCTCTAGAGATAGTTATAGCAAACCCACAGCAAAACTATAGCTGCAGTGTCCATTTCACAAAAGGAAACCTGTGAGAGTTGGACTATAAAGACAGCTGAGTGCCAAAGAATTGATGCTTTTGAACTGTGGTGTTGGACAAGACCCTTGAGAGTCCCTTGGACTGCAAGGAGATCCAACCAATCCATCCTAGAGGAAATCAGTCCTGGCTGTTCATTGGAAGGATTGATGTTGAAGCTGAAACTCCCAATATTTTGGCCACCTGATGTGAAGAGCTGACTCATTTGAAAAGACCCTGATGTTGGGAAAGTTTGAAGGCAGGAGGAGAAGGGGACGACAGAGGATGAGGTGGTTAGATGGCATCACTAACTCAATGGACATGAATTTGAGTAAACTCCGGGAGTTGGTGATGGATAGGGAGGCCTGGGGTGCTGAGGTTCACAGGGTCGCAAAGAGTCAGACACGACTGAATGACTAAACTAAACTGAACTCTTTAGGTAACGTTCTTTGTATTAAAGAGGAAAGAAAGAAACCAAAGTCCATATGAATAATTTATGGACTAAATGGAATTAATAAAAACAAATCCCTCCACTAAGAATTTTTTGGTTAACCACAGTTAGCCTACTGATGGATTTTACTTAGACTTAAATGTGCTAATATATGAAAGTAGTAATGAGTCAACAAAAGAGGTCACAGAGCTCCGTTTAAAGCAGTGTTTTCTGCTTACCATCTAAGCAGATGCTTTTTAACATTATGATAAAGAGATTCAAGATGGAGTGTTAGGTACTTGGGATCAATCTTTAAATCCACCAAAATACTTTCTCTGTGCTGAAGTGAATATAACATAAAAGAAGCAGACTCATAGATATAGAGAGCAAACTAGTGGTTACCAGTGGGGATGGGGTAAGAGGTAATTTAGGGGTGGGAAATTAAAAGACACAAACTATTGGGTATAAAACTGGCTCAAGGATGAAAATTGTACAACACAGAGAATATAGCCAATATTTTGTAATAACTATAATGGAAATTATACAACCTTTAAAGTTGTATAAAAATTTAAAAAGTAGTAAAAAAAAATATTACCTCTTAATACATCTCACCTCTGTTCCTGTTATAACAAACCATCACCATGTTGCATCTGCTTTGCTGCAGTGGTTTTTGCTGGCTTACCTCCACCCTTGACCTACCAGTCTATTCCTCACTTAACTGCAAGAGTGATCTTTTAAGCAGGTCATATTATTCCCTGTTTAAATTCTCTCAATGTCCTTAACATGAATGAAACAAAGAGAAAAAAGGAAGAGTGTCTAGTAGTATCGGGCAACTGTGTCAAATGGACTAAATATTTTTTCATCTGTGAAATAGAAATAATACCCACACATCAAAGGGTTGTTGTGAGAAATCAATAAAGACCAATGCTATTTTTGTATTCATTTTATATTAACTTTCACAAGAAAGAAGGTAAAATTCAGTGAACATTTTTATTCTTGACAGTTATTTTATACGCCTCAATTAGTTCCACCTACAGAGAACTTTCTAAATGTTTTAGGGTCAGCATTTTTATTTGTACTATTATGGCCTCAAATTAAAACATCTGCTTTGATTAAAGAGAGCCTTCCCTGGTGGCTAAGATAGTAAGGAATATGCCTGGAATTCAGGAGACCCAGGTTTGATCCCTGGGAAGAAAGATCCCCTGAAGAAGGAAATGGCAACCCACTCCAGTATTCTTGCCTGGGAAATCCCATGGACAGAGGAGCCTGGCAGGCTACAGTCCATGGGGTCACAAAGAATCAGACGTGACTGAGCGACTAATATTTTCTTTCTTCTTTCTATTAAAGAAAAAAAATCTGTTTTTAAAAATTATGGAACAAACCAAGTTCAGTTAAGAACGTAGCACAGACTAAAGAATAATTTCAGATGTCTTCAGATCATTTTTTACAGTTTTGGAATGAAAAATGATTAGATACTGTGGTTGATGAAATGTCCCATCATGAAAATTGAACCATCTTTTGGCAAATCCTTGCATTGATTTGAATTTATCTTTGCCTAGAGCCATGCAGGACAGTCAGTTTCCAAAATAGCATCATAACTTCAACAGCCAATAGTTATAGCAGTCCACACGGCCCTTTTTTCTTTCAATTCACACATTCCAACTTAGAAAGCACCGTAGTGAGAATGAAGCCATGAAATCTGCTGAGGCTGGTGGCTGAGAAGACAGGAGTGAAGGTGAGAAGCTGCAGGTACACTGAACTGTCTGTGTGCCAGTCAGCTCTTTGCTTTGTTTTTGTACTTGCTCTATTGAAAGCCATAGAATCACTCAGCAATGAGCTCTTTGGTCGACTTGTGGTTTACTTGTGAGCTGTAATATTTGGCTTCTTATGAGTTGAATTGATTCATGGACTATTGCCCAAAAGAACAAGAAGGAGGAGGAGGCAGATGCCAAAGGGGAAGCGGTGGGAGGAGGGAGGATATTTCTCTACGACATAGACCCCATTTTAATGTTTTTAAATTGTTATACAACTGTTAATGGTTGCACTCTGTTTACAGTCGTTAGAAAACATTGGCTATATTCTCTGTATTGTGCTACATCCTTGTAGCCTGTCTTACGCTAGTTTGTGCCTCCCAGTCCCCCAGCCCTCCCTTGCCCCTCACCCCACTGGTAACCATAACTTCTCTGTATCTATGAGTTCACTTCTTTTCTCTTGTATTTACTAGTTTGTTGTATTTTCTAGATTCCACACGTGAGTGTCATTATACAGCATTTGCCTTTTTCCATGTGACGTATTTCACTTAGCATCACACCCTCCCAGTCTATCTACATTGCTGCATGTGGCAATAGTGTGTTCTTTTTTATGACCGAGCAGTAGGCCACTGTGTATGCATACCATGTCTTCTCTATCCATTCATCTGTCTTGGACACTTACATTGCTTCCATATCCTTAGCCCTCATTTTTTATCTCCAGGAATAAGAATATTCCCGTTTTCTTTGTACCTCAGAGCAGTGAATTCTCCCATTTAGTGCANAATAGTGTGTTCTTTTTTATGACCGAGCAGTAGGCCACTGTGTATGCATACCATGTCTTCTCTATCCATTCATCTGTCTTGGACACTTACATTGCTTCCATATCCTTAGCCCTCATTTTTTATCTCCAGGAATAAGAATATTCCCGTTTTCTTTGTACCTCAGAGCAGTGAATTCTCCCATTTAGTGCATGCTGCTGCTAAGTCGCTTCAGTCGTGTCCGACTCTGTGTGACCCCAGAGACGGCAGCCCACCAGGCTCCGTCGTCCCTGGGACTCTCCAGGCAAGAACACTGGAGTGGGTTGCCATTTCCTTCTCCAATGCATGAAAGTGAAAAATGAAAGTGAAGTCGCTCAGTTGTGTCCGACTCCTAGCGACCCCATAGACTGCAGCCTATCACGTTCCTCCGTCCATGGGATTTTCCAGGCAAGAGTACGGGAATGGATTGTCGTTGCCTTCTCCGATTTAGTGCATACTTGTACTAAATATACAATCGCAGGCTTTCTTCTTTGTTAAGAGAAAAATTTTTAGTAGAAAACAACATGTTGAAGAGTTAAGGCAAAAGAAAAGCTTATGACTCTTTATCACTGGTAATTTTATTAAATAATTATTTATTGAGCACCCACCATGTCTGAGGCACTGTGCTGGACTTGTGTCAACCTGTAACAGCTGGAAAGACATCTAATATACCTAGTCCAAACTCTCATTCTATAAATTTTAAAGCTTTAGCCCCAGAGGAGAAAGTGACTTATACAGAGTAACATGTATAATTACTTATAGCTGAGACTACAGTCTCCTAAAGTAAGATAGGATCCCAGCTCTCATAAATATAATTTTAAGTGTTAGTTGTTCGGTCATGTCCAACTCTTTGTGACCCTTGGATTGTAACCTGCCAGGCTCCTCTGTCCATGGAATTCTCCAGGCAAGAATGCTGGAGTGGGTAGCCATTCCCTTCTCCAGGAGATCTTCCTAACCCTGGAACTGAACACAAGTCTCCCCCATTGCAGACAGATTCTTTACTGTCTGAACCACTAGGGAAACCCATATAATTTTCTCAATGTAAAAGTGATGTTTATGGAGAGCACTGAGTAAAAAGTATGGATTGAACACATGAAATTACTTGTAGGCACTCCTAAAACCCCACAAAAGCTATAGCAAAGGGATTTGCCAACATGGACAGGGAAAATGTAAGTCTCTGTATCTATGAGTTCACTTCTTTTCTCTTGTATTTACTAGTTTGTTGTATTTTCTAGATTCCACACATGAGTGTCATTATACAGCATTTGCCTTTTTCCATGTGACGTATTTCACTTAGCATTACACCCTCCCAGTCTATCTACGTTGCTGCATGTGGCAATAGTGTGTTCTTTTTATGACCGAGCAGTAGGCCATTGTGTATGCATACCACATCTTCTTTATCCATTCATCTATCTTGGACACTTATATTGCTTCCATACCCTTAGCCCTCATTCTTTATCTCCAGGAATAAGGATATTCCCATTTTCTTTGTACCTCAGAGCAGTGAATTCTCCCATTTAGTGCATGCTGCTACTAAGTCGCTTCAGTCGTGTCCGACTCTGTGCGACCCCAGAGACGGCAGCCCACCAGGCTCCGTCGTCCCTGGGATTCTCCAGGCAAGAACACTGGAGTGGGTTGCCATTTCCTTCTCCAATGCATGAAAGTGAAAAGTGAAAGTGAAGTCGCTCAGTTGTGTTCGACTCCTAGCGACCCCATGGACTGCAGCCCACCAGGCTCCTCTGTCCATGGGATTTTCCAGGCAAGAGTACTGGAGTGGGTTGCCGTTGCCTTCTCCGATTTAGTGCGTACTTGTACTAAATATACAATCGCAGGCTTTCTTCTTTGTTAAGAGAAAAATTTTTAGTAGAAAGCAACATGTTGAAGAGTTATGGCAAAAGAAAAGCTTACGACTCTTTATCACTGTTAATTTTATTAAATAATTATTTATTGAGCACCCACCGTGTCTGAGGCACTGTGCTGGACTTGTGTCAACATAGACACAAGTAAACTGTAACAGCTGGAAAGACATCTAATATACCTAGTCCAAACTCTCATTCTATAAATTTTAAAGCTTTAGCCCCAGAGGAGAAAGTGACTTATACAGAGTAACATGTATAATTACTTATAGCTGAGACTACAGTCTCCTAAAGTAAGATAGGATCCCAGCTCTCATAAATATAATTTTAAGTGTTAGTTGTTCGGTCATGTCCAACTCTTTGTGACCCTTGGACTGTAACCTGCCAGGATCCTCTGTCCATGGAATTCTCCAGGCAAGAACGCTGGAGTGGGTAGCCATTCCCTTCTCCAGGGGATCTTCCTAACCCTGGGATTGAACGCAGGTCTCTCGCAGACAGATTCTTTACTGTCTCAACCACTAGGGAAACCCATATAATTTTCTCATTGTAAAAGTGATGTTTATGGAGAGCACTGAGTAAAAAGTATGGATTGAACACATGAAATTACTTCTAGGCACTCCTAAAACCCCACAAAAGCTATAGCAAAGGGATTTGCCAACATGGACAGGGAAAATGTAAGAAGAAACCCTGGCAGCTTTTGGGCAACTGGGAAGAAATGAATAAAGCATCAGTGACTTAGTGGACCTAAAAATCAAAGCAATCCTCTGTGTCTGGCTGTGCAGATTGTGTCCTGCTCAAATCCCTTGCCCACTGCTCACTACGATTGCAGAGTGAAAGCTTCCACCAGGTGGTGCTGAGCGCATAACCACGCGGAGAAAACAAGTGCTAAGCAGACGTGAGCAAGAGGAGGACCATCTCAGTTTGCATCAAAGAATTCCCCAAAGGTCAGGGATGCAAGGTACCAGATAACTCTGGAGAAGAGGATACATGAGAAGGAAGTAGACACATGCAAAATAAAGACGGACCATAGGCACAGGTGTAGGTATAGACGGGCTTCTCGGGTAGGTCAGCTGATAAAGAATCCACCTGCAGTGCAGGAAGCACAGGCTAGATCCCTGGGCTGGGAAAATGCCCTGGATTTGTTGAATGCCACCATTGACAAAGCTAAATACTTCTACCCAAGATCTGCTTCCAAAGTTTTATTCTACCCATTGATCTGTCTGTAGGAATGTGAACATCATGTACTTTTGGGTCTAAGAAACATTTTAGATCTCAGTCTTTAGGTTGGCCACACCCCTGTGAGACACTTTATTTCTTTAAAACTGATTCTTAGGACCATAACTCTTTGTCAGTTCTCTGTTTGTCTCCTTGTAAACATTGAAAATTCACTGCCCTTCATGAAACTCATATTTATTTTTTCTTAACTGTACCTCAACAGGAAGAAATTATATCAGTGATTATGAGAGCAAAAGTATTATAACCATCTGCATTCTTTAGTACTTAGATACTCTGTTGATCTTTTAATTGCCTGTTTCTTCTGTAGGGTAATGGAACATACAAGATCTTCTGATTTTAAAGCTGCCTTATAGGCTTCCCTGGTGGTTCCAAAGGTGAAGAATCTGCCTCCCATGCAGGAGACCCGGGTTTGATCCCTGGATTGGGAAGATCCCTTGGAGAGGGAATGGCAACCCACTCTAGTATTCTTGCCTGGGAGAATCCCATGGACAGAGGAGCCTGGTGGGCTATAGTCCATTGGGTCACAAAGAGTCAGACACAAGTGAGCAACTAACACCTTCTATTATAGGCAGCTGAGCTCCACAGCCTCCCCTGTTCATACTCCCTAGCTTACCTTTGCATTCCAGTCACATTTAAATGCAGTCTGATGTCTGCACAAAGCTGTCTATCAACTCCAACTGTCTGTACATGGTATTGCTAGTGATTAAAGATTCATCCTTCTCATTCGTCTGGCTGAAATACAAGTTATCCTATAGGACTCAGTTAGACATGGCAGCCAGTGGAAAGCTTTCTTAGACTCAGCAAATGGTTACGTAGCCCCCTTACCTCCAATAACACCAGGTACTTCTTACAACAAAGAGCTTATCATGTTGGGGTATAATTGACAAGTCAATGATCTGCCTGCCTACTGGACAGTAAGCTCCTTGAGGACTGAATTGCCTCATTTTCACCCCTATATCCCTACAGCTAGCACAATTCTTAGCATATAGTAGGGACACAATTATATGTTGAGTGAATGAATGATATATATTTATTGAAGCATATTTAGGAGTAAAGCTAAATTTTTTAAAGAAAAGAAAATAATTATAAATCCCCAAATTTGAGACAACTCTTATTAATATTGTTGGCTTTCTTATTTCCAGTTAACTTTCTCTGTTGACTTCACTGCACATAAAGCTTTGAATACTTCTGTTTTCATTTACTGGGAGCATTTTCTTCTGTAAATACAGACTCTTTGGAAATATCACTTTAATAATTATAACAAGAAGATTGTCTTTTAGAAGTAACATAGCTTACTGAGATTTTTTTATTGTTAGGCTTTGTTACTTGCAATGTTTTGCTGCTATAAATAATGCTTAAATGGATATTTTTGCATCTTTGATTATTTCTCTGTAATATACTGTGGAAATGAAATTACAGGGTGAAAATTTCACAGGTCTGAATGCAGTTGATCAAAATATCTACCGCAATGTGTGTAATACAGTCTTTTTTAAAGAGTGAAGATTTCATAACAAAAAGGAGTAGCTCCTTTTTACCTGATATTTATTGGTCAATTGTATTGCATTCTTTTGTGAATTGTATAACAGCAACCTTTACCCATTTTTTCTGTTGGATTCTTAGTTTTTCTTATTTATTTAAAAGTTCTCTGTACATTAAGAATACAACCCTCAATGAATTTTTTACAAATATTCCCAGCATGATATAATACTTTTTTCGGCCACCATGCAGTATACAGGATCTTAGTTGGCTGACTAGGGATCAAACCAGCGCTCCCTGTAATGGAAGTGCAAAATCTTAACCGCTAGACCACCAGGGAAGTTCCCCAGGGTGACATATACCTTTGATCTTAGTGTTCATGTCTTTAATATTCTTAAAAATTTTATACACATTTATCAGTCATTTCATCTGTGAATTGTTCAACTGCCTTTCCATATAGAATTTGTTGCCCTACTTAGAGATAGTCAGTGTATTTTTTCCTCCTTAGATATATACTTATAAGATAATGTCTTTTCATAGTGTGAGAAGGGCTTCCCAGTTGGCACTGGCAGTAAAGAACCCACCTGCCCCTGCAGGAGACATAAGAGATGCGGGTTTGATTCCTGGGTCAGGAAGATCCCCCGGAGGAGGGCATGGCAACCCACACCAGTATTCTTGCCTGGAGAATCCCATGGACAAGGAGCCTCGTGGGCTACAGTCTGTGGGATCACAAATTGATGTAACTTACCACACACGCCCTTAGCATGAGAAGATAACTAGACTTTTTTCTTATGTATTTATTTTTTACAAACTAGGCAATTTTCCTGATACTTTCTCTTGAGCTTCAGTGACATGGAAGGCAGCTATGCTAGCCAGTGTACCACCAGACTTTGGCATCAATGAACTGTTATTAAAGGCAATCGTATTAAGCCTCTGAAGACATACTCGGTGTTCACCATGAACTTTGTTTCCCCCTCAGGTGAGCAGGAGCCAGCTATAAGCAGTGATTCTGATATCTCACTGATCATGGCAATGGAGGTTGGACTGTCTGATGTAGAACTTTCCACCGACCAAGACTGCGAAGAGGTGAAATCTTGAAATGGCAAATAGAGAAAAAAAGGATGGTAGGACGCAAGGGGAAGGAAGGGAGGAGTGCCCCAAGACTGGACCCGGCACTCACACCTCCAGAACACCTTGGCAACTCCAGGGCGCTCCACTCAAGAATGGTACCGCAAAGCAATATCCAAAGTCACGCTCATCAGGATGCAGTTTCTCCATCTCTGCAGCAGGCCCTGGCCTCGGCACCTGGGAAGCTGAAAGCTGATGTTCTCTCCCATGTCCTTGTAGACACACACTTCAGAAGTTCCTGAAACAGACTGAAAGGAGACTCTTAGGGTGTCTTAGTTTCATTTCAGTTTTTCCCGGAGTCTTGTTTTCCTGTTTGGGGAATGTGGTTGATTTCTTTGGAGGTTTCATTTTAAGGACTATGTGTAGTTTACTTTATGTTCACTCCTTTCTATTTCCTTTGATTCACTCCAGCTTTTGTACCGAGTTCTGTTTAGAAGCATCAGTTCCTGCTCTGACCAGTTTGTACTCCATCTCTGAGATTAATGGCCTTGACTTCTCAGCATGAAGTGTGCCTGGCTTTGGGAAGTACCTCGGCACCTTGAAACAGTCTAAGGCCAGCTTTCGTTTAGAATCTAAATTCGTTTAAGTGTGTCTGAAAACTCCCAGCTGCCAGAGAGCCCAACACCGAGCTCTGAATCCGCGGAGGCCACTGCTCATGTTTTTCAGCTACACACCCTGGCTTCCACTTGCCCAGCTCTGTTAAGGACTCACGTGACTTGAGAAGGAAGCTCTAGGGAGGCACGTCAATCCTTCGGGTTCTTAGCAGTCTTTAACTGAAATGCTGAAATCACAATTTCCCTCTCGGGGCATTAGCACCATTCTATGTGGCTGTCGGGCTTGTCCGTCGCTGGGATGACAAGCCTAATTTTCAAACCAGATACCACATAATCTTCCTGAAAGTGAACTGTCTGTTACATTGGTTTCCCCAAGGCTACAACAATCTCCTGTTACCTCCATGAGTGGGTCCTGCAAGAGATGGAAGCTTTAGAAAAGATCCAAGCATCTTTGGATCCAACAGAGTGGGGGCTGTGAGAGCATCCAGGTCTTACCTTAATTCCACTACACCTCTCTTCAACCTCACCAGACCTCGAGGAAGGATTTAGGTGAATCCTTAGGAAACTGCTTCCCAGGGCTCCCCCGAGTGCATCTAGATACCAAGTGGGAAGTGGGAGGTGGGGTGTAATAGAACACTCGATCTAAAAAGTACAGCGTGGGAATTGTTAAAATCAAGTTTCTCCTGACTGAGAGACAAAGTCATAGGGAGAGGAAACGAGGTACCAAAATGAATTCTGAAAATCCACCTGGTGTTTTTAAACTCTTTATGTTTTTATTCTTTTTTTGTAACTATGACAGAGATGTGCTATTTTTTCAGTGGGCAATTTTGTAATACATTTGAGACTCTCCAGATGCACGGATGACTAAGGCAGTGTAAATTGTTTCTCTGGACCATTATATGGGTCACCTCGACATCTGTGAAAGGCCATGCTGCTGGGCATGGGTTACCGGGGAAGGAAAGCTTCTCTCATTGAGTTATTTACGTACGTGGTGAGGCCCTTCTGCCTTGCCACACCCATCCTCATGCAAAAACCTGTGCTGCCTGCTGGAACACGGTGTAGATGTCAAGGGAGACCTCTGAAGGCTCTTTTTTCTCTGCCTTTAACGATTTCCTGTTTGATGCTTTCTAAGTAGGCAGCAAAAGCAGAGAAAATGGTCACCACCTTCAGAAATGTCACATCTCTGTAGGAGTCCAACACTTCCTGCCATGAAATCCAGCGTGTCCAAGGCAGGGAGGAGTAAAGGCAATGCTGAATCCAGAGTCAGGAGGTGGAGATGAGCCGCGTGCTTGCTGGGCCTTGGCTTCAGCATCTGTAAAGAGAAGGTGTTTAACAAGATGATGCCCAAGGCTCCTTCCGGTCTTAGGACCACTAATGAGCATTTTGCCAGGGGGACCCATTTTTAGCAGTGAGTGATGACACACAGCAGACTTTCTACCTTGGGCAGGCAGAGTTACTTGACATGTAACATATAACAGCTTTTTGAGACTCAGCACGCCTGTGTGGCTGAGACTGACTGTCTAAATAATGGAAGTTCTAAGGCTAAGGAGGAGTCGCTTTGTTTTGCCTTGCTTTAAAAAACCACACTTAGTTACAGAGTCTGCAGTCTCTGGATACCTTCAAATCCTCGTTTTCAGTGTGGAATTCTTCATCTCAACGTATTTCTTTTTCTGGGTCAGCAAAGGCCTGTACCACCTACCCCTGCTTCAGTCCACTTTGTCCAAAACAAAGTTTGGTATTAAGTCAAAGGGAATGAAGAGGATAATTATATAAATTGGATCCCATGCCCAGAGAGAAAATGCCTTTAGGATTGGTGGGTGTTCTCTCTTCCTGCCAGTGACCAGGTAGATCAGGAATTGGTTGCTTATTTGTGTCATAGCCCAGCAGCCCCTAAAAGATGCTGCCTAGGTGATGATGAGCCCAGGTGGCAGAGCTGAGTCTGTGGACCTGACCCTAGGAAGATTCTGCTGCAAGCTCCCTCAATCTAGAAGGTTCTCCTTTACCAAAGATGTGTTTCTGAAGAATTTTCCCATGACTTTGTTAATTTTAAGAAAAATAATAATAATTAACTGGCATGGAAGGGTTCAAAAAAAAAATATGAAAAGAGCCATTCCCACACAGATCATCCCCCCAAAGAATAAACCCTGACCTGGGCCCCCCATGGCTCATAGAAAGTATCAAAGGGTGTGAGAACCCTCTTGAAGCATCTGCAGACTTGATGTGCATTTTTCTGTAGGGCCTAGACCAGCACTCTCCAATAGAAATATGGTAGAAGTCCCACATGTAATTGCAAATTTTCTACTGGCCACATTTTTTAAAAGCGTAAGAAAACAGATAAGAATAATTTCCATAATATACTTTGTTCCAACATTACTGTTTCCCCGGTAATTAGTATAAAAAGTATTCATCAAATACTTGACATTATTTTTCATACTCAGTCTACTAAAGGCAGCATGCATTCAACAGTCACTCAGCTGTCCATGTGGACTGGCTAATGCTCCAGTCCTCAGCAGCCACACATGGTTCATGGTCACCCTTGGAGAGCACAGGGCTAGAGCTTCTCCAGCGCTCTCCCAAGATTCCCTGACCCTTACAAAGAAAAGGGGTTAAAACCTAATTACCACTAGAGAGAACTGGATCCCACCCAGGTCACCTAATGAGAGGCCCAGAGACCCACTTGTCTTATAATGGATAAATATTCAGACCATCCTTCCTGAAATTTTTGCTGGACCTGTTTAACCATACCACAGATGTCCATGACCATTTGCTGTTACTTCCTTGACCGGTTTTTTTTTGTTGTTTGTTTTTTAAAGAAGTCACCCAAAGCATGTTGGTTTGGTGCTGAGACAAAATTATATCCTTCCACCCTTGGACTGATGTGCAGCACTCAGGAGCCAAACAGAATTCCAGATTCTAGTAATGCAGATTTACTTCCACCCCTGGTCCCCCTGCAGATGGTCTTCTCCTAGACCCAGTGGCCCCTAGCCCCATCACTATGGCTAAAATGCATGGATTTGGGAGAAAAAAGTGGCAAGGTACATACTGACTCCAAATCCGAGACTCTGTGTGGCCTTCTCAATACAGGCGAAGTCTTAGGAGCTTGTGACTTTCCAGCCTCGAGCTGGTGAATTATGCCTTGCAACTCAGAAACCAGCTCTCAACTCAGAAGTAAGCATCCCCCTTTGGTCCCAAGGATGTGGGCAAGAAAATGAGCAACCCCATTCCCTCAGAGTAATTTAGAGTTCCCTCTAGGAATTGCTGCATCCTGTGTGGCTGGTCCCTTTGGGCAGAGCTGAGCTTCTATCGTGAATAGAGCATCAGTATTTTGATTTCATCTCTAGGTTTGGATCACCTCTAAAGCGTCACCTCTGTCATCCTGGCAGGGAGTGATGGAGAGCTTGGAGTGGAGAAGGTAGAAAGTTAAAAGTGGCAAAGGCATCTACCTTTTCTGACATCACTGAGGAGGCATGACCATGGAGGCAAAGAGGGTTTTTTGGTGGTTGTTTTTAATTGGGGGATAATTGCTTTACGATACTGTGTTAGCCTCTGCCGTACAGCAACATGAACCAGTCACAGGTCAAAGAGGTTTCTCTGTTTTGCTTTCCCTCATTCTGCTGGAAACATCCTGGGTGCTCCTGCATCTGGATGCGGTCATCCCAACCCATGGTATCCAGGCTAGTTCAGTTTGTGCTCTGACATTCCTGAAGCTGACATCCTTTCAGAACCAAAAGCGATGACAGACAGTCTTGGACTCTTACTACCATCACGTTCATCGAGTCGAGATGAAAATTCTTGCAGAGCATTTAGTTATCTGCTGAAGGTATCACCTGGACTAAAAACAAAGAAACCTCATCAAAGCAAAACCCTTTCAGAAAACCACAGAGAGTCACACCCTCTGTGGAGGGAGGATCCAACCCTCTGTGGTAACAGAGCCTCTGAGGCCATTTCTGGTAGCATTTTTTAATAATACTTTCATTTAGATTTCTTTCCTTTTTTTTGTCTGGGTGTGTCTCTGCCTCTCTGGCTCTCTCTGACTGCCTATCTCTTTCTTTGTCTGCACACCCCCACATGCATCCTTTTCCCGTCTTTCAGGACAGAAAAACCCTTAGTGGATCTGAAGAGATGTTATTATTGTGATTGCCATCATTCCTGTTGTTGACGTTTTTCTTCTTTTTATTGTGTGGCAGAATCTATCTCTGCACTTCTGATGAGGAAAACCAGTTGACTATAAAAGCAAATTAACTTCCTCTGTAGTGGAGTCTGCCTCATTTTCACTTCTCATGTCCCTAATTTTATCACAGACCACCTCTAGCTGTTGCCTTAAAAAAAAAAAAAAAGGACTTCCTTGCCAGAAAAGTCTCTGAGGCAAATAACGGCAAGGTAACAATTCCAGAATGCTGTCTAATCTGTTATCTTCCACCCCCAGCATCTGTGACCTTCTTAGTTCACCACGGGCCCCCAGGGTTAGGATTTCTTGGAAAAACACATGGGCTGTACCATATCCGATGTCCACTCCTGCTTCTTAACATCTTGGCACAAGAACTTGCTCTTTGTAAGTGATCTGAGAGGCCACTTCTTCCTCGAGACTGAAAAAGAGGCAAAAAGAAACTATTCCCCCAAAGTGGGGGACGCATAGTTCCTTATGAGGGGCCCTGCATTGCAGAACTCCCTCTGTGCTATTTGCATGGCCGGAACTGAACAGTATTTTGATGAGGGCAATTAAAAGGTGCTGAGGATACGGCTTCCTGATGACTCAGTGGGTAAAGAATCCTCCTGCAATGCAGGAGACACAGGAGATGCCAGTTCGATTCCTGGCTCGGGACGATTCCCTGGAGGAGGAAATGGCAACCCACTCCAGTATTCGTGCCTGAAAAATCCCATGGACCGAGGACCCTGCTGGGCTATAGTTCAGAGGGTCGCAAAGAGTTGGACCCGACTGAGTAACTAAGCGCTCATGCACAGGGATGCTTTTACCCACAGGGAGTTAGAAAAGAAGATGGCAGGGAACGCACATGGATGACATGGAAGCTCTTCCCGAATCAGTGAGCATCCCCCAGTTTTAGAGCTCACCTCTTTGGGGGCTTGTGTTCGTCTTAAGGAGTTTAACGCTTGTGAGTTAAACACTCCTGATTGCAAAGAAGGTTGGGATTATATAAAAAGATGAATTAATTCTGAGAAGCAGGTGTGCGTTTCTCATCACTTACCTCTTACCTTCCTGCCCTCCCCTCCCCATCTCATGACTCCAGGCCCCTTGTAATTTATAAAGACCCACAGATGAGTAGCCACACTGTGCTCTTTGAGCCTTTGGGTGTCACTAAATTAATCATCACAAAACTCAAGCAGTGCTTCCAGATCCTGGATGTAGATTCTTCATTATCAGGTCCTTTAATTGCAAAACCCACTCATTCTGCAAAGGAGCTGCTGTAGTTATTCACATCTCTCTTTACTGTCCTCTAAACGCCTGCCTTGAGTGCTTCATGATCAAGTGGCTTCTCCAGAAATCTCCGTGATTAAAGACCTTCTCATCTTTGTGCTGCCGTTAACATTTGGATTTACCACCAAGCCATTCTGTCTCTGGCCACTGGATAAATATTTGTTGAGGATAATGATAAGTCAAAAACCTCTCTCCAGAGGCTCTGTAGGTCTGAAGAGAGGGAGGGAGAAAACCCATGGACTCATTCTGAGTCACCTAAAGTCATTGCTTGGCAGGACATCTGTGGTCTTGTCGTCCTTACCGAAGTAGAAGCCTTGGAGAAGCAGAGAAAACCGGGGGGACCATGTGTACTGTATAAACCAAAGACCGTCCAGACATGTGTCCACCATCCAAAGGGACACACGTTTCTTCCAGTGGCTAGTTTAACTTTTTCCCAGTGTGCTCATAAATAAAAGTGAAGTTGGTTCACTTGGTTGAATGAAACTGTGAGTGAAATCTTAGGGGGGTTTTTCTCTTGCAGGCTGGATTCCTCTTCTGAAATCCAGAAATCTAAAAAAAAAAAAAAAGAAAAGACATCATGGCCTTAGTACTGCACCATCTTGACAGTCGAGTAGGTAGTCACCTTTTCCCTCAAAAGTTTCAGACAAATTGAGCGCTTTATTGAACTCAGAATATTGTTCTCTTTGAGAATGTGAAGATTTTAAATAGCCAAAGAATTTTCGTGTATAAGAGCTACTTAATTATAGCATATCCTGCTCTTTTGGAGAAAATACCAAACTATTGCCTGTAGTAATAGATCACGAAGGAATGGCAGGACTATTACCGTAAGGACTTGGCAGTCTGCGTTGGTGTTGGCGTCTATGGTACTTAGTGGGAAACGGGATGTTATTGCAAGGGAGCAGGGCGCCCTCTGCTGGAATTCTCACCATTATCCTTTTAGCCAACTCTTTTGATGAGAGTCACCATTTCCTCAACAACTAGTAGTGATTTGCCTTTGTAGTTTGCTCAGTAGTTGAGAATTCGGTCCACTTTTGTCAAAATAGGGAGGAATGTCACAAACTCGGAAAACTGGAGGAGGGCCCCATGGAACATCTCTCTGTCAGCAGCCCCCATCTTCCACAAAATGTTGAAAGAATATCGTTTGCTCTGTTTGCAAAGGAGATGCCCCTGGCTGGAATGTTTGTACAGAGTTCTAAGACAAGGGCCTAATTGTTTTGTAACGTTATCTCAACTTTTTTCTTGTCAAATTGCAAAGGAAGATCAATAAACAGATTTCTTTCATATGAATGTAAATGGTGTGAGACACTGACGTGTTTTGTACGTGTACATAATATATTTACTTCACATTAGTAATCTGAAATGGTACCATTTTATAATTAGAAAGAGATGTCGAGGTGGGGGAGGGGAGGGAAGGGTTGTTATTTTTATAGTGAGATGTCCCTTATATTTAGAAAACTTGAAGTAATTTTGTACTTGTGAAAAGTTACATTCCATTCATTTCTTGAAAAAACAATGGGTGTTATTCTTTTAAATGTTCACAAGCTGGAAGGATGATTATTCTAGTTTCTGGGAAGAGCCTCCCAAGCAGTATATACAAGACACTGATTCTGTGGACTGCAGATCAAGACCAGCAACTGACAGCTCAGCAATGTGAAAAGAAAGGAAAAACCAACTTATTTTAACCTCTTTAGGTAGGATATTATTATTTCCGTTGGGGGGAGAAAAACCTCCCGAAAAGAATGAATTTACCATTCAGAAATAGTTCAGACATGACATCGTAATCAATGTTTAGTCCCTTCCTACTAACAAGAAAAAAATTCAGTGGATTTATTACCCACCCCACCCCCCACCCCCTGCCAACACAGATTATGTGCTTTCTTTGTAAAACGGACGACGACGTCACTGTTAGAATGTTACTCAGCGTCCCCTTGAGGTCTTCCCGGCCAGGCTGAAGATCCCACGTGTGATGGTCCCTGGCTCATTCTCGCGATACTCCGATTATGAGACTGTTTCCTTGTTTAATTTGCCACATGCCTCAGAATCACCAAAGTTACTCCCCACGGCATTTTCACCAGTAACTTCTTATTTGGACTTTGGTTTGTTCTTAATTGTTAAAAAAAAAAAAAAAAAGTAGTGAATTATGTAGCTGTTCTACCCAAACATTATCTTCTATACAAGTCACAGGCATATTTAAATGATTAGTTCAGATGGTATAGTTACTGGGTTTCATTTTGTTTTTTTCTGTATAAATCTTTTTCTTCTTCCCCACCTCAGGCACCTACCTTACTCCTTCTAAAGCACTTTATAGCCCTCTTGAAATACACAAAAGTTTAAAAGAAACCATCTTTAACAGGAATTGTCTTCTATTAGGAGACACAACTTTTATTTTGCTTTATTCTATTCTCTATGTGCTTGGAGAGCAGAAGCTGTTTGTCTCATACAGGCTAATGATAAGATATTAAGGATAATAATTGGAATCATTCAATCATACAACATGGCTCTTTTTATTATATAGAAGACTATCGTGTAAATAAGTGCAATCGTGTTCTTCTGTAAAGTTCAAAAAACATGCAGTTATGAAAATTTGAAAAGGATTGTGAATTCCAGGAAATTCCATTGCAAAATTTTGTTTGGTTTTGTTTTTTAATAAAATGGAACCTGAGGCATATGTTTGTGTCATCCTTTCCCTAACTGTAACCTCATCTGGGATTCCATGGTGGCACTGCGGGTCAGAAAGCATCCATATTTATCGCTGTCATGATTGTGTTCAAAGAACAAGAGATTTTAATGACTTCTTTATCTCTCTCAGGTAAGTCAAATGCCAGGTAGACCTCTTCTTAGCTCTGTGCCTCTAAGTGAAGTAATTAAAACGATTTTGAGGGAGTTTCCTGGAGATCCAATGGTTAAGACTCTGTGCTTCCAATGCAGAGGGTGTGGGTTCAATCCCTGGTTGGAGAACTAAGGTCCCACATGCCGAAAATTAAAAACAATATAGATTTTGAGCAGCTCAGCAGAATGGCTGCTGAATTCTCTTGAAATCTTGTTGGGAAGGAACCGAACACTTGATCTGAGCTACCAGTGGGCAGATCACCCTAAAGAAGGTTACGCTGCGGAGCCCACCAGATGGGCTGGGGCAGCAAGTCCTCATTTATACTTACTTGTCACACGTCTGCTGCTGCTGCTAAGTCACTTTAGTCGTGTCCGACTCTGTGCGACCCCATAGATGGCAGCCACCACCAGGCTCCCCCGTCCCTGGGATTCTCCAGGCAAGAACACTGGAGTGGGTTGCCATTTCCTTCTCCAATGCATGAAAGTGAAAACTCAAAGTGAAGTCGCCAACTCTTCACGACCCCATGGACTGCAGCCTACCAGGCTCCTCCATCCATGGGATTTTCCAGGCAAGAGTACTGGAGAGGGTTGCCATTGCCTTCTGAATTCATGAAAGTGAAGTCAAAGTGAAGTTGCTCAGTCATGTCTGACTCTTCGTGACCCCATGGACTGCAGCCTACCAGGCTCTTCCGTCCATGGGATTTTTCAGGCAAGAGTACTGGAGTGGGGTGCCATGAACACATCTAACAGATTTTAAACAGCAATTTGTTCACATTAGCAAGGTGGGAAATGCCAGCCTAGGAAAGCAGGGAAGGAAGATGAAAAAGGGGAGAGGTACCCTATTTATTGTTATCACCCACCAGGCAGGCCCTGGTGTGGCTCAGAGCCTCGAGGCAGGCAAGTCGAACGTGCCTGGCGTGGTTCAACTTATGACGGAAGCCTTCCACCTGGCCTGGCCCGCCTCCAGAGGCTGTGAACACCACACTATTTGCTGGCAAAAGCCAAGCCATGTTGGATGCCCTGGCCTCCCAGAGCTGCTTCCTGCCCAGGTGACCACGCTGTGTGAATGGCTGGAAAGCATCAGGGGCCAGTCCACGCTTCATTCCTAGGCCAGAGGACATCTGACGGAGATTGTTGGTAACCATGCCTGTGCCACACTGGGAGGCACTCTCCATATTGCTCATGCCTCCACGATCACAGCGTTGATCTCCCCAAGCAGCTGTGATCACCAACACAGCTGCCATCTGGGGTGGAAGCTATTACCCAGGACCTGGAAGCCATCCCTCCTGACTCTGTCGTCCATGATGCTTCCACTAGAGCAGGGGCTCCTAGACTGGGAAATGTGTTCAGTGGGACCCATTCTCACTGTGCGAGGAACTTCAGCAGCCAAGTCCCAAGGGCAACTCTGCTAGAGCAAGGCTTCATACAAAGCACATTAGCTCTTAACAACTTCCAAGCAGGTCTTCACTAAGTCATCACTGTTCCTCTCTGTCAAGGGTCGTAGTTTCCAACACTGGGCTGGACGAGACCACTTGCAGAGAACGTGTANAAAAAAAAAAAAAAAATAGTAGTGAATTATGTAGCTGTTCTACCCAAACATTATCTTCTATACAAGTCACAGGCATATTTAAATGATTAGTTCAGATGGTATAGTTACTGGGTTTCATTTTGTTTTTTTCTGTATAAATCTTTTTCTTCTTCCCCACCTCAGGCACCTACCTTACTCCTTCTAAAGCACTTTATAGCCCTCTTGAAATACACAAAAGTTTAAAAGAAACCATCTTTAACAGGAATTGTCTTCTATTAGGAGACACAACTTTTATTTTGCTTTATTCTATTCTCTATGTGCTTGGAGAGCAGAAGCTGTTTGTCTCATACAGGCTAATGATAAGATATTAAGGATAATAATTGGAATCATTCAATCATACAACATGGCTCTTTTTATTATATAGAAGACTATCGTGTAAATAAGTGCAATCGTGTTCTTCTGTAAAGTTCAAAAAACATGCAGTTATGAAAATTTGAAAAGGATTGTGAATTCCAGGAAATTCCATTGCAAAATTTTGTTTGGTTTTGTTTTTTAATAAAATGGAACCTGAGGCATATGTTTGTGTCATCCTTTCCCTAACTGTAACCTCATCTGGGATTCCATGGTGGCACTGCGGGTCAGAAAGCATCCATATTTATCGCTGTCATGATTGTGTTCAAAGAACAAGAGATTTTAATGACTTCTTTATCTCTCTCAGGTAAGTCAAATGCCAGGTAGACCTCTTCTTAGCTCTGTGCCTCTAAGTGAAGTAATTAAAACGATTTTGAGGGAGTTTCCTGGAGATCCAATGGTTAAGACTCTGTGCTTCCAATGCAGAGGGTGTGGGTTCAATCCCTGGTTGGAGAACTAAGGTCCCACATGCCGAAAATTAAAAACAATATAGATTTTGAGCAGCTCAGCAGAATGGCTGCTGAATTCTCTTGAAATCTTGTTGGGAAGGAACCGAACACTTGATCTGAGCTACCAGTGGGCAGATCACCCTAAAGAAGGTTACGCTGCGGAGCCCACCAGATGGGCTGGGGCAGCAAGTCCTCATTTATACTTACTTGTCACACGTCTGCTGCTGCTGCTAAGTCACTTTAGTCGTGTCCGACTCTGTGCGACCCCATAGATGGCAGCCACCACCAGGCTCCCCCGTCCCTGGGATTCTCCAGGCAAGAACACTGGAGTGGGTTGCCATTTCCTTCTCCAATGCATGAAAGTGAAAACTCAAAGTGAAGTCGCCAACTCTTCACGACCCCATGGACTGCAGCCTACCAGGCTCCTCCATCCATGGGATTTTCCAGGCAAGAGTACTGGAGAGGGTTGCCATTGCCTTCTGAATTCATGAAAGTGAAGTC
The DNA here is from genome assembly GCA_006410675.1 of Oreotragus oreotragus. NCBI lineage: Eukaryota > Metazoa > Chordata > Mammalia > Artiodactyla > Bovidae > Oreotragus > Oreotragus oreotragus. Next base: position 186,706 of record SJYX01020129.1, read on the forward strand.
AAAGTGAAGTTGCTCAGTCATGTCTGACTCTTCGTGACCCCATGGACTGCAGCCTACCAGGCTCTTCCGTCCATGGGATTTTTCAGGCAAGAGTACTGGAGTGGGGTGCCATGAACACATCTAACAGATTTTAAACAGCAATTTGTTCACATTAGCAAGGTGGGAAATGCCAGCCTAGGAAAGCAGGGAAGGAAGATGAAAAAGGGGAGAGGTACCCTATTTATTGTTATCACCCACCAGGCAGGCCCTGGTGTGGCTCAGAGCCTCGAGGCAGGCAAGTCGAACGTGCCTGGCGTGGTTCAACTTATGACGGAAGCCTTCCACCTGGCCTGGCCCGCCTCCAGAGGCTGTGAACACCACACTATTTGCTGGCAAAAGCCAAGCCATGTTGGATGCCCTGGCCTCCCAGAGCTGCTTCCTGCCCAGGTGACCACGCTGTGTGAATGGCTGGAAAGCATCAGGGGCCAGTCCACGCTTCATTCCTAGGCCAGAGGACATCTGACGGAGATTGTTGGTAACCATGCCTGTGCCACACTGGGAGGCACTCTCCATTTTGCTCATGCCTCCACGATCACAGCGTTGATCTCCCCAAGCAGCTGTGATCACCAACACAGCTGCCATCTGGGGTGGAAGCTATTACCCAGGACCTGGAAGCCATCCCTCCTGACTCTGTCGTCCATGATGCTTCCACTAGAGCAGGGGCTCCTAGACTGGGAAATGTGTTCAGTGGGACCCATTCTCACTGTGCGAGGAACTTCAGCAGCCAAGTCCCAAGGGCAACTCTGCTAGAGCAAGGCTTCATACAAAGCACATTAGCTCTTAACAACTTCCAAGCAGGTCTTCACTAAGTCATCACTGTTCCTCTCTGTCAAGGGTCGTAGTTTCCAACACTGGGCTGGACGAGACCACTTGCAGAGAACGTGTAGGTTTTTGAGCTAGAATAAAGCTGCTGGACCTTATTTCCCACTTCAGAGCTCTGTCCCTGCTCCAGCTGTAACAGGAAAAGGGCCACGTGCACAGCCTGCACCGCCAGCCTGGTGCCCACGCCCCCTGGAGCGGAGATGTCCTGGGACACAGGTCACTGGGGGCCCTCAGAGTCACCTGTGTGTCAGGGAGCAGGCAGGGGTGACCACATGGCTTATTTACCATTCATTCAGGAAGTAGAGGCGCTGCCCTTCTAGACACTCCACTGTGTGGGCTTTTGAGAAGCCATGCAGTATACTCATCGTTTCAAGAGTGGAGAATGCAAAACTCCGCAGTGCTTTGTAATAAGCCAGCTGGGCCAACTCGACCACCCAGTTTCCTAGACTGTTAATGCCCATATTTGGTGTACTAGGTGCTAACCCGCTATTCAAAACATAGGAAAATGTGTTTAGGGACTTCCCTCGAGGTCCAGTAGGTCCCAATACAGGGGGCTAGGGTTCGGTCCCTGGTCAGGCAACTAGATCCCACATGCTGCAACTGAGTTTGCATGCCACAACTAACTATCCTGCACGCCACACAAGACCCGGTGCCACCAAGTAAATAAGAAAGAAAATGTGCTGAGTTCTTTTCGAAGTCTCACAATCCTTTCTACACCAATGTCAGCATCCCCGCTCATCTCCTCACCTTGGTTGAATGATTCGTTGCACCCAGACTGGGGAAACAGGGCTGATAGGGGAAGAGGTGGGTTATTTTTGCTCTGTGATAATTACTATACATAGAATGAGAGTACCAACTGACAAGAAATTCAGTACCAAGAACAAGTTTCACTATTTCTGAGATGTTTTAGAACTACGGTTCCATCATTCTTAGGGATCCAACAACAGAAATTAGTTTGCACGGTATTTCATCCCACTGGTTGGTAGAGTCACCCTCAGGTCTTACGGTGACTCTGTTCTGGGCAGTAAGCATAAGGGACAGTGAGGGACTTCCCTGGTGATCCAGTGGCTAAAACTCCTTGCTCCCAATGCAGGGGGCCCTGGTTCGACTCCTGGTCAGATGCAACAAAGAGGTGGTGCAGTCAAATGAATAAAAATATTTTTTAAACTGTTTCCCTTCTCCCCTCCCCATAAGCCTACGACCACTTTCAGACTTCAGAACACATCTCCTAGAGATGCATACTTAGTGGTGGTCAACCAACCAAAAAAAATTAAGAGACTTTTCTGCTCCATCAAAGACCAGGAGATGGTTCGATCCCACATGCCTTGGGGCCAAAAATAAACAAAACACAAAGCAGAAGTAGTATTGCAACAAACTCAATAAAGACTTAAAAAAAAAAAAAAAGACCATGTCCCTTCATCCATCTGCAGTCACATACCCTAGCACAGGTAGAATACCACCAAAGTCGCCAACGGTGGGTGGAGGGCGGGGAGGGGAGTGTGTGTGAGGGGAGCCTATCAGCTGGCACGTCCCTGGTGGCTCAGTCGATACAGAATCCGCCTGCAATGCAGGAGACCTGGGTTTGATCCCTGCATTGGGAAGATCCCCTGGAGGAGGGCATGGCAACCCACTCCAGTATTCTTGCCTGGAGAATCCCATGGACAGAGGAGCCTGGTGGGCTGTAGTCCACAGGGTTGCAAAGAGTCGGACACGACTGAGGGACTAAGCACACACACATAGAAGTTAACAATTAAACTGCCCCAGGCCCTCAGACCTTTCTTTGGTGGAAGATATTCCCACTCTGTCCCTGTGGAAACATCCAGAAGGTCTGATCATAGTCATGATGCCCCTCCCCCCACAACCTAGGCTCGCATTCTGTGCCTCGCTCCAACGTTCCTGCCTGCTTTGTTCTTACGGATCATTCACTACTAAATAGTCAGGGGAGAAACCAGAGCCAATTTTCATTGGCGGGCATAGCCCTTGGTTGCTATGAGCGCTGTACACACAACACAGCTGTCATTGGTATTATAGATCTAATGGGAGCCAAGGGTCTCAAATCTCTAAAGGAAAAAAAAAAAAAAAAATCAGGACTTTGGAATAACATCAATATCTATAAATAAATGTGAGCTCAGAGAAGTTAATTACAGAATACAACAACACAACAGAGTTAGACCTGGGAGTAAGATTGGGCCCAGGCCTGGTGTTACACCAGCAAAACCCCTGTGCATCCAACAACACATAGCCTTTCCCCAACAACCGAGAAAATTAGAAGTGGTCCGTTTGCCTCATATTACTTTCTTTTTCTGTCTTTTTTGGAATGAGGAGGAGGAGAAAAGGGGGGACATTATTTAGGGCCAGAGTTTAGGCTGACAAGGTTGGATTTCCCAACCCCTTTGCCAGAGACCCTGGGACTGCTTCCATAAATGGGCAGCCCTCTCCAGACTGCTCAAAAATCTCAGGAATGGAAAGCAAAAAAAAAACTGAAAGTTGAATATTATTAGATTGATAGGAAGATCGCTGTTTAGTCAGGGAACACTCCCTGAACAGGAACAGTTCTAATCTAGAGACAGAAATAGGATGGATGCAACCACAGTCTCCAAGCAGGAACATGTGCAAACACATACACACCATCCACAAGGTGGGTCCCAGTGAATGTTGCCTAATTTTAGCTGTGAGAGAAAGCTCTTTGCCTTAAGATCCCAATGTGAGTTACTCGTCTCTACACTCATTCTTTCAAAATAAAATTGCTTACAGACTTTGCTGGTGGCACAATGGAGAAGAAGAATCTGCCTGCCAATGCAGAGAATGTGGGTTCCGTCCCTGGACCAGGAAGATTCCACATGCCACGGAGCAACTAAGCCTGGGCACCAACTATTGAGCAGATGCTCTAGAGCCTGTGAGCTGCAACTACTGCAGCCCATGGACCAGAACTTGTCCTCTTCAGCGACTGAAGCCATGGCAAAGAGAAGCCTCAGCATCACAACTAGAGAAAACTCGTGCAAAGATGGGATGGGGAGGGAGGGGGGAGAGGGGCTCAGGATGGGGAACACATGTACATCCGTGGCGGATTCACGTCAAAGTATGGCAAAACCACTACACTATTGTAATTAGCCTCCAATTAAAATGAATAAATTTATTTTTAAAAAAAGATCCAGTGAAGCCAAAAATAAAGTAAAAAAAATTTTTTTTATTAAAACGTGAAATTTGTTATGGTGCTGTACCCTCCAAAACTGACTCATAGTCAACAACCTGCCATTCTTCTAGTTCTACAACACTGAGATTTGCTTAACAGGAATCAGAGGAATGGATTTTTTTCCCCCATATATTATGAGGAATCAGATATCCAAAGAAAATCTCCAAACTACAGAATACTTAAAAACATTGGACAAAATATTTTAAAATCGTCTTTGAAGTGAAGTGAAAGTCGCTCAGTCATGTCCGACTCTTTGCGACCCCATGGACTATACAGTCCATGGAATTCTCCAGGCCAGGATACTGGAGTGGGTAGCCGTTTCCTTCTCCAGGGGATCTTCCCCACCCAGGGATTGAACCCAGGTCTCTTGCATTGCAGGGGGATTCTTTACCAGCTGACCCACAAGGGAAGCCCTTCTTTGATGAGTAGCTAAATTGGTGGGGAAATAAGAAAACTTCCTGAAAGCCAGAATCTATAAGAAAATACTACCCAGCGGGGAAAGTGGAACTCCAGACCCAGAGGTTCCCCTGGGCTATGTGCTGACTCTTGAGGGTCCAGGGAGCCACAGATTCTCTTCTGTGAAGGGCCAGGTCCATATTTCAGGCTTTGTGAGTCACATGATTTTTGTCACTTTCTTTCATTGTTGTTGTTTCCAACAACCCTTTTAAAAGGGAAAAACTGTCCTTAGCTCAAGGGCTACACAAAAGCACTCCACAGGAGGGGTTTGTGTTTCTCTTGCAGGGGAGAGGGACAAAGTTCAGCGCCAGAATCAGAGACCATGACCCCAGATCAGCACCCACAGTGGCGGATACACTAGGAAAACCTCAGTATGCAAACTGGAAAACACATGCCTGCCAGAAGCTGGGACAGGTGTTTACCAGTGGAGGACCTGGCTCCAGACAAAGAAGAGAGACTCCAAAGCACCCCTCCTGCCGCGCCCCTTGTCACCTCAGACGCCCTAACCACAGGCAAGCCCTCCAGTGAGCCCAGGACCAGAATCCAGCCACCCACAGATTTAAAATGGGTCCAGACTCTTTCTGGCATATATATATACACACATTCATTTATGCTATTTTAAAATTACACGTATAAGTGATGTACAGTATTTAAAATGGGTCCAGACTCTTTCTGGTTTATACATATATATACACATTCATTTATGCTATTTTAAAATTACACATATAAGTGATATACAGTATTTAAAATGGGTCCAGACTATTTCTGGTATATATATACACATTCATTTATGCTATTTTTAAATTACACATATAAGTGATATACAATATTTTTCTTTCTCTGCCTGATTTATTTCACTAGGCATAATATTCTCTAGATCTGTCCATGTTGCTGCAAATGGTAGTATTTCATTTTTTACAGCTGAGTAATATTCCATTGTATATAGTTTATGTTATGATTGTATATATGTATGTATATATATATACAATGGATAAGATGGGGTGTGTATGTGTGTGTGTGTGTATATACACACCCATCTTCTTTATCCATTCGTCCATTGATGGACACTTGGATTGTTCCCTTGAATAAGCTATATTAAATAGTGCTGCTATGAACACTGGGCTGCATATATCTTTTCAAATTAGCATTCTCACTTTTTCTGGATATATACAAATNTGTATGTGTGTGTGTGTGTATATACACACCCATCTTCTTTATCCATTCGTCCATTGATGGACACTTGGATTGTTCCCTTGAATAAGCTATATTAAATAGTGCTGCTATGAACACTGGGCTGCATATATCTTTTCAAATTAGCATTCTCACTTTTTCTGGATATATACAAATAAACGTATATACAAAACAGAAACAGGCTCATGAATGTAGAAGACAACCTGTCGGTTACCAAAGGGGAGAGGGACGGCAGGAAGGGACAAATTAGGACTATGAGATTAAGAAATACACTACATATAAAATAGATAAGCAACAAGAATATACTGTGTAGCATAGGGATTATACCTGTTACCTTGTAATAACCTATAATGGAATATAATCTGCAAAAATATTGGATCACTGTGCTATACAGCTGAAACTAATATAATATTGTAAATCAACTCTACTTCAATTTTAAAATAAAAAAATAAAAATAAAGGGACTTAGCTAGTGGTAGAGTGGGTAAGAATCTGCCTGCCAATGCAGAGGACACGGGTTCAATCCCTGATCTGAGAAGATTCCACATGTCGTGGAGCAACTAAGCCAGTGAGCCGGAACAACTGAGCTGGTGTGCCACGGCTCCGGAAGTCTGAATGCATACAGCCTGTGCTCTGCAGCAAGAGAGGCCACCGCGATGAGAAACCCGTACAGGGCAACCAGGAGAACCCACCACAACTGGAGAACGCCTGTGGGCGGCGAACGAAGACCCAGTGGGGCCAAAAAATACATAAATGAAAATTCTAAAATAATAAAATAAATTGACCCAGACTGATAGGGGCGCTAGGTATTTGGTAGAATCAAACTCACATTGTCCCTGGAGAAACAGTCTTAAACCCAGGCTGCAAAGAAATCCTAACAAACCAAGTTCCAAAGGAATATGGACAATCTCCACCTGACTGGCAGGGCCACAGCCACACCGCATCTGTCCCTGGCTCAACCATGTAGCCTCGGGACCCACGAGGAGTTCTGCTGCTGCTGCTAAGTCGCTTCAGTCGTGTCCGACTCTCTGCGACCCCATAGACGGCAGCCCACCAGGCTCCGCCGTCCCTGGGATTCTCCAGGCAAGAACACTGGAGTGGGTTGCCATTGCCTTCTCCAATGCATGAAAGAGAGAAGTGAAAGTGAAGTCGCTCAGTCTGTCCGACTGTTAGCGACCCCATGAACTGCAGCCCACCAGGCCACTCCGTCCATTGGATTTTTCAGGCAAGAGTACTGGAGTACAAGGAGTTCAAGGCACAGTTAGCTAATGACTGGTCTGTCACGGCCTCCAGTAGAGAAATGCCCAAAGCAGAAGTACCACATCTCCCGACTAGGGGGCGCTGTGCTCACAGAGCACAACCCTTTAGCCCAAAGACCCTAGTCCCGGCCAGCATTATGAATGCAACGCATAGCATGCTGAGAAATTGCTGCTTCTGACTCCGAAAAACTAACCCCACAATGACCTTCAGGGGAATACATAATGTTTACGATCGACGGTGAGGACTCGAGCGTCAGACTAGGCTGCATGTTCCTGCACCAGGCGCCCAGCTAGTGTCGGGGCCTACAGACGCCATATAGTGCGCCCAACACCTAGCGAGCGAAGAACGTGCTGTCATTACGCCCATTTTATAAGTTCTAATAGTGACGCTTCAGTTCAGTTCAGTCGCTCAGTCGGATCCGACTCTGCGACCCCATGAATTGCAGCATGCCAGGCCTCCCTGTCCATCACCAATTCCTGGAGTTCACTCAGATTCACGTCCATCGAGTCAGTGATGCCATCCAGCCATCTCACCCTCTGTCACTCTCTTCTCCTCCTGCCCCCAATCCCTCCCAGCATCAGAGTCTTTGCCAGTGAATCAACTCTTCGCATGAGGTGGCCAAAGTATTGGAGTTTCAGCTTTAGCATCAGTCCTTCCAAAGAAAACCCAGGACTGATCTCCTTCAGAATGGACTGGTTGGATCTCCTTGCAGTCCAAGGGACTCTCAAGAGTCTTTTCCAACACCACAATTCAAAAGCATCAATTCTTCGGTGCTCATCTTTCTTCACAGTCCAACTCTCACATCCATACATGACCACTGGGAAAACTATAGCCTTGACTAGACGGACCTTTGTTGGCAAAGGAATGTCTCTGCTTTTGAATATGCTATCTAGGTTGGTCATAACTTTCCTTCCAAGGAGTAAGCGTCTTTTAATTTCATGGCTGCAATCACCATAGTGAAGCTTAGGAGGTAACATATCCAGGCTCAGATCAGTTCAGTTCAGTTCAGTCACTCAGTCACGTCCAACTCTTTGCGACCCCATGAACTGCAGCATGCCAGACCTTCCTGTCCATCACCAATTCCCAGAGTTCACCGAAACCCATGTCCATTGAGTGGGTGATGCCATCCAACCATCTCATCCTCTGTCGTCCCCTTCTCCTCCTGCCCTCAATCTTTCCCAGCATCAGGGTCTTTTCCAGATGAGTCAGCTTTTCCCATCAGGTGGCCAAAGTACTGGAGTCTCAGCATCAGCATCAGTCCTTCCAATGAATACTCAGGACTGATTTCCTTTAGGATGGACTGGTTGGATCTCTCCAGGATCATTCAGGTGCTGAGTGGCAAAACTGCTCACACGCCCAAGTCTTTCTGGCTCATAAAAGCTGTTCTTCACCACATTACATTGCTTCCCCTCTTCTGAATGGAGAGCCTGGCCAGTTTCTCTAGCTCTACAACACACGAGAGAAGAGATTTAAACAAGGTAACTTTGTTTTTCAGTGGAGAGATGTCGCTGTGATCAAAGCTGACTTCCACGGTGATAAGTCATGTTGCTAGTGTGTCCCCGTGTAAGATGTGATGTGAGTGTTACTTCACCTCTGTGATCTTCCTCCCAAAACCCTCCTTCCAGATCAATGACCGATACTATCAAAAACTGTCAAGATCAGACTTCCCCGGTGGCTCTGTGGTAAAGAATCCACCAGCCAATGCAGGGGACACGACTTCAATCCCTGGTCCAGGGAGATTCCACACGCCTCGGAGCCACTAAGCCTGTGTGGCACAGCTACTGAGCCTGCGCTCCAAGCCCGTGAGCTTCCGCTGCAGAAGCCTGGAGACCTGGGGCCTGTGATCCACAAGAGAAGCCACCACGACAAGACGCCCACAGGCTGCAAGGAAGAACAGCCCCCACCCGTTGCAACTAGAGAAGGCCCACACAGAGCAGTGAAGACCCAGCACAGCCGAAAGTTAAATAAATGAAACTATTTTAAAAGCTGTCAAGGTCATCAAAAACTAAGTCACAAAAACTCTCAGAGATCAGAGGGGCCTAAGAAGATGTGATGGTGAGATGTAGTATCTGGGATGGGATCCTGGGAAAAAAAAAAAAAAGACATTAGGGAAAAACTCCTAAAGGAAAAAAAAAAAAAACAGGCTGGAGTTTAGTTCATAGTAATATACCAGTGTTGACTTTAACTGTGACAAATGCGCTAGGGTGATGTCAGATCTTAACAACAGGGAAAACGAAGTGAAGGACAACAGGAACTCTCCATACTGTCTAACCTTCCTCCACGTCTGGTGGTGGTGCTGGTTTAGTCGCACAGTTGTGTCTCTTTGCAGCTGCACGGATTGCAACCCGCCTGGCTCCTCTGTCCTTGCAGTTCTCCAGGCAAGAATACTGGAGTGGGTTGCCATTTCCTTCTCCAGGGGACCTTCTTAGCCCAGGTACTGAACCCAGGACTCGTGCGTTGCAGATGGATTCTTTACCGACTGAGCCACCTAACTCCCTACCATTCTAAATCAAGATTATTTTAAAAGAGATGTTCTTTATCAAATGTATGAACCCAGTAAATTGCTAGTTCAGTTCAGTTCAGTGGCTCAGTCGTGTCCGACTCTATGACCCCATGAATCGCAGCACGCCAGGCCTCCCTGTCCATCACCAACTCCCAGAGTTCACTCAGACTCACGTCCATCGAGTCCGTGATGCCATCCAGCCATCTCATCCTCGGCCGTCCCCTTCTCCTCCTGCCCCCAATCCCTCCCAGCATCAGAGTCTTTTCCAATGAGTCAACTTTTTGCATGAATGGCCAAAGTACTGGAGTTTCAGCTTTAGCATCATTCCTTCCAAAGAAATCCCAGGGCTGATCTCCTTCAGAATGGATTGGTTGGATCTCCTTGCAGTTCAAGGGACTCTCAAGAGTCTTCTCCAACACCACAGTTCAAAAGCATCAATTCCTCGGCACTCAGCCTTCTTCACAGTCCAACTCTCACATCCATACATGACCACAGGAAAAACCATAGGCTTGACTAGACAGACCTTAGTCGGCAAAGTAATGTCTCTGCTTTTGAATATGCTATCTAGGTTGGTCATAACTTTTCTTCCAAGGAGTAAGTGTCTTCTAATTTCATGACTGCAGTCACCATCTGTAGTGATTTTGGAGCTCAAGAAAATAAAGTAAATTGCTAAAAACACAGAAATTGGTGTTTGATGCTATTGAGATTTGTCCTTCTCTGGAAATTTTTAGAACAGAACAGAGTATCAGTATCCTGAAGAGATCAGATGTTCTTGAAGCAGGAGACTGGAACAAATCATTTCTGGACGTTAATTCCAGATTTTTCACCACTGTATAAGTCTGTTATTGTCGTTCAATCGCTAGGTCGTGTCTGACTCTTTGTGACCCCCAAGGACTGCAGCACACCAGGCTCCTTGGTGATTTGTAAGAATTGTTAATGAATTGTATAAATTAATTGTATAAATTTGTGATTTGTATTGTTACAATGACTCTTCAATTCAGAGTCATTGGAAAATGTACCGAATTAGAAGCTAATCATTTGTAATTATATGTCAGAGTGATTGCGAAGGTAATGAGTAGATTTCTTAGCTGGTGCACAGAAATTACATTTAATATTGATGGTAAACCACATACACACAAAAGCACTGAGTGTTAGAAACACGTGCCCTTTGTGTGGCTTTTGTGTCGTTGACCTGTTTCTCCCAGTAGGGAGCGCTCTTGACCATCAAATGGAAAAGGTGACCTGGCGTTGGAGAATAGAGGCACTAGCTGCCCCTTGGAACAGAATTTGCAGGGTAACTTTGAGAAAGACTAATTATTCAGAAATCGTCTCCGGGAATACTTGTACAGTAGGAAAGGGAGGCCATACAACACCAACCAACACGGTTGAGGTAACAGATGTTTGGGAGAAGGAAGAAAGTGTATTGGACTAAATCAGAAAACCCTATGTAAGTACAGAAAAACCCAAACAAACTTTTTGGCCAAGTTACTATTACTGAAACTATGTGTGCCCTGATGAAAAGCAGGTTAGAAATGTCAAAACTAAAAGTGCCTTCTCCCCAGCCAGACCCGTGTTCCTAAAAGTCTTGTGAAAGGAATATTTCACACAGTAGCATCTCTTCACTAACTGGCCACAAATGTCTTTCTCCACATAGCATTTCACAAGATAGCTCATGCATTTAATTCTTTACCTTAAACATAGTTGCAAGAGCAGCCCTTACACACACACACACACACACACACACACACACACGCACACACTGACCCAATGCTCTTCTCTTTCTATTAAGTCCAAGTACAACACATAATCCTCAACATGATTTCCTTCAGTTCAGTTCAGTCGCTCAGTCGTGTCCAACTCGTTGCGACCCCATGAATCGCAGCACGCCAGGCCTCCCTGTCCATCACCAGCTCCCAGAGTTCACTCAGACTCACGTCCATCGAGTCCGTGATGCTTTCCAGCCATCTCATCCTCAGTCGTCCCCTTCTCCTCCTGCCCCCAATCCCTCCCAGCATCAGAGTCTTTTCCAATGAGTCAGCTCTTCGCATGAGGTGGCCAAAGTACTGGAGTTTCAGCTTTAGCATCATTCCTTCCAGAGAAATCCCAGGGTTGACCTCCTTCAGAATGGACTGGTTGGATCTCCTTGCAGTCCAAGGGACTCTCAAGAGTCTTCTCCAACACCACAGTTCAAAAGCATCAATTCTTCTGCACTCAGCCTTCTTCACAGTCCAACTCTCACATCCATACATGACCACAGGAAAAACCATAGCCTTGACTAGACGGACCTTAGTCGGCAAAGTAATGTCTCTGCTTTTGAATATACTATCTGGCCCCTATCACCCTACAGAACTATTTCATAACACTCTCCACTCACTCCAAGAGCTCCAGACCCAATCCCTTTCTTCGAGCTCATGTCCATCTGCCCCTTGGATCTCACCGCAGCCACTGCCTCTTGGAGGAAGCTTCTCTCGCCCCTAGGTCAGATAGCCCTGTTAAACGCTTACATAGCACCTGATACTTTGCCCTCATAGCTCTAATGACAGATCAACAGCGTATGGACTAAGTATCAACAACTGGACTAAGCAATGTCCAGTGTTAATAATTCACTTCTGTAATTGGTAGGTTGGTATCAGTTTTCCTCTCTAAATCACATGTTCCTTAAGATTGGGGTTCAGGTTTTTATTCTCCCTGGATCCCAGTGCCCAGAACAGCACCTGGCTCAGAGCAAGTTTTCTATATGTCTTTGTACAATAAATAACCTAAGGATAGGCTGAGTCTCTGCCAGCAGTCCAGCTCCCAACTATCTGTTTTATTCTTTTCATTTAAAAAGAAAAAAAAAAACATTTTACCCAGGAATTAGAATTAGTAATATCTGAGTGTTATATATCAAGCTGTTTGGGAAATTGAGGGAAAATAATGTAAGCAGAGCACTTCGGTGTTAGCAGCAAAATATGCGGGAAAAGAATAGACAAGAATAAGAAATTAGATGGCATAGAGCAAAAATTTTGTCATACCTGAGACAAGTCATCAGAGGGGCATTTCTTCTAGAGAAGTATCTCTCGGGATACCAGTGTTGATGGGGAGCAGATGAAGTATTGGTATTAATTCAGGTGAGGCAGGCTATTATTATCAAACCAGGGACCTGGGAAACTCAGCCCCAGACTCAGATCAGCCTACCCCAGCAAAGCGAGGCTCTAATGAGGGAAAGAAAGCTAGAAGAGAATGTCAAGGAAAGCCCTGCTCCATACAGGCCTCTGCTAAGCTGGTCTGCATCAATTAAGATACTCCATTAGCTGAGGCTTTGCTATGAGAAGTTCAAGTTGTCCTGTCTTCAGCCAATGGGCTTTTCTTTGAGTTGACTCCTAAGTCTTTCTCATTTTATTTTTTAAATATTTCTTTATTTATGGCTGCATCGGGACTTAGATGCTATGTGTGGGATCTCAGTTCCCTGACCGAGGATAGAACCTGCATCTCCTGCATCAGAAGGCAGATTCTTTACCACTGCACCACTAAGAAAGTCCCCTAAGTCCTGATGATATTGCTAAAGAGCATGGCCACTGTCTTGGTGTAATGAATGTTTCAGAGTTACCTTGTATGTTTCCTGCCACAAAGATGGATTCGTCATAGCTCTAAGAAATTATATCAGTGGGCACTAAGAACGCTTTTTGCTACCGGCTTGGCTATTGTTTCTATGTCTCTTCAGAGATATATGCAATTTTTAAAAGAAAAGGGAAGGAAAAATACCTCCTGAGTTTATAGTGACGCTTTCACTTCAAGTTTAGTCCTGCAAAGCTTTCAGCCACTTCTCTGTTACGTGAATATGCATCTTCTTTATCCTGTAATGAGAAATCGGAATCTCAAGGACACAAGTACTGAGAGAATGACAATATCTATTAATTATTCATTTATCCTATACCGCACACACGGACTCAGTAAAACAGCGTTCATACTTCTGAATTTACTACTTCTGATGAGATTAAAATCCATTCCTGCTGACCTCAGAGGAAGTAAAGCCAGAGAGATAAATAATAAAGAGATTATCTTTGTCCACAGTGGGTAGGTTCCATGACATCCACTCTCTTAACAAAGCTTAGCCCATTTTTAGAAATGCTGAGTTAAGTTACTCAGGCCAAAGACCCCTGTAAAAACTTATTTTTTTTAATGGGATAAAGCAGAAATAAATATAGCTAATATGTATATTTGTTGTTTAGTTGCTAAGTCCTGTCTGACTCTTTTGCAACCCTATGGATGGTAGCAAAAGAGCAAAATGGTTGTCTGGGGAGGCCTTACAAATAGCTGAGAAAAGAAGAGAAGTGAAAGGCAAAAGAGAAAGGAAAGATACACCCATTTGAATGCAGAGTTCCAAAGAATAGCAAGGAGAGATGAGAAAGCCTTCCTCAGTGATCAATGCAAAGAAATAGAAGAAAACAATAATATGGGAAAGACTATAGATCTCTTCAAGAAAATTAGAGATACCAAGGGAACATTTCATCCAAAGATGGGCGCGATAAAGGACAGAAATGGTATGGACCTAACAGAAGCAGAAAATATTAAGAAGAGGTGGCAAGAATACACAGAAGAACTGAACAAAGAACATGACCCAGATAACCATGATGGTGTGATCACTTACCTAGAGCCAGACAATCTGGAATGCATAGTCAAGTGGGCCTTAGGAAGCATTACTGAGAACAAACCTAGTGGAGGTGATGAAATTCCAGTTGAGCTGTTTCAAATCCTGAAAGATGATGCTGTGAAAGTGCTGCACTCAATATGCCAGCAAATTTGGAAAACTCCGCAGTGGCCACAGGACTGGAAAAGGTCAGTTTTCATTCCAGTCCCAAAGAAAGGCAATGCCAAAGAATGCTCCAACTACCGCACAATTGCACTCATCTCACATGCTAGTAAAGTAATGCTCAAACTTCTCCAAGCCAGGCTTCAGCAATACGTGAACCGTGAACTTCCAGATGTTCAAGCTGGATTTAGAAAAGGCAGAGGAACCAGAGCTCAAATTGCCAACATCCACTGGATAGTGGAAAAACCAAGAAAGTTCCAGAAAAACATCTATTTCTTCTTTATTGACTATGCCAAAGCCTTTGACTGTATGGAGCACAAAAAACTGTGGAAAATTCTGAAATAGATGGGAATACCAGACCACCTGACCTGCCTCCTGAGAAATCTGTATGCAGGTCAAGAAGCAACAGTTAGAACGGGACATGGAACAACAGACTGGTTCCAAATTGGGAAAGGAATACATCAATGCTGTATATTGTCACCCTGCTTATTTAACTTATATGCAGAGCACATCATGAGAAACGCTGGGCTGGATGAAGCACAAGCTAGAATCAAGATTACCAGGAGAAATATCAGTAACCTCAGATATGCAGATGACAACACCCTTATGGCAGAAAGCTAAGAACTAAAAAGACTCGATGAAAGTGAAAGAGGAGAGTGAAAAAGTTGACCTAAAACTCACATTCAGAAAACCCAAAATTCATGGCATCTGATCCCATCACTTCACGGCAAATAGATGGGGAAACAGTGGAAGCAGTGACAGACTTTATTTTGAGGGGCTCCAAAATCACTGTATATGGCGACTGCAGCCATGAAATTAAGAGATGCTTACTCCTTGGAAGTTATGACCAACCAAGACAGCATATTAAAAAGCAGAGACATTACTTTACCAACAAAGGTCCATCTAGTCAAAGCTATGGTTTTTCCAGTAGTCATGTATGGATGTGAGAGTTGGACTATGAAAAAAGCCAAGCATTGAAGAAATGATGCTTTTGAACTGCGGTGTTGGAGAAGACTTAAGAGTCCCTTAGACTGCAAGGAGATCAAACCAGTCAATCCTAAATGAAATCACCCCTGAATATTCACTGGAAGGACTGATGCTGAAGCTGAAACTCCAATACTTTGGCCACCTGATGCAAAGAACTTACTCATTTGAAAAGACCCTGATGCTGGGAAAGGTTGAAGGCAGGAGAAGGGGACGACAGAAGATGAGATGGTTGGATGTCCATCACTCATAGACATGAGTTTGAGCAAGCTCCAGAAGTTGGCCATAGACCAGGAGGCCTGGAATGCTCCCGTCCATGGAGTCACAAAGAATTGGACATGACTGAGTGACTGAACTGAACTGAACTGGATGGTAGCCCACTAGGCTCTTCTGTTCAGGAGATTCTCCAGGCAAGAATACTAGAGTGGGTTGCCGTGCCCTCCTCCAGGGGATCTTCTTGACTCAGGAATCAAACCCATGTCTCTTACATCTGCATTGGCAGGTGGGTTTTTTACCACTAGCGCCACCCGGGAAGTCCTAATATGTATATAACACATCTTAAAATAATCAAATAATGGACAAGACAGTAAGGAATTACCAAGCCTACAATGAAGGGAAATCAGGATCCCAGGGGTACAAATAAAGACAGAAGCTTCTTTCAATCCGAGAGCAGTTATTCACCTTAAAAATATTGAATTTTCATTTTGGGGACCTTCTGGAGAGAGGAAGAGGAAAGCGAAAGCCCCCAGTGACCACATAAAATACAAAGTCTAATAGGAGTTTCACCCTGTAATCAGCTAGGCTGCAAAGGGCTGTATTCCCACATAGACCAGTCCAGGCAGAACATTGACCACCACCTGGTAATTTTGCCTTCCTTGTCAGACTGTGTTGACAGTCCAGATAAGCAAAAAAGGAAGAACAAGGAAGGCAAAATTACCTGAAGCATCACAAACTGATTATAAGCCCCTAATTAGCTGATCTGGTGGCATATAATGAAAAATCCCATGGTCAGAGGAGCCTGGCAGGCTACAGTCCACTGGGTCTCAAAGAGTCTGACATGATCTAGGAACTAAGCTACAACAATGCATAGTGAAGCTGTTCTTGAACTTGCCAGGGTAAGGAAGCAAGCCTTCATAAAGCTACATCTGAGCCATTCCAGTAACCTACCTTAATTTTTTGCAGCAGAGTGTATTTTCCAGAGATGGCCACAACAAACTACAATCCTAATTACAATGTGATCTTTGATGCTTTGGGACCTCTGATTGGATGCATAGGAAGTGATGTTATGTGACTTCCAAGACTGTCATAAAAGCAATACAGCCTCCGCTGGGCTCTCCCCTTGAGGACATACAACCTGGAAGCCCTGAGCTGACACGTTTGAAGGGGAGCTATCTGAAGCCACAGTGTAGAAAGACTGAACAGACTTGCAGGAGGCAATGCCCGGGGAGCCTCAGATGAGCTGTTCTGATCTACCCAGCCCAGGCACCAGACATCTAACTGAGAAAGATTTTGATGGCAAAGAATCTGCCTGCAATATGGGAGACCCAGGTTTGATCCCTGGGTCGGGAAGATCACCTGGAGAAGAAAATGGCAACCCACTCCAGTATTTTTAGCTTGGAAAATTCCATGAACAGAGGAACCTAACAGACTACAGTCCACGGGGTTGCAAAGAGTTGGACATGACTGAGCGACTAACCCTTTCACTTTCACTTCCAGCTCATAGTCTTCAAGCTACTTAGCGAAGATGACCTGTTCTTGCTAAACACTGTGAGTTTGCAAGTTTGTGAGCAAAATAATGTTAGTCATGTGAACAGTATCTGGAGGTGGTTTGTTACACAGGAGTTGATAACAAATATAGTCCCGTGCTTATTTAAAGGAATCCCTTTGGGAAGCAGAGAGGCAGCAGGTGGAGAACAGGAGCATGAAGTGGAATCCGGAGCAGCTGTTTGGGGTGGGAATAAATTAATTATGACAGGTTAAAAGCTGGCAGATACGATGGTGACTCGAGTCTGGTAACCTTCAGTGCAGACCCTGCTGAAGCTGCCATGATGAGAGAACAGAGGACATCTATGAGCTGCGGGATTGCTCATTGGCCGGAAAGTTTAAGCAAGACACTAATCTAGAGCCGGAGGCAAACCTGTCGCTGTCTCCAGGGGATGACCGGGCTCCTTTCAAAGTCACTGCCGCAACAGGGACTCATCCTCTGCCAACCACTTCCTTGGATGCAAGTCCTCCCAGACTTATTACTGCCTCCTTCTTTGAGGAGATGGAAATTTGCACCGCTCTCGGGATTTTCCGCCTCCTGACCTGGTTTCTACTGCCTGTGTGTGCTAAAGCACTCTAGTCGTGTCCAGCTCTTTGTGCCCCTATGGGCTATAGACCACCAGGCTCCTCTGTCCATGGGAACTGTCTAGGCAAGAATACTGGAGTGGGTTGCCATGCCCTCCTCAGGGGATCTTCCCAACCCAGGGACCAAACCCTCATCGCTCACGTCTCCTGCACTGGCAAGCAAGCTCTTTACCACTAGCACCACCTGGGAAGCCACTACTCACCTCATTCCCCACCTGATTTTTTTCTGAATTATGTTCCTGTTCTATGACTGGATTCTGTATATCTCTTAACCTGCACCAGGTCTCAAGTCGGGTAACTGTGTTTTTAGAGGTTGTGACAGTTTTTCAAGATGAGGCAGAGATGCTTAGAGGCAGGTGTGATGACTTTCACTGAAGAGGAAAGCAATCTCTTCTCCCTAGAAGATTTGTTATTTTCTGAACACAGGTCAATGTCAAGTTTTACAAGCTCTTGTCCTTCCCACAAACTCTGTGCAACTGACAACATGGGTTGTCTCATATACACATCAAAATACAGATTGTAAACTGTTTACTGGAAGAAGGAAATTGAAGTTTTTCAGAATTTGTAGAGAATCTCCTGTAGGACGGAATTAGAATAAACTATTCCCCTACTGGAATAAACTATTCCCCAAACATCAGGGAATGCCAGCCACCCCCAATCATGATGTGAGAGCAGTTAATGAGATTAGGAGAGGGCAGCTACTGCTCACTTAGGCCTGGCTTCAAGATTTCAATAGGCACAAGCTCCCTTTTTAAAATTCAGGTGTCCTCTCTTGGTCAACTTCTCATTCATTATAGACTGATGACTTTTCAGTGATTTTCCCTTAATTTTAGAAGGCAATCCTGTTTTGACTCCACTTTTTCTTTAGCATTTGAAGGGCCTATGTTCTTCTCAAAACTAAATTATTGCCATGCTGATAATTACTATAATTTCTTGCCCCCAGCCAGATTTGCTGCTGCTGCTGCTGCTGCTAAGTCACTTCAGTCGTGTCCGACTCTGTGAGACCCCATAGACGGCAGCCCACCAGGCTCCCCCGTCCCTGGGATTCTCCAGGCAAGAACACTGGAGTGGGTTGCCATTTTTTTTTTTTTTTGACTCTCTGGGCCTTCTTTGTGTGGGCTTCTCTAGCTGTGGTGCGTGGCTTTAGTTGCCTCGAGGTATTTGGAATCTTACTTCCCTGAACTGGGATCGAACCTTTGTCTCCAGCATCAGAAGGTGGGTTCTTAACCACTGGACCACAGGGAAGTCCCCCACCCTGCTTCTTTATCCCACAAATATCTCAAGCCCTCGCCTGTATCTGAGACTTGCCCTCCCATCTTCCCACTTGGCTGCCTTTTGAATAAACCCTTCTTTTGCTGTAAACCTTGGCATCTTGGCATTTTGAGTTACTGTGCATTGGGCAGACGAACCTGGTTTGATAACAACTTGGCCCTACTTCCAAGGGAGAATCAGATGCTTTGGGGGATAAAAATGAAGGGCACCCCAGGCCAGAGAGGAAGACACAGAATTGAGACTTTGAGGGTAGACAGAGAGAAGATGAGGAAACAAGAGTGGACGATGCTTTACCTCCTTCTGAAGTGGACTCTGTAGACTAAAGCTGCTCCAGGAGGGAGGCAGAAAGCTGGTATGATTTTTTGGTTTTGTTTTTTCTTTCCCCATCATCCTCTGGATATATTCGCGTGTGAACCTAGTTCGATAACGAAGTAAAACTATAACATGCTCCCCACCCATTACAGTGGTAAGGGTCTAGCTAAAGAATTATGCCTAATTCAAAATCATTAAGCTTAAAGAGCACAGTGAATAAGACAAGTGAGAACAAAGTTAAACCAAAATAGTGAGGTCAGCCAGAGGAACTTCACTTCCCTTAATCACTTCCTATTATCTACAAGGCTTAGGGAAAAAATAGCAGCATTAAACTTCCTGAGCTGCTTGGGGAATGCAATTGTTGCTTCCCAGCATCTCCTCATTCTTTGGGGGATGAAGGAAAAGGGCTGCTGATTCTGTTCTAATTAGACAAAACTCACTCCAAATCACCAGGCAACCCCAGACTCTCATTCCCCCGCCTGCTCAATCTGGAAAGAGTCAAGGAGACAGAGAGAAAACCGGGCAAGTGTGGTACTGACTGCACGGAAGAAAGAACCAGGAGGAGGAGGAGACAGCGACACATCCATCATTGACCAATTTTCCATTTACTACTCACGTCTCATTTCTTAGCCCGAAGAACAGATTACGTCTAATTCCCTTTGGGGGATCCAATAGTCACAGCCAAGAGCATCACTGGTTTTCTCAGCATCTCTGCTCCATGAAAATTTCCTAAACTAAAACGCCTAAAAAGGAAGCCTGGACCTGGAGAGACTCAGTTCATCCATTCAACCAATATTTATTGAGCGCCAACCATGGGCTAGGCACTGTTCTAGGCTTTGGTGTCAGAGTAGAGAAAAAATAAAGATCCCTACACTGTGGAAGCTAAATTTAAGCAGAGGGGAGACAGACAGTAGGGAGAAAGGTGCTCGTGGTAAAGAACCCACCTGCCAGTGCAGGAGACAAGAGTCACAGGTTCAATCCCTGGGTCGGGAAGATCCCCTGGAGCGGGGCAGGGCAACCCACACCAGAGTTCTTGCCTGGAGAATCCCATGGACAGGGGAGCCTGGCGGGCCGTGGCCCATGGGGTAGAGTCAGACATGACTGAACTGACTTAGCGCAAAGAGAATAAGTAAAGTACAAGGACAGTCTGACCTTTGCATCTGCAGCTTTTGCCAAACGTCTCTCCATCTGTGGACTCTGGATAGTCATCCTTGCTGTTAACACGATTCTTGGGGAGATCAAACAGTTTGCGCAACTTGGAAGTGCTTTTAAACATTTATTTCAGATACAAATGTAAAGACGTTATTGATACAAGGCAAGCGATTAAAAGGTCCTGCAGGGATTTCTGAAGTGGTCCAGTGGCTAAGACTCCACGTGCCCAGGTCTGATCCCTGGTTGGGAAACTAGATCCCACATGCTGTAAGTAAAAGCCTGCATGCCACAACTAAAAATCCTGCATGATACAATGTAGACCCTGCACAACCAAATGAATAAATATTTTTTTAAAAAAAGGTCTAGGACACCCCCCCCCCACTTCCTACGTCTAAATGTGGCTCTCCATAGCACCAGCTTTTTGTGAAGGAACCTGTGACTTTTCACCAATGGGCAGCAGGTTCAGGGTGAAGACAAGCCCTGGTCCCACCATGAAGACAAAGCTACGGGGGAGACCTCTGCAAGGGCAGGGACTCCGCTATGAGTCTGCCCTCTGCACAAACAGAACCGTATTAGGGGAGCTGAGCCAACCACAGTCAGAGAAACAAAAGGGGCTCTAACTACTAAACAAAGGCACGTGTTTCATATATTACCGCTGCTTTCGTATGTTAGAAACTGAAACAGCTGATAATTGAAATGACAGGTCCACGAAGATGGCGCTGGTCTTGCTTAGCAAGTGTCTTGAATTATTCTTGGTAATCACCCAACTGGTAGGAAATTCTCCTGCTCTGTGTCCTGTGCCTTATGGTTGGCACTTAAGGAGTTCTCCTGTATTACCGAACTGACAGGGAGTCTTTGCTCCAAATACAGCAAAGGAAGAAGCTAGCTTGCAGATGTCCATAAATCATCTATGACCAGGCGCCATGGTTTCAAACTCTTACTCACGTTAATCCTATGAGCTTTTATACTTTAAGATGACATGGAAGTCAAGTGGGTTATTTTTAAGACAATAGATTCCTGGAGAAATATACAAAACCTGTCATTCAACAAGAGAAAAGAGATTTTGTTTAGTGCCCTGACGGGCAAATGAAATCATGGGGCTGCCTCTAGTGTTTTCAAAGGAGGGTCATCAATTTCAAGTGAACATGGACTTCCCTGGTAGCACATTGTAGAAGAATCCACCTGTCAATGCAGAGGTGGACACCGTTTCAATCCCTGGTCTGGGAAGATTCCACACGCCTCGGAACAACCAAGCCCACGTGTCACAACTTCTGAAAGCCTGCGCGCTAGGGTCCTTGAGCCTGCATGCTCCAACTCCTGAAGCTTGCACACCTACAGCCTTTGCTCTGCAACAAGAGCAGCTACAAAAATGAGAAGCCCCCGCACGGCAGCTAGAGAGTAACCCCTGCTCTTTGCAACTAGAGAAAGCCCACAAGCAGCGACAAAGGCCTAGCACAGCCAAAACATAAATTTTTTTTAATGGATTTCTAAAGTTCAAGGGAACACCAAAAAACAGTGTTGAAGGGGAAGAGAAATCAGAAAAGGCAGAATCTGGGGGGTCACCTAGCAGGAGGGATGGGCCAGGTCCACTTTGCCGTGTGGTGTTTTAAGAGTGATGGCTGGTAGGTTTAACAATTTAATGCCTGCTGCTGTTTTAGCAACAGGGAAGGTGAACTGCTTATACCATGCCCAGCCTTCAGATGAGGAAGTCAGACAGCAAAAAAGACATCTAGTTCACAGATGGACAGAGCCAGCCCTCCGCATGCACTCTACACGGGTGCCGGGGCACCAACAAGGAGAGCATTGCCCACGGCCAATGGTGTCTTAGCAAACTTCTCTCTGAGAAACATACACCAACACCCACATTACAGCCTGAGCTTTCTCAGAATACTTTTTCTTCCTGCTGGCTGCATGTGGGTCGATTTTCTCCATTAAATCAGAGAGAGGGAAGTCTATCCCTTTTTCTAGCTCAACAACTTGGTTGATAAGTTCTGGATAAAATGACATTTTAGAAATGAATGACTCATGAACAACACTCACTGGTCGTATCATATTCCTCTGCACAGAAAAGAGAATACAGGCTTGATGGCAGGAAGGAGATCTGGGTTTGGGTAGCATCTGTTTCATTAGCAGCTGGTCCTTGAACACAATACTCAAGTGTTAGTTCTTTCATTCACGGCATGGTCCAGACCTTCTGGTGGGAAGGAAATCCATTAAGAAGTTAGGTCAGTGTGCTTTGTGAGGTTAAGAGCATCACCAAAAAATGTATATTTATTAGTATAAGCAGGGAAGGATGCTTAGAAATTGGGGACAGCAACCCCTGAGAAGTTCATGCAATAAAAGATACACAGATAACACACACCTAGCTGATTCAAGGTGTGAAAACAGCTTTCCTAATTAGGCCAAGTATCTGTTGTAGAATCCTGGAAATGCTTTCATCTTTCAGTAACTTTATCTTTGGAAGGACATCCAGGAGATAAAACATATGCATCTTCACAGTCTTTTCTGAGAAGAGCAAGTTTACAGAGACTTCTGGAAACTTTGCTGATATCTAACAAGATTGTGCCATGTAAAATCTCCAAGCCACCAAGGTAAACTGGAAAAAGAACAGTAAACAGTCTCTTTAGTGATGTCATGGCTTGAGATTGGGAGTAAACTGATAGGCATTTAGGATACTTTACTTTGGTGATCTGCTTTTTTTAAAGATTCTTTTTGATGTGGACCATTTTTTTCAGTCTTTATTGAACTTGTTGCAATATTGTTTCTGTTTGTGTGTGTGCGTGTTGGTTCTTTTGTCCAGGAGGCATGTGGGATCTTAACTCCCTGACCAGGGATGGAACCTGCACCCTCTGCATTGGAGGGTGAAGTGTGAACCACCGGACCACCAGGGAAGTTCCTCGGTGATTTGATTTAACACATTTATTTGGTTCATTCCCTTCCACTTGGGTGGGGCTTCTTGCTCCCTCCCCTCAAGTCTCTCTGGGAAAGAGGGAAACCCCCCAAACAAATACCTCATGCCGCTACCAGACATCTGTGCTTTCCTTCTCTTTTGCTTTGGCTCTCTTCCACAACTTTGCTGGCAAACCCAAACAGGGATTCTTCTCTTCTGTCACCAGGGCTGGCTGTACAAGTTAACACTGCGCCTGCAGAGACCTGCTTTAAAGCAGCACCACCAAAGTGTCTTCATCTGCCACCTTCTGTCACCCTGATCCTCCGAGGAGACCTGCCTTGGATTCCCAATGCCCTATCAGTGTCTGAAAACCATTCTTTGAATTTTCACTCATCGTCCCTTCCACCTGAGCTTCCCAGGTGGTGCTAGTGGTAAAGATCCCATCTACAAATGCAGGAGACATAAGAGACGCAAGTCTAGTCCCTGGATCAGGAAGATCCCCTGGAGGAGGAAATGGCAGCCCACTCCAGTATTCTTAACTGGAGAATCCCATGAACAGGGGAGCCTGGTGGGCCACAGCTCATAGGGTCGCAAAGAGTTGGACACGACCGAGTGAGCACACACACACCATTCCATCTGGCACAAGTGATGAGATTAGCAGGAGAAAGAAACTCTCAGAATAGAGCCAGTACTGTCCTCCAAATTCTCATCCCCAAACATCTATCCTGATTGATTTATCACACCTTCTGACTCGCTAGGACACCAAAGAGTTGTTTTCATCACTGCTTCATGATCAGCTCACCTTAATGCAGTTTTGTGTTTCACTATGAAGCTTTCATTAAGCGATAGTTGCTGTAAACATTTAGTCACTCTTTCATCAGGAGCATCCCACACCTGGGACATTTAGCCAGCAGCCTGATGTGGACTATGGGTTACCAGGGCCAGTGGTGAGCAGCAGAGGAAGCATCAGCCTGGGTTCCAGCAAAACTGGGACGACTGCAGCACGACTGTACCATCTCCATTATTTGTAGGATTTTCTTTCAAATTTTCTTCTCCTGGTGCTGTAACAGGGGAGCCTGGTGGGCCACAGCTCATAGGGTCGCAAAGAGTTGGACACGACCGAGTGAGCACACACACACCATTCCATCTGGCACAAGTGATGAGATTAGCAGGAGAAAGAAACTCTCAGAATAGAGCCAGTACTGTCCTCCCAATTCTCACCCCCAAACTTCTATCCTGATTGATTTATCACACCTTCTGACCCGCTAGGACACCAAAGAGTTGTTTCCATCACTGCTCCATGATCAGCTCACCTTAATGCACTTTTGTGTTTCACTATGAAGCTTTCATTAAGGGATAGTTGCTGTAAACATTTAGTCACTCTTTCATCAAGAGCATCCCACACCTGGGACATTTAGCCAGCAGCCTGATGTGGACTATGGGTTACCAGGGCCAGTGGTGAGCAGCAGAGGAAGCATCAGCCTGGGTTCCAGCAAAACTGGGACGACTGCAGCACGACTGTACCATCTCCATTATTTGTAGGATTTTCTTTCAAATTTTCTTCTCCTGGTGCTGAAATATGAACCATGCCCATGAGCCTCAGTTCACTGATGTTCTGAAAATAGTTTTTTGCACTTAGCTGATTCCAATTTCCTCTCTTCCCCCAATCAAAAATGCTAAGTTCTGTAAATCAGGCTGATTAAATACCCCTGGCGGCAGAATAACACTCTAAACGATGTGAGTAAAGTCTTTCGTGACAATTTCGAGCTCACATGTCTTCTTCATAAATTATTTTAAGCGGAGGGTAACTGCCGCACAGCGTTGTGTGGTTTCTGCCGCGCATCAGCGTGAATCAGCCACAGGCACGCACATGTCCTGTCCCCCTTGAACCTACCTTGCCCTTCTCATCCCATCTCACCCCTCTACTGGTTCCCACAGAGTGCGAGGTTGAGCTCTCTGTGTTGTTCAGCAAATTCCCACTGGCTCTTTATTTTACACGTGGTAATGTACGCATGTCAGCGCTTGTCTCTCTCAATCCTTCCCCTGTAGTGTCCTAGGTCTGTTCTCCATTTCTGTATCTCTACTGTCGAGCACCTATTTCATTACGACCGAATGACAAGATGTGTTCACGTAAGGAAATATCTCACGGACCCTATAGCCCATCCCGTCACATCCAGATGTCTAAAGGATATTGAGTGTGTAACAGAAGCTATGTTTATCGCTCAGTGGACGTTTGCCAAGCACCCCATCATCACATCCCATGCTACTCACTAGCACTAGGAAGGCTCTGGGAGAGCCATCTAGGCCCAAGGAAACGCTGGCTCTGCCACCTTCCAGAAGAACTGGTTACTGTCAAGTAGACGGGAGGCATACCCAGAAGGTGAATTAGCACGAAGTTCTAGCCTCTCTGTTGTGTCAGACTCTATGCGACCGCATGGACTGTAGCCCGCCAAGATCCTTTGTCCATGGACTTCTCCAGGTAAGAATACTGGAATGTGGTGCCATTCCCTTCTCCAGGAATTAGCACAAAAGAGTTGCCTAGCTCCCACTTTCTCCCTGGACATGTTGCCATTCCCTGCAGTCACGAGCATGCTCAGCGCCAATTCTGCCTGTTTCCAATGGTACCATCTCCTCAATGGCAGGGACAAGGTTAATTTTGTTCTGCTTTTAAAAAATTTTTTATTTTATCTTGGAGTACAGTTGATTAACAATGTTGTATTAATTTCCGGTGTATAGCAAAGTGATTCAGTTATACATATACATGTATCCTTTTTCAAATTCTTCTCCCATTTAGGATGTTAGAAAATATTGAGCAGTTTCCTGTGCTATACAGTAAGGGACAAGGGTTTTATTCAATTTTGTGCTGTCGTCCTCCACTTAGCAGCAACCTTCAGGTTGCTTCTCTCCTAGAGGGGTGTTATTATTATTGTTAGCTGAAATGATGCTCTCAGTTCCCCTGTTTTATTAATTATTGGTGAAACTGAGGTTCTGTGAGATAGAGGAGTTAAAAGGTTGGAAATGGTAAAGAACAGATTTGCAAGCCCCCTCCTGATATGTAATGTCTTCTATATCTCTCCCCACCATGAACATCAATATTATATGCCACATGATGCCCCTGTACAGATTTGTCTCATCAAGGAGATGTTCTGCTGGTGATAGCAGACAGCGGTGATCGCTCCTGTTTCCTTATTGCTTATAGCCCTTACAGATTTTCTATATATTCCAAGTAAAGGTTGATAATACAATAGAAGGAAATCACTGACAGGTCAGAGGACAAGTTTAGATAGGTTGTTTCAGAGCCAGCTGTGTGGATGTTCAAATGCAGATGTCTAATAAGTACTTGGAAATTTTAAGTGGAAAATTTAAGTGGAATTCTCAAAACGTGTGCGTGAGTATAGAAAATGTATGAGAATGAGTAAAATGACTTGAGTAGAGTAAGAAAAAGAAAGAATGAATGGTTAAGTTCTTAGGGACTATGAAAAAATTTTGGGTGGAAGAGGATAGGAAAATAAGAGTTAAAGGAATTGAAAAATTGCAGTCAGAGATATAGACGGATACAGAGGCACATAAACCTAAGGAAAATACCAGCACTGTGACAGGAGCAAAGGGGAATACTTGCTGAATTTTATTGTTGGACTATTTTTATATAATTGTGTATAAAATATCAGTTTTTAATTTCTTACCTGTTCTCAACCAAGGAATTTGTAATTCTCACATAGCATTCTTTTCCAAAGTGTTTCATAGGTCTTAGTTTTTCTTTACTAATCAGATTTTGGTTTATTCTCTCAGGAACACCTCTCAAGTATCTGTGATGGAAGTAAACTAGAAAAATGTTCTTTACTTTGAAGACAGCTATGGTTAGAAGATATTATTTTCAACAATTAAGGGATACCTGATTTTGAACTATGACCATGTTAGAGTCATGCTGTCTAATGCACACAACCACGTCCAAGTATTTAGGAAAGCAGCTAGCCACGATGCGTCAGAGGAGGAGCTGCTTGAGTGGAGGAGGAAAGACAAGGACAGCCTCTCAGCGACCTGGGCGGGACAGCTGGGGCTCCGCAGCGGGCAAGGCACTCTTGGCCCAGGCCTGCTCTCTGGCTGGAGGCCCAGAGGGCAGGGGCCCGCAAGGCAACTGCTGGAGACAGCTGTCGGCTACAGAAGAGCCCACCAGCTGAGTTTGGGGTCACTGGGGTCTAGAAAGAGACTCTAGCCAGACTGTAGCTCAGAGGCTCCTTCAAAAGCTGTCTCCAGCCTCCCAAAGAGAGGTGCCTTATGCTCTTAGCAGGAAGTCTTCCCATCTGTCCATCTCCTTGTAAAATCAACAGCCTGGATCTGAATGGCATCTCTCCCTTTTGACCTTTTCCCATTTAGGGAGCTTAGCTTATTTGTTTTCTAGTCTCATTAGAAAATATTTCTAAGACGCCTGTTCCGTAAGGCCTCTGGTTGTTACTCAATCCAGCAGGTGGTGAAGCTCTGTGCCTAAAATCCAATGTCTTACTTTCTTCTCTTTCCCCAACTGTGACAGCTAATTTTATGGGTCAACTTGGCTGGGCCATGGTACCCAGATATTCGGTCAAATGTAACTCTGGATATTTCTGTCAGGGTGACTTTTTGGGTTTGTTTTACTTTTTGTTTTGTTTTTTGGCATTCCATTATCAATGTTTAAAATGAGATTAACATTTAAATCCATAGAACCTGAATAAAGCAGATTATCCTGCTTCGTGTAGGTGGGCCTCATAGGATCAGCTGAAGGCCTCAACAAAATAAAGACGGACCTCCCCAGAGCAAGAAAGAATTCTGCTAGCAGACTGCCTTTGAACTTGGACTGGACTCTCCCCTGAGACTCCAACCTGCCAGCCTCCCCTTGGAAGGATTTTGGTCCTTCCAAGCCTCCACAATTGTATGAGCCAATTCCTCAAGATCCATCTCTGTTTCCTTTTCTCTCATATATAGATTTAGATAGATAAAAACAGATCCTGTTAGTTCTGTCTCTTTGTAAAACCCTGAATTACCCCCCATCTTTCCCTGTTCCAAATGTTCCTCTTCTAGTTATGAGGCTTAGAAAATCACCATTCATGTCTAACTTAGGGCAAAAATTAAAAAAAAAAAAAAAAGAACATTAAAATAGGCATACATAAAAAAAGTGGGATGCTTTGTAAGATAAAGGGAGAAATCCTTTTCTTTTTAAATTTAAAAAGAAATTTGTCTTCAGTTTTTTGACTGTGCCATATGGCATGTGGGAACTTGATCTTAGTACCAAAATGTGGATTTCTTAGTGCATAGATACATAAAGTCTCACCATAGTAGAACCAGTCCTTAAGAATGGAAGTGACTGAATAAAACTATTACTAACCCTTCTAAGATGGCTTTCCCCTCATAACCAATTTAGACTTAAAAATGAGCAACCATAGGAAACTACCAAAAGAGAGATCTTCTTGGACCTTCCCCGGTGGTCCAGTGGCTCACGACTCCACGCTCCCAGTGCAGGGGGCCTGGGCGAGATCCCTGGTCACGGAACTAGATCCCACAGGCGGTGACTAAGAGTTCACAGGTCAAAACTAAGATCTGGTGCAGCCAAACATAGAAACGTATTTTTTAATTACTAAAAATTATTCTTAGAAGAGAGAGAGATTGAAATAGAGAGACAGAGCCCGGAAGATCTTCAGGAGCATCCTAATAGGTTCTCACACCTGCCTGTCCAAACTTGAGCAGTCATATTAAGGGCTCTGGCCCCGACCCTCAACCCACAGTTCAGTCTCCCTTTATCAGGTGACCTGCCCTACAGGATTCCTCCTCGGCCTGGCTTCATTCTCTGACTCCTGACAATGAAAGCCTCATGCTCTTTCCTTCTGGCCTTCTGACTGCAAGCCCTGACTCTTCCCCAGGTCAGTTTGAGGTTTGAGTCACTAGTTCTTGCCCCTGTAGCTCTGAAGAAGGGATAGCTACCTCCTTGCTGACAGATGGCAGCTGGAAACTTCTAGGACTCAGATTTAGTTTTCATGCCTTTCCTTCAACTTTAAGAATTTAGGTTCACATCTTGTGGAGAGTTCACTGGGGAAAAAAAATGCGGGTGCTGGGGAGAGAATGAAGAGGCAAAATAAATGGTATCTGAGGGCAGCTTTAGGAGGCAGGATGTCAGCAAAGGCAAGGAGGTCCTTCTCCTGAAACCCTGGGGTTTCTCCAAACCTGACACATTGCTAACGCTTCCCTAAATTCTTCCAGGGATTCTGAACCAGTGGCATCAGGGGAAACTGAAGGAAGGAGTGAGAAAGGGAGAGACAGACAGACAGACAAGGGATGTTGAAAATGTTTGGCACTGAAAAGCCCCTGATGCTGGGAGGGATTGGGGGCAGGAGGAGAAGGGGACGACCGAGGATGAGATGGCTGGATGCAATCACTCACTCCGATGGACGTGAGTCTGAGTGAACTCCGGGAGTCGGTGATGGACAGGGAGGCCTGGTGTGCTGCGGTTCACAGGGTCACAAAGAGTCGGACACGACTGAGCAACCAAACTGAACTGACTGAAATACCAAGAAGAATCAGAACAGAAAGTTTTATTTTTACCTTTTTCTGATTAATCACCGAGAAATAAACTCAACCTTATCTGTCAAGACAGAAAATGATTGAGGGAGAGTGAGGATTGTGTGTTTCCGGTGAGCGAGACCTGTGCAAACGTCAGTATGAACAAAAGCTCCCATGGACGGACCAGGAGCAAAGCAGGCAGGTGAATGGGTGTGGTTGAAATGGCATGGTCATATAAAGTATACCGAAGAGTAGTTTTAGAAACAGGTATTTCCTATAGCGGTGTTTTGTTTTGTTTTTAATTGGGAAAGAGAAGAAACAGAACTGTGACTGTGTTTCCAACCTCTGCATCTGAGTCCAGGTAGAATCAGGTCAACCATGGTGGAATCTGTTTTTCTGCTGGGAGATTGACGGAGAGGGCATCATAGTGCCTCCCTGCCTTCCTTTCCTCTCCTGTGATGTTTGGGGTGTTCTGGATTATATAATAGAAACTGCAGGCTCATCTCATCAGTTGTCAGAGCTGCAAAATTGCTGCTCTGTGGAGCCCTGCTTCAGAGTTGGGACTTTACATTAAAAGCAGGGACTTTGTTCATGGCAACGTTATTCACAATTGCCAAAAGGTAGGAACAACTCAAATGTCCATCAACAAGTGAACAGATAAATAAAACATAGTATATGATACAGGTCATGGGGCTGCGAAGAGTTGGACATGACTGAGTGCCATAGCACCACACAACACATATACTGTCAATACAATGTTATTCAGCCATAAAAAAAAAAAGGAATTCTGATACACGGTACAACGTGGGTGAACTGTGAAAACATTATGTTAAGTGAAATAAGCCAGATAAAATAGGGAAAATGCTGTATGACTCCACTCATATGAAGTCAAATAAAGTCAAAAACTAGATAGTCAAATTCGTAGAGACAGAAAGTAGAATGATGGTTTCCAGGGACTGAGGGAGAGGGGGAAAGGGGAGCTATAGTTGAGTGGGTATAGATCATCAATCTGGAAAGGGGAAAAAGCTCTGGGGTGATGGTTGACCAGCACTGTAAATGTACTTCATGCCCCCGAACTGTATACTTAAAAATAGCTAAATTAATAAATAAATAAATAAAAAGAAAAAAAATAGCTAACATGGTTAATTTGTGTTTTGAATATTTTTCTATCATAATTAAAAAAGAAAACATTTAGAGCTTTACAGTCAGCTTCCCTCGAGTTCAAATTAACATCTACCACTGAGGACTGATATTACTTTGACCAAATGTTTTAGGTTAAGTTTCCCTATCTCTAAAATGATGGTAATAATACCCACGTCAATCCTACTGTATAGTATAGCAAACAATATTCAATAGTCTATGATAAACCATAATGGAAAAGAACACAAATAGAATGTATACATGTATAACTGAGTCACTTTGCTGTGCAGCAGAAACTAACACAACACTATAAATCAACTAAGTGTGTGCTAAGTTGCTTCAGTCGTGTCCGACTCTGTGTGACCCCATAGACCCCATGACCCACCGGGCTCCTCTGTCCATGGAATTCTCCAGGCAAGAACATTGGAGTGGATTGTCATGCCCTCTTCCAGGGGATCTTCCCGACCCAGGGACAAACCGACATCTCTTAACTCTCCTGCACTGGCAATTACCAGGCTGGTTCTTTACCAAATACCGGCTTCACAATGTTATTGTAAGGGTAAATAGCACAACATATGTAAAGCACTCATCACAGAGAAATGTTCAACAAATGTTGGTTGTTATTAGCTGGTGTCTACAGAGGGAAAGAACTGAAACCTCTAAGAGGAACTGACAAAACCAGGTTGCAAGGTTCTGCTCTCTTCGGATGAAGTCTTCATAAACCTTGTAAGTAGAGGAGTTTGAGTTATGCAAGTGTTCCTTCATAAGCATCCCAGTTATCCCAGGAAGCAGGACAAAACAACTCCAAATTAGTAAGGCCTGGACACTTGAGCAGGAAACCAGACGCAGGAAAAAAGCAAATATGTCTTAAAATGCAAATAAGCAGCATCTGCAACAATATAGGGCTTCCCTGGTGGCTCAGATGGTAAAGAACCCACCTGCAATGCAGGAGACCCAGGTCTGATCCCTGAGTTGGGAAGATCCCCTGGAGAATGGAATAGCTACCCATTCCAGTATTTTTGCCTAGGAAATCCCATGGATAGAGGAACCTGGTGAGCTACAGTCCATGGGGTTACAAAGAGTCAGACACGACTGAGCAACTAAGAGCTTATGCTTGCCCACAATAATATAAAGTGAATTTGTAACTATCTCCATGAAATGGAGAGATCCTGAGACATGTCTAGCAAGCCAGAGATGCTACATGACAATTAACTGTCCTGTGCCCTTTAGTTCAGGCTGTGTTTCATGTCAGCAGGGGACTGTTCAAGTGTGCCCTCCATTGTCCGAGTTTAGAAAATGTGACATTTGTAACTTCCCACAAGGTCAGTTCCTCTGTGCTCGTTTTCCCCAAGGCCTTTAAGTTACGCAAACATAAAGTTTTTTTCTGTATCATTTTTTAGACCAAGTTTCAGGAAGCTAACTTTTAAGTTTTGAGGAGGGAATTCTGTTCTGTTATTGATTACTACCTAAGTGATTGTTTATTCCCAGCACATATAATTGCCACCAGTTATGCTGGAGTAACAGGGAACCTGTTTTCTATCTGTATCTTCCCTTTGGCAATATGAATGTCTGAACTTTGGCCTTTTTTTAAGAAAATTTTTTGGCCATGCCACAGGGCTGTGGGTTCTTAGCTCTCTGACCAGGAATCAAATTAGCTCCCCCTGCACCGGAAGTGCAGAGCTAACCACTGGACCACCAGCGAGTCCCTGGCCTTTGTACTATGCTGATAGCTCTAGGCTTTACCTTTGGTCTTAAGTAAACAGTAGCCCCCACTTCACTTAGTGCCAGGTGGTAAAGAACCCGGGTTCTTTATCAAGAAACACCTCTGAATTGAATTTAATACTATAAATCAACTATACTTCATTAAGGAAAAAAAAAAAACAAACCTCTAGGGAGTATGAGTCAGTGTACCTGAGATGGGGCCCTAGGCTCTACAGATGACTGGGATGCACAGCTCTAGTGGAAAATCATCGTTTTCAGCCCTCAATTGTCCTCCCATTCACAGGCGACCCTTCGTCTTCACTGGGGAGACGCTGCTGCTCCCATGACCTTTAGGATGAAGTTTAGAATCAGAACAAGACAAAGCCACATACTCTTCCTCCCAAAGCTCACAGAGGGTGAGAAGAATAATGATTCACACAGTTGGAGAAAGTCTTGTTCCAATACTTCAATTGGGAACTTGGTTGACCTTCTCAGGTGGCCAGACCTTTGCTTCTGAAACTCCTCTCCATCCAGCCACCACCATGTTCCATCACCTAGACCACTTCCATAACCTCTAACTGGTCTTCCTGCCTTCCATTTTGCTTCTTACAAGTCATTCGCTGCAAGGCAGCAAGTGAACTCATTCTAGGTGTAAATCCTCGCCAGGTGCTGACCTTGTTACAAAAAACCCCTAGTGCTTTCCCAGTGCCTTAGGATAAAAGTCCATACTTTTAACACACGATGCTCTCATTCTTTAATTTTTTTAATTAAATTCTTTAATTCTTTTTAAATCAAATCCTTTTTTTCATTTTTTTAAATTAAATTCTTTAATTCTTAAGGGCTGCCAACATTCCTCCTCCAGTTCCACTATTTTTCAACTGTGTAACTTGAAGTAAGTCGTTTAGCTTCTCTGTGCTTCAGACTCTTAATTCCTAGTAATACACTTAGTATTTAGCACAATGCTTGCACATAGAAAGGGCTAAAAAAAATGTGTCTTCATCATCATTATTATCAAGACTTGCTAGTTACAGTAGGCCTGTAAGTATAATGTTAATAAAGGTCAGTATTTGTAATGAAATTTAACATAGTCTACAGTATACTAAGGACTGTAATTTAGTAGACTGGTTGCTAGGTAATAATTGTTAATGTATCAAAGGTACTATTGCCCATACACCCCCACAGGTGTATATTGGCATTCATGATGTTTTCAGAAAGCTCATCTTGCCATCAGTGTTATTCTGAAATGGTTGTATTTTCTATTATGACTTCTTTTTGCTCATGTAGCTATCAGTTCCCACTAATTTAGCGTCATTGCTATCCATATAATTTATTGTTGGTTATCTAACTAGCTTAGGTTTGATTAAACAACTGCATCAACATTTTTTTTTTTTTTTGACTTATAACTTCCCTACTTTAGCCTGTTACTCCAGGTGTTTCTTGACTTCCTACTTTAGCATTCCAGTCCCCTATAATGAAAAGGACATCTTTTTGGGGTGTTAGTTCTACAAGGTCTTGTAGGTCTTCATAAAACCGTTCAACTTCAGCTTCTTCAGCATTACTGGTTGGGGCATAGACTTGGATAACTGTGATATTGAATGGTTTGCCTTGGAAACGAACAGAGATCATACTGTCGTTTTTGAGATTGCATCCAAGTACTGCATTTTGGACTCTTTTGTTGACCATGATGGCTACTCCATTTCTTCTGAGGGATTCCTGCCCGCAGTAGTAGATATAATGGTCATCTGAGTTAAATTCACCCATTCCAGTCCATTTTAGTTCGCTGATTCCTAGAATGTCGACGTTCACCCTTGCCATCTCTTGTTTGACCACTTCCAATTTGCCTTGATTCATGGACCTGACATTCCAGGTTCCTATGCAATATTGCTCTTTACAGCATCGGATCTTGCTTCTATCACCAGTCACATGCACAACTGGGTATTGTTTTTGCTTTGGCTCCATCCCTTCATTTTTTCTGGAGTTATTTCTCCACTGATCTCCAGTAGCATATTGGGCACCTAACGACCTGGGGAGATTCTCTTTTGATATCCTATCATTTTGCCTTTTCATACTGTTCATGGGGTTCTCAAGGCAAGAATACTGAAGTGGCTTGCCATTCCCTTCTCCAGTGGACCACGTTCTGTCAGACCTCTCCACCATGACCCGCCCGCCTTGGGTTGCCCTGCAGGCATGGCTTGGTTTCATTGAGTTAGACAAGGCCCTGGTCCTAGTGTGATTAGATTGACTAGTTTTCTGTGAGTATGGTTTCAGTGTGTCTGCCCTCTGATGCCCTCTTGCAACACCTACCATCTTACTTGGGTTTCTCTTACCTTGGGCGTGGGTTGTCTCTTCACGGCTGCTCCTTACCTTGGACGAGGGGTATCTCCTTACCGCCGCAGTTCCTGACCTTCAACGTGGGACAGCTCCTCTAGGCCCTCCTGCGCCTGCGCAGCCCCTGCTCCTCGGGTTGCTCCTCCCGGCCGCCGGCCGTGGCCTCGGGCGTGGGTGGCTTCTCCCAGCTGCCGCCCCTGGCCTCGGGCTCAGGGTGGCTCCTCCGGGTCACCACCCCTGGCCTCGGGCGCAAGGTGGCTTCTCCCGGCCGCCCCTGGCCTCGGACGTGGGGTGTCTCTTCCTGGCCGCCCCTGACCTCGGACACGGGGTAGCTCCTCCCGGCCGCCGCCCTGACCTCAGACGCGGGGTGTCTCCTCCCGGCCGCCACTGACCTCGGATGAGGGGTAGCTCCTCCCGGCCGCCA
The DNA here is from genome assembly GCA_006410675.1 of Oreotragus oreotragus. NCBI lineage: Eukaryota > Metazoa > Chordata > Mammalia > Artiodactyla > Bovidae > Oreotragus > Oreotragus oreotragus. The sequence goes on from SJYX01020129.1 coordinate 222,038, forward strand.
CTGACCTCAGACACAGGGTAGCTCCTCTCGGCCGTTCCTGCGCCGTCGCAGCCTGGCACTCTAGGTTGCTGCCCCTGACCTCGGACGTGGGGTAGCTCCTCTCGCCCGCGCTGAGTGCGCCGGCCCGGCTCTCGCAAGCGGCCCGCGCTGAGTGCGCCGGCCCGGCTCTCGCAAGCGGCCCGCGCTGAGTGTGCCAGCTTAAGTGCCTGACCCGTGCCCACAGGGAAGATTCTAGGCCACGTCCTCAGTTAAGAATGATTAAAGGGGAGTTTCACCCGGTCGGGCTCTATTTACTGAGGCTTACCTGTTGTGGGGCCTTCAAAGTCCGCCAGAGAGTGGCCCTAGCCAGGACTTATCAATTGCCTCCACAACCATTTGCCTATTCACTGAAACTCCTCAGGCGATACTCCTCTGAAGGGGAGCGCCGTGCTGCGACCAGCCTAGGGTCCCTCATCGCTCCTTCTTTCAGAGCCACTCGGTGTCAACACCTCCGTCCGTCTGCTTCACACTCCATGTTGGGTGCCAGTTTCTGTGGGGGGGGCGCTCTGCAGAGAGAGAGAGGCAGTGGAACTTCCCTCAGCAAAGCCGAGCGGTCCCTAGGAGAGGTGAGCCTGCTGCCCACCAACTCAGCACCCCCGGCAAGTGAGAGACACTCAGTCGTGACAGGGGTTCTGTCTGAGCAGTTCCCCTGGAGAACGGAATGGCAAGCCATTTCAATATTCTTGCCTTGAGAACCCCATGAACAGTATGAAAAGGCAAAATGATAGGATATCAAAAGAGAATCTCCCCAGGTCGTTAGGTGCCCAATATGCTACTGGAGATCAGTGGAGAAATAACTCCAGAAAGAATGAAGGGATGGAGCCAAAGCAAAAACAATACCCAGTTGTGCATGTGACTGGTGATAGAAGCAAGATCCGATGCTGTAAAGAACAATATTGCATAGGAACCTGGAATGTCAGGTCCATGAATCAAGGCAAATTGGAAGTGGTCAAACAAGAGATGGCAAGGGTGAACGTCGACATTCTAGGAATCAGCGAACTAAAATGGACTGGAATGGGTGAATTTAACTCAGATGACCATTATATCTACTACTGCGGGCAGGAATCCCTCAGAAGAAATGGAGTAGCCATCATGGTCAACAAAAGAGTCCGAAATGCAGTACTTGGATGCAATCTCAAAAACGACAGAATGATCTCTGTTCGTTTCCAAGGCAAACCATTCAATATCACAGTTATCCAAGTCTATGCCCCAACCAGTAATGCTGAAGAAGCTGAAGTTGAACGGTTTTATGAAGACCTACAAGACCTTGTAGAACTAACACCCAAAAAAGATGTCCTTTTCATTATAGGGGACTGGAATGCTAAAGTAGGAAGTCAAGAAACACCTGGAGTAACAGGCAAATTTGGCCTTGGAATGCGGAATGAAGCAGGGCAAAGACTAATAGAGTTTTGCCAAGAAAATGCACTGGTCATAGCAAACACCCTCTTCCAGCAACACAAGAGAAGACTCTACACATGGACATCACCAGATGGTCAACACCGAAATCAGATTGATTATATTCTTTGCAGCCAAAGATGGAGAAGCTCTATACAGTCAACAAAAACAAGACCAGGAGCTGACTGTGGCTCAGATCATGAACTCCTTATTTCCAAATTCAGACTTAAATTGAAGAAAGTAGGGAAAACCGCTAGACCATTCAGGTATGACCTAAATCAAATCCCTTATGATTATACAGTGGAAGTGAGAAATAGATTTAAGGGCCTAGATCTGATAGACAGAGTTCCTGATGAACTATGGAATGAGGTTCGTGACATTGTACAGGAGACAGGGATCAAGACCATCCCCATGGAAAAGAAATGCAAAAAAGCAAAATGGCTGTCTGGAGAAGCCTTACAAATAGCACTGAAAAGAAGAGAGGCGAAAAGCAAAGGAGAAAAGAAAAGATATAAGCATCTGAATGCAGAGTTCCAAAGAATAGCAAGAAGAGATAAGAAAGCCTTCTTCAGCAATCAATGCAAAGAGATAGAGGAAAACAACAGAATGGGAAAGACTAGAGATCTCTTCAAGAGAATTGGAGATACCAAGGGAACATTTCATGCAAAGATGGGCTCGATAAAGGATAGAAATGGTATGGACCTAACAGAAGCAGAAGATATTAAGAAGAGGTGGCAAGAATACACAGAAGAACTGTACAGAAAAGATCTTCACGACCCAGATAATCATGAGGATGTGATCACTAATCTAGAGCCAGACATCTTGGAATGTGAAGTCAAGTGGGCCTTAGAAAGCATCACTAAGAACAAAGCTAGTGGAGGTGATGGAATTCCCGTTGAGCTGTTTCAAATCCTGGAAGATGATGCTGTGAAAGTGCTGCACTCAATATGCCAGCAAATTTGGAAAACTCAGCAGTGGCCACAGGACTGGAAAAGGTCAGTTTTCATTCCAATTCCAAAGAAAGGCAATGCCAAAGAATGCTCAAACTACCGCACAATTGCACTCATCTCACACGCTAGTAAAGTAATGCTCAAAATTCTCCAAGCCAGGCTTCAGCAATATGTGAACCGTGAACTCCCTGATGTTCAAGCTGGTTTTAGAACAGGCAGAGGAACCAGAGATCAAATTGCCAACATCCGCTGGATCATGGAAAAAGCAAGAGAGTTCCAGAAAAACATCTATTTCTGCTTTATTGACTATGCCAAAGCCTTTGACTGTGTGGATCACAATAAACTGTGGAAAATTCTGAAAGAGATGGGAATACCAGACCACCTAACCTGCCTCTTGAGAAATCTGTATGCAGGTCAGGAAGCAACAGTTAGAACTGGACATGGAACAACAGACTGGTTCCAAATAGGAAAAGGAGTACGTCAAGGCTGTATATTGTCTCCCTGCTTATTTAACTTATATGCAGAGTACATCATGAGAAACGCTGGACTGGAAGAAACACAAGCTGGAATCAAGATTGCCGGGAGAAATATCAATAACCTCAGATATGCTGATGACACCACCCTTATGGCAGAAAGTGAGGAGGAGCTAAAAAGCCTCTTGATGAAAGTGAAGGAGGAGAGCGAAAAAGTTGGCTTAAAGCTCAACATTCAGAAAACGAAGATCATGGCATCCGGTCCCATCACTTCATGGGAAATAGATGGGGAAACAGTGGAAACAGTGTCAGACTTTATTTTTTTGGGCTCCAAAATCACTGCAGATGGTGACTGCAGCCATGAAATTAAAAGACGCTTACTCCTTGGAAGAAAAGTTATGACCAACCTGGATAGTATATTCAAAAGCAGAGACATTACTTTGCCGACTAAGGTCCACCTAGTCAAGGCTATGGTTTTTCCTGTGGTCATGTATGGATGTGAAAGTTGGACTGTGAAGAAAGCTGAGCGCCGAAGAATCGATGCTTTTGAACTGTGGTGTTGGAGAAGACTCTTGAGAGTCCCTTGGACTGCAAGGAGATCCAACCAGTCTATTCTGAAGGAGATCAACCCTGGGATTTCTTTGGAAGGAATGATGCTAAAGCTGAAACTCCAGTGCTTTGGCCATCTCATGCGAAGAGTTGACTCATTGAAAAAGACTCTGATGCTGGGAGGGATTGGGGGTGGGAGGAGAAGGGGACGACCGAGGATGAGATGGCTGGATGGCATCATGGACTTGATGGACGTGAGTCTGAGTGAACTCCGGGAGATGGTGATGGACAGGGAGGCCTGGCGTGCTGCGATTCATGGGGTCGCAAAGAGTCGGACACGACTGGGCGACTGAACTGAACTGAACTGACACCATGTTGGATCTTTTATTCCAACATGACAGCAATTTTCTGGAGCCAAGTAGAAGCTTCCTTCTTTAGGTAGAAAATGTTCTACCTAAATGCTCTCTAATTCTTCAGAGTTAGGGTAGCCACATAATTTATTGCTTAAGCCATCATACTTTGGACATGATAGGTGTCAGTTCAGCTCAGTTCACCTGCTCAGTTGTGTCTAACTCTTTGGACCTCATGAACCTCCCTGTCCATCACCAACTCCCTCAGCTTGCTCAAACTCATGTCCACTGAGTCGGTGATGCCATCCAGCCATCTCATCCTCTGTTGTCCCCATCTCCTCCTGGAATTAATCTTTCCCAGCATCAAGGTCTTTTCAAATGAATCAGCTCTTCGCATCAGGTGGCCAAAGTACTGGAGTTTCAGCTTTAATGATAGGTGTAGAATCAATAATTATGCCAAAACAACAGGCATTAATCAGGACTGGCCCTGGGCAAACTGGGATAAGCCCTACCATAGCCACAGTCCTTTCCACTTCCTATCCCTTTTCATGTGGAATCACTCTATTCTATTTTATCATTTGCCTTTCACCTGTGGGTATCTTAAGACTCTCTTCAAGAGCATCTGGTCCTTTGAGTGAGTGTAAGAATGAGTAATTAATTTATTGGGTTCAGTATTCTTACAAGTAAATTCCTATTAAATCAAAAGTACCTATAATAAAATCTGACTAGGATATGCAAGATGATATACAGTATTTAAATAATTATATTTTCTCTATAATTTCTTTGAACTAAAATATTTCATTATTAAAATATTTTTTAAATGTATAAAGACTTGTACATAATGACAGCCCCCCCTAAATAGGCACAGTTTTCATATTAGTGGGATGTCAACAATTTCTCCAAGTCAGCAGTTTTGTGGATTTCATTTGAAGAACACCTTTGCTGTATGTGGTGATACATCTTTTGAAAGAAGTGATGAACGACTGGTGACCAGAGAAAAATGACACAGATGGCATGTAAAGTTGGAGACATGAACACAACCAGCTTCAGAGAGAAACAATGCAAGTGTATTTAGAATGGACAGCAGGCTTTGCAATCTGTTGCACTGGAGTTTTAGGGACTTACCACAGACAGTGTTTGCTATTGCAGAACATTTTGCTTCCCTGGAGGAAGGAAGATTAACCAAAAGAAATACAACATTGAAAAATACACAGATGATACAGCAAAATAAAGTCCTAAACTGTAAACCACAAAAGGCCCAATATATTTGCTTGGGAATTATTAGAGTAGCCCACAATCTAATGCTTCCATCCTAAGGATGTTTATAGAAAGAAGATTGGGTAATGCTTGCCCTGGCTTCAGCAAAGTCCCTGTTACCACCTCCCACAATCCCTATGCTCTTGAGGCTTCTTGGGCTTCTGTAATTCTCCTTTGACACATTTGACTTTTGTCTCCTAAAATCTGGCTTGCTTGTGGAATGTGTGTCAAAAAGCAAACCTTATTTACTCATTGGGAAACTGACCACTAGTGTGGAGTTGGGCATACCTAATGGGAAGAAAGGAAGAAGGGCCACGTGCTTACCCACCCACCACAGAGGACAGCCACTTCCAGGCAATGTACCATCTTGTTCCTACTAAGGCAATAAAACCACAAGTCAGGCCCACTGGCATCTCAGGCCTAGAGTACACTGGTTAATTGATGTTCCAGCCAGAAGTCTTCTCTAAGTTCCAGAAATTCATTCCTTGTATTCTGAGATATCTGAAATTCTTTTTTTCCCTAAAAGGATAGTCCTTAGGGTTGTTTAAAAATGCTTTGCTCTTTAATTCAACCACAGTTGAGATAGTTAGTGTGTAAATAATGTTTCTATGACATTTAACCTAGCTTCGTAAACCAGTAATTACTTTCATTTTTATTTATTCTTCCTAGTATAGCAACCCTAGGAAGGAAGGATAAAATATAAAACATTTCAAATAGCCCTATTTGAGGAGGAAGGAGACAGTATTATTTTTCCTTTAGGGTCATATTCGATATCTTTGAAAACTGTTATGGTAAAGCTGGAGGAACATATCCATCAACATTTCTACATGTATAGTGGCCATTCCCAAGCTATACTTTCTATTGAATCTCCATAAAAATAACAGGAACAATAACAATAACAGCAACAATAAAAATAACAGCAACAATAACAGGACCAATAACAAAAACAAATATATAAAATATTGGAATGGATGAATCACAAGCTGGAATCAAGATTGCCTGGAGAAATATCAACACCCTTAGATATGAAGATGATAGCACTCAAATGGCAGAAAGCAAAGAGGAATTAGAGAGCTTCTTGATGAGGGTCAAACAGGAGAGTGAAAAAGCTGACTTAAAACTCAACATTTAAAAAATGAAGATCATGGCATCTAGTCCTATCACTTCATGGCAAAAAGAAGGAACAGTGGAAACAGTGACAGATTTTATTTTCTTGTGCTCCAAAATCACTGCAGATGGTTAGTGCAGCCATGAAAATAAAAGATGCTTGCTCCTCGGAAGGACAGCTATGACAAACCTAGACAGCATATTGAAAAGCAGAGACATTACTTTGCTGACAAAGGTCTGTATAGTCAAAGCTATGGTCTTTCCAGTAGTTATGTATGGATGTGAGAACTGGACCATAAAGAAGGTTGAGCACCAAAGAAGTGATGCTTTCAAATTGTGGTGCTAAAGAACACTCTTGAGAGTCCCTTGGACAGCATTGAGATCAAACCAGTCAATCCTAAAGGAAAAAATCAACCCTGAATATTCATTGGAAGGACCGATGCTGAAACTGAAGCTCCAATACTTTGGCCACCTGATGCAAAGAGCCAACTCATTGGAAAAGAGCCTGATGGTGGGAAAGACTGAAGGCAGGAGAAGAAGGGGGCCACAGAGAATGAGATGGTTGGATGGCATCATTGACTCAATGAACATGAGCTTGAACAAACTCTGGAAGATAGTGAAGGACAGAGAAACCTGAAGGTCTGCAGTCCATGGAGTCACAAAGAGTCAGACATGACTTAGCAACTGAACAAATAAATGAAAATAAGTGCATTAAGAGTTCTAACTAGAAAACTTTTAACCTCTCATTGAATGGCTTACTATTGACTCATGTTACTGTACAGTCATTATAATAATTCAATTCAATTCAGTTGCTCAGTCATATCTGACTCTTTGTGACCCCATGAACCGCAGCACGCCAGGCCTCCCTGTCCATCACCAACTCCTGGAGTCCACACAAACACATGTCCATTGAGTTGATGATGCCATCAAACCATCTCATCCTCTGTCGTCCCCTTCTCCTCCTGCCCTCAATCTTTCCCAGCATCAGAGTCTTTTCAAATGAGTCAGCTCTTCGCATGAGACGGCTCAAGTATTGGAGTTTCAGGTTCAACATCAGTCCTTCCAATGAACACCTAGTATTGATCTCCTTTAGGATGGACTGGCTGGATTTCCTTTCTGTCCAAGGGACTCTCAAGAGTCTTCTCCAGCACCACAGTTCAAAAGCATCAATTCTTCGGCCCTCAGCTTTCTTTATAGTCCAACTCTCACATCCATACATGACCACTGGAGAAACCATAGCCTTGACTAGACGGATCTTTGTTGACAAAGTAATGTCTCTGCTTTTCAGTATGCTATCTAGGTTGGTCATAACTTTCCTTCCAAGGAGTAAGCGTCTTTTAATTTCATGGCTGCAGTCACCATCTGCAGTGATTTTGGAGCCCACAAAAATAAAGTCTGACACTGTTTCCACTGTTTCCCCATCTATTTCCCATGAAGTGATGGGACCAGATGCCGTGATCTTTGTTTTCTGAATGTTGAGCTTTAAGCCAACTTTTTCACTCTCCTCCTTCACTTTCATCAAGAGGCTTTTNTGCTTTTCAATATGCTATCTAGGCTGGTCATAGCATTCCTTCCAAGGAGTAAGCGTCTTTTAAATTCATGGCTGCAGTCACCATCTGCAGTGATTTTGGAGCCCCTCAAAATAAAGTCTGACACTGTTTCCACTGTTTCCCCATCTATTTCCCATGAAGTGATGGGACCAGATGCCATGATCTTCGTTTTCTGAATGTTGAGCTTTAAGCCAACTTTTTCACTCTCCTTCACTTTCATCAAGAGGCTTTTTAGTTCCTCTTCACTTTCTGCCATAAGGGTGGTGTCATCAGCATATCTGAGGTTATTGATATTTCTCCCGGCAATCTTGATTCCAGCCTGTGCTTCTTCCAGCCCAGCATTTCTCATGATATACTCTGCATATAAGTTAAATAAGCAGGGTGACAATATACAGCCTTGACATACTCCTTTTCCTATTTGGAACCAGTCTGTTCCATGTCCAGTTCTAACTGTTGCTTCCTGACTTGCGTATAGGTTTTTCAAGAGGCAGGTCAGGTTGTCTGGTATTCCCATCTCTTTCAGAACTTTCCACAGTTGATTATGATCCACACAGTCAAAAGCTTTGGCTTAGTCAATAAAGCAGAAATAGATGTTTTTCTGGAACTCTCTTGCTTTTTCCATGATCCTGCAGGTGTTGGCAATTTGATCTCTGGTTCCTCTGCCTTTTCTAAAACCAGCTTGAACATCTGGAAGTTCACAGTTCACATATTGCTGAGGTCTGGCTTGGAGAATTTTGAGCATTACTTTACAGTACTTGCCCTTTCTGAACATTTTACATGTATTAACTCATTTAATCTTCAAAATGTTGCCAGAGCTGCTCCAGGTCTTTGCTCAAAACCCATCAACCCCCACCTTCAGCAGGAGTGAACACAAATCTTTCCATTAAAAGATCCAGAGATAAGAAAGGAAGCTGCAAACAAAAGCAAACAATACAAAAAACCCAAATCTAGATGAAATCAGCGGGGGAAGATGGCAATGAATCTGACTTCCAACAGATGTCTACGTCTTCATTTTTCTCTCCTCCTAATCTCGAAGAAGACAGAGGAGAGGGGGAAGTGGAAAGAAAATTTCCTCCTGAAGATGTTATCAAATACTAAATAAAGTGGGATGTAGGGGTTATCTAATGATTTTGTTTATCCATCATCTTTTTTTCCTCCAATCTCTGACTGTGAGATAATTGACAGCCACAGATTGTGATAGGATAAAGCACCATTGAGATTTGAAATCAAGCCTCAATTGTGCATAATTGGCTCCACCAGTTAATAACCCTATGACTTAGAGTGAAATAAACCTCTCTAGCCTCAGTTACCTTCAACAAAAATTGGAAATATTGATGATGCTCTTTTGTTGTTCAATTCAGTCACTCAGTCGTGTCCGACTCTTTGCGACCCCATGAATCGCAGCACGCCAGGCCTCCCTGTCCATCACCATCTCTCGGAGTTCACTCAGACTCACGTCCATCGAGCCTGTGATGCCATCCAGCCATCTCATCCTCGGTTGTCCCCTTCTCCTCCTGCCCCCAATCCCTCCCAGCATCAGAGCCTTTTCCAATGAGTCGACTCGTCGCATGAGGTGGCCAAAGTACTGGAGTTTCAGCTTTAGCATCATTCCTTCCAAAGAAATCCCAGGGCTGATCTCCTTCAGAATGGACTGGTTGGATCTCCTTGCAGTCCAAGGGACTCTCGAGTCTTCTCCAACACCACAGTTCAAAAGCATCAATTCTTCGGCGCTCAGCTTTCTTCACAGTCCAACTTTCACATCCATACATGACCACAGGAAAAACCATAGCCTTGACTAGGCAGACCTTAGTCGGCAAAGTAATGTCTCTGCTTTTGAATATACTATCCAGGTTGGTCATAACTTTTCTTCCAAGGAGTAAGCATCTTCTAATTTCATGGCTGCAGTCACCATCTGCAAATTAAATTATTCAGTGATGTAAAAGCATGATATCTGGGACACAGGAAATATTTTAAAAGTTAAAACCATTTTTATTTAATATTGATAATGATAATTTATTTCACATGACATTAAGTACAGGGATCTATAGAAATCAGAAACGAGAGACTTATTTCTTCTTTTTTTTTTGTCCCAGCTTCCTACAAGAAAATAAACACTCGCTACCTCAAGGTCCCAGGGACAGATGAGGTAGAGCTCACCTGCCAAGCTGAAGGCTATCCCTTGGCAGAAGTGTCTTGGCCAAACATCAGTATTCCTGCCAACACCAGCCACACCAAGACCTCTGAAGGCCTCTACCAGGTTACCAGTGTTCTGCGCCTAAAGCCACACCCTGGCAGGAATTTCAGCTGTGTGTTCTGGAATGCCAATGTGAAGGAACTCACTTCAGCCACCATTGTCCAAGGTAAGAGCTGCCCACCCTTCCTAGCTCTACCAATCGGTTCAGGCAAGAAATGATGACACAGTCAGAATGAGTAACCTGCTGCTGCTGCTGCTGCTAAGTCACTTTAGTCGTGTCAGACTCTGTGCAACCCCATAGACGGCAGCCCATGAGGCTCCCCTGTCCCTTGGATTCTCCGGGCAAGAACACTGGAGTGGGTTGCAATTTCCTTCTCCAATGCATGAAAGTGAAAAGTGAAAGTGAAGTCACTCAGTCTGTCCGACTCTTAGCGACCCCATGGACTGCAGCTTACCAGGCTCCTCCATCCATGGGATTTTCCAGGCAAGAGTGCTGGAGTGGGTAACCTTCTCCATGAGTAACCTGAGAAGAGTGTAATAAAGGGAGTGACTAAGGTTTAGAGAAACTACTAAAAGTAGGATAGAGCACCTAGGACTTCAAAAGTCGTGGAGCTGTACAGCCCCTGCCTCCAGGAGAGGCTGCTGGAACCTGGAAAAGGGACCTGGGGCCTCCAGTACAGGGGTACCTGCAGCCACTCCCAAGAACAGAAGGTGATGAATGGATGCCCCAACCTTGTTCTCCCACCCTCCAGTCTCCTGCTGGAGCCTCCCACTGGCAGAACGCAGGTGAGGTCAGAGAACAAGGAAGTTCTCTGAAGGTCAGCCTCTCAGGGCTTAGAATAGAGTGTGCAGTGAATGGACCCAAAGAGGAAACTGAAAATACCCAGCATAAGGGCCGATCACTTTGATTCAGGCATAATGCCATGCGTCAGCAATATGAATATTACTTTGCTGGCTTTTCTGCCAGCCAAGTGGTTTTAGAGTTTTCCAGGAAAACTGACCTCTTAAAAAAAAATCACTTATAGACTTCTCTGGCTATGCTGAATCCTATACTTTAGAACTTCATGCATCAGTAAAATTTATAACAGTTCTCATAGTCTGCTAATTTTTTATCTGCTAAAAACATTCATTTGACAAATAAGAACAGCTAACATTTAGAATCAGATCATTTAGTATCAGCTAACATTTAGTATCATAATCATTTTATAAGACAAGTCATTTTTTTGCAGAGGCATAAGTCTCCTATTGTTCCACAACCATCATGGGCTTTATTTTTATTTTAAGAATTTTATTTATTTATTTAGCCATGTCAGGCCTTAGTTGTGGCATGCAGATCTTTCTTTGCAATGCATGGACTCTCTAGTTGTGGCGCACAGGCTTAGCTGCCCCAGGATATGTAGAATCTTAGTTCCCCATCCAGGAATCGAACCCATATCCCTGCATTGCAAGGTGGATATTTTTAGCACTGGACCACCAGGGAAGTCCCCACTGTGGGCTTTAGACAACACAAATTTATTAGCTCACACTTCTGGAGGTCAAAAGTCTGAGAAGAGCTTTGCTGGGCTCAAATCAAGTTGTCATGGGATTGTAGAGGCTCTAAGAGAGAATTAATTTTCTGGATTTCTCCACCTTTGGGAGGCTACCTGCATGCCTTGGCTCATGGCCTTTCTTTCCACCTCCAAAACCAGCATTAGATTTCTACTTCTGCCATCACATCTCTTTCTTTAACTCTCTTGCCTCTCTCTTCTACCTCTTAAGGACCCTTGTGATTACATTAGCTGCTCCCCCCCCAATACATACCTCAGCCTGATAATTCAGGATAGTTTTCCCATTTCAAGGTCCTTAATATAACCACATCTGCACAATCCTTTGTTATGTAGGGTGATGCATTCATAGGTTTCAGAACATGGACATCTTTAAGATGCTATCTTACCAATAGAGGATATAATTTCAGAACAAAGACAGTCCTTAGTAGTGATTAAATTTGACTTTACAGAAGGTTTGCTATATTATCATTATATTCCACTGTTACTCTCTATCTTAGTTAGATAAAAGAGCTTATGATGAGGACTTGTGTGGCATGCAGGCATTTAGGTGGTGACCCTAAGGGGCAGAAGTGAGATATTCAAAAATTAAGACAGAAAAGAAGGAAGAGAAAATAGAAGGGTGCATTATTCCAATTGTTGGCATGAACAGCAGAAGCTGAAATACTCAAGAATCTCGTGAGAAGTGTATAGATCATCTCCTAAGATGTTTACTCAAAGAGCTTCAGACTGAAGGACTAATCTTTTGCTTTCACCCCCAGTGGTGAGCAGTTGTCCCCAGGAGTGTAACTTCCTTCTGCTATGAGCTATGCATGCATGTGCGCTGAGAGAGCTCCCCCAGCATCTATGGCATCAAAGTCATTTAAGGGCAGAAAGCAATGTGTCCACCTGAGGGAGTCACTGACCATGAAGTGAGTTGAGGCCCACCCAGAATTCTACCCAATATGTGGCTAAACTTAGAAGAGAGGCTGAGAGAAAGTGAGGCAGGACAACAGTAGCTGATCCCTTGCACTGCTCAAGTCTGTCCCTTCATGCCTTGTACTCAAACTACTGTCTCCGAGCCTTTGGGCAGGGAAGTAGATACTATCGCTGCACAAGATACATATACCAGAGTTCATGAAACAAGTTAGAGTTTCTGCTGCGGCAACTGATCCCAAGCCATAGTTGATGTTTGTCATCTCTCTCATCAGCATACATTCTAGCTTTCCCTCACTCGGCATTTCAGATGGAATAGTTTGTTTGCCTGGAGGCACCCCTTGAGGGTGGAGGGAAAGCGGAGTGTGGGGGTGATTCAGACTTTGAACACTGGGAGACCTGAGCCCTAGTCGCCTCATCCTCAGCAGACTGCAGTTGCTACAGTTGCCTTTTCATTGTTATCACTGGGTATGGAAGTAACAAGACTCAGAGAATCAGTGGATCCCTGAGTTCCAAACAGTCTTCCCTGCCTCCATTGTGTAGCAGCATCGGAATTCTTCATGGGAACCCTTACTTTGCCAACAAAGGTCCATATAGTCAAAGCTACGGTTTTTTCAGCAGTTATGTATGGGTGTGGGAGCTGGACCATAAAGAAGGCTGAGCACTAAAGAATTGATGCTTTTGAACTGTGATGTAAGAAAAGATCTTAAGAGTCCCTTGGACTGCAAGGAGATCAAACCAGTCAATCCTAAAGGAAATCAATCCTGAATATTCATTGGCAGGCCTGATGCTGAAGCTCCAATACTTTGGCCACCTGATGTGAAGAACTGACTCATTAGAAAAGGCCCTGATGCTGGGAAAGATTGAAGGCAGGAGGAGAAGGGGATGACAGGATGAGATGGTTAAATGGCATCACTGACTCAATGGACATGAGTTTGAATAAGCTCTGGGAGATGGTGAAGGACAGGGAAGCCTGACCTGCTGCAGTCCACGGGGTTACAAAGAGTCAAATACAACTGAGAGACTGAACAGCAACAACATGGGAATCAAGATCAGTTCCTCTACCAGTATTATTATTCTTTGCTTTGCCCGCTGGTCTGACAGTGGGTAAAGCTCAAGTTGACTAGGCAGTAGCTATAACTTTACATGTGGTAGAACATGTCCCATGGTACACAGCATCCTTGGTAGAAGTATTGGCCACTAGGGAGCTGGAACTTTAATCCAGGGCAACCTAAATTTGTGGATAGGAGAAGCAAAGACTCTACAAGTAGGTCACTGGAAAAGTGATGAGAGGAAACAACCCTCAGCACTGGGGAAGCCCTGGCACAAAAGCAGCACACTGTTGAGGCATGGCTGTCATGGCTGAAGCGAGTTAGAACCTGCAAAGAACCATCCGTCATTCAGCCATGGCTGAAATCAGGTGGAACAGACAGAATATGAGTTGGGGCACCAGAGATACCGCTCTATCTCAAATTAAATTTTGTCATGGACTGGCACTGATCCACAGGCCAGTTGGAGAACTCTGAAATGATTCAGTGCCCATCTCATCATTAATTTCCTAGCATTTTTTTTTCTAGAAAATAAAATCCTCCCTGATATAGTTTTCAGAGCAGCCAGCTCCATTGTCATTCCAAACCCCCATTTCCCTACCTCCCCACACTTCACTACACAATTCCAACACTAAAGTTAGCCCAGCTTCTTTCTAAGTTATTATGATGAAGTGAGAAGGCAAAGAGAGGATTCATGCTAAGGATATGGACAGAAATGAAGACATTATAAGTGTACCATTTTGAGGACCAACTTTAAGTGAAAATAATGAATTAGGCAAGTTGACCTTTCAACATTCTCTACATCTCCTTTTATCACAACTAAGACCACCAGACTTGTCACCTTATAAACACTGAGCTATAACTAATTTGAAACCAGAGCTCCACAGGCTCAAATATTAATAATCCCAGGGGAATTAGTTTTTTCCAAGAATTGTTTAGTCAACTTTTCTTTGTTATGTAGAATTTTCTGTCTGGTTAAATGTTGGCCAATATTGGATGAAATATGGTTTTCTAGAGTGACTCTTACATAAGGATCTTCACTGGGAAACAAGGGCCTGGATAAGAAGAATCTGGAAATAACTACAACCTACCCTTGTCATCACTGATTGCATCAGTATTTTTCTCTTCATAGTAGAGAGGTGGAAGGGCAGACTGGCCATTCGTCTAGAAGCCTTAAGGCAGTGAGAAGTTAAGAATGAAGTAAACTGGCCCTTCTCTCCGCAGAGAGACCTAATGGGAGAGTCCTAATGGTAAAGTCGACAATTGTGGGAGGTACCTGTGGGGTCTCCTAGGATAGCGCTCATGAATGCAGCCAGCAGGGAGATGGAGGGATCTTTGTGCAGTTAGATTCTCTGGGTTGAGAGTCCCTCTCAGCACTATATTCCTCCTGCCCCCAGACACGGATCCACTGCTCCAAGTAGCACCCTTTCCTCACCCTGTGCTCTCTGAACCTACTTGCACCTCTCTACTCACCGTGACTTCTTTCCTCAGGCAGTGTCTTCCACACAAAATATCATTCTTCGTTGTCCTCACCAGCTCTCAGGGTATTTCAGGTATCTCCAGAGTACAAGGAATCTTTCCCTCATCTCACCTCCTAAGACCTATTTCTTTGCTTGCCTGCAACTGTGCTTGTCTTTTCTCTTTCGTTGTTCTTTTATTTTCCATGCATTTTAATTGTTCACAAGTCTTCTTTATATCCAAACTAAAGCAAAACCTGAGTGCTCTGCCCATGGTAAGTGCTCAGTAAATGTAAGGTTAATGACTTGGAGACTTACTCTTGGACTATCCCAGTCCTATCATCCCAGCTGCCAGTCTGTGTGGTACAAATGATTGCCTAGTTTTGTGATACAAATACCGACAACAAAATGACCAAAGTCACACATCCTCCCACGGGTTCCTTGCTCCTATTTCTCAAAGACATTTTTAAGTTGTCTTATGACTGCCCTTTCTCATAAATTGGCTACTCATTGCTGACTTCTGTGACCCACACATACTTCTTCAGAAGTCAATGAAGAAAACACATACAGCAGTGAGATTCTAGGGTGGGAGGTACTCCCGTAGCTCCAGAATAGATGACTGAACATCCTAATTTTCAATCAGAAATTAAGGAGCAGTGACACCGTTTTCCTTTTGAAACAGGGTTCCTTCCACTTGACCAAGGATGCATTTTCATTAGGAAATATAATGAGATGGGAGCACAAGAAATAACTATAACAAGACCCTTGTAGGGCTGGCAGAGAAGCTCTCCCAGGAGACTTGGAGGTGACCCTCTGGCAGTGCTCAGGAGCACGGGCTCTGAGGTCAGATGGACTAGAATTTCAAATCCTCTCTTTGCTACCTCCGAGCCTTGAGAACATGAACATAAGACTGAGCCACCCTAGAACTCAGCCTCTCATCTGTAGAATAGGGATAAATAATGGTAGATATCTAATAGAATTATCATGAGGATTAAATGAAATATGTAAAGTCCTTAGCAGTCAGAAAGGATAGAAACAGGAAAAAAAAAAAAATAGTTTGTCCAGCAAGAAACCTGGTTTCCTTATAAGTGCATGAGACTGTGGATAAGAACAGATCCAATATTTTTCCCATTGCATCAGGACATCTCATTATTAAGTAGCATGCAATTATTATAAAACAGTCTGGAATAATATGCATTAGGCTTTAGGCGAAGAGACCTCAAAATATAGTAGCTTAAAGCAGGAGTATACTTCTCTCTGATGTCACATTCAGAGATAGAAGGTGGGTCAGGGCAGGTAAGTTGCTGTATTCTGTAAAGTCATTCAGTAATCTAGGTTCTTTCTGTCTTATTGCTCTGGCACTCTCCAGGATGTTACCCTGTTGAACTGTCAAAGCTGGGTCACTGCCACATTCATGTTTCAGCCCACAGAAAGAAAAAAGTACACCCAGTGTTTGAAGGCCAAGACACAAAAAAACCCATTCTCTAGGCCTGAACTTAGTTCACATGGCTGGCCATACCTAACTGCAGGGAAGGATTAGACATGTAGTCTCAGCAAAACCATGTGTCCAGCTAACACCTAGCTAATACTAGAGAAGAAACAGAGACTGGATTTAGCAGTCTGCCATAAGATTTAACTAATGATAAGAAAGATTGGGCAAGGTAGACTAGATGGACAGATAGTCAATTCAGTCCAGCAAATCCTTATTGACACCTTTCATATAGCTGGTGCTTGGCTCTATAGGGGATTCAGAGATGACTTTGCAAAAGTCTTTGTAATTTCATGTACTTACATGCTAAGCAGACTGATGTCTTATTGCATGTTCAGTGTTAGAAAATCTTTAAGAATAAGTAGAATTTGTGTTTGGAAGGAACTATGAGGGAACCTTACAGGACAAGGGTTTGCATAAAGGCAGAGGTAAGGACATCTCCTGCTGTGGGGACAGTGAGAACTCCTTGCCTTATGGTGCTGTATGCAGCAAGTACTTAATAAGCACTTCCTGCATGTGTGTGCTCAGTCATTCAGTTGTATCCAACTCTTTGCAACCCTTGGCCTATAACCCACCAGGCTCCTCCATCCACAGAGTTTTCCAGGCAAGAATACTGAAGTGGGTTGCCATTTCCTATTCCAGGGGATATCCCAGTCGAGGGATTGAACCTGCATCTCTTGCGTCTCCTGCATTGGGAGGCAGATTCTTTACTACTGCACCACCTGGGAAGCCCCAGTAAGCACTTCCAAAAAATATTAGTTACTATGGGTTATATGTGATAAGGGCTGTTAACTAGATGTATTGTGGTGGTAATTCACAGTGTATACAAATATCAAATCGTTATGTTGTACACCTGAAACTGTTATATAACTGTTAAATGTTATAGGACAATTATACCTCAATTAAAATTTTTAAATATGGATTATCCAATATTTAGATGAACCAAACTTCTTAATGCTTTTTATCTTTATGTTCACTACAGTCTTAAACTTATAGACAAATACCTGTGGGGCCTGAGCTTTGGATCAGACAGATCTGGGTTTGCAGTCCTGGTTTGGCCACTTACTTCACAGTGATGTGTGCATGTGTAATCAGTCACTAAGTCGTGTCCGTCCCTTTGTGACCCCGTGGACTTCAACCCGCCAGGCTCCTCTGTCCAAGGGATTTCCCAGGCAAGAATACAGGAGTGGGTTGCCATTTAATTCTCCAGGGGATCTTCCCAACCCAGGAATCAAACCGGCGTCTCCTACTTGGCAAATGGATTCTTTACCACTGAGCCACCAGCCCATTAGCAGTGATGAACTTAGATCTTGGAGCCTTACTTCCTCAACTCTAAGATGAGAGCCTCAAATTAAATGATATCCAGTCCCTTCTTAGCTAAAACTGTCTGTAGTTCTCAGATAGTTCTATGATGGGAGAAGGAGAAGACAGAGGGCAGGACTGAGCCCTTCCTCAGGAGCAGTTTCGCCAGACTTTTCCAGGACCAGGCTATGACGCTTATTCTCTTTTTGGCCGTGCCCAGGCCCTCAGCAGTGAGAGTGCAGACTCCCAACCACTGAACAGCCAGGGAATTCCCTGTTATGTCTATTCTTTATGAGTTACTCCATAAGGCAAAATTCAGCCTGTTGGAAAGGGCACGGTTTACTTAAGTATGCTTCCATCTCCCTGTAGTGAACCCCCATCCAGGCCTGTCCTTGGTCAGTCTGGAGCCCTCATTCTAACCAGAGCACTCTTTTACAAGGCTTTCCCCAGCCTCCAAACTTACTCTTCTCATCCACCTCTCTACTAAACTCATCTCTTCCTCAGTGCCAGACCTTGATTCTCTGAGGAAAGGAAAATGGCTAGCTATAATGATTCACATTAAGATATGATATTGTTTTTTCAAAAGGATCCTCTTAATCCTGGAGATTGAATAACTGATCAGATATATTCTAAGCATCATGAATGCTCAACAGTGGAGGGGGAGACATATTTGGGCTGAGGGACTATCCTGTAAAAAAGAGAGCTGATGAAGGAGAAACAGCAAGGAAGGAAGGAAGAAAAAGAAAGAAAGGAAGGAAAAGGAAGGAAGGGAGGGAGGAAGAAAGAAGAGAAAGAAAGAACATAATACAGTAGGTATATAAGAATGGTGAAAAACATGGAATGTGGAGCCAGGCATCCTGGACGATATCTCAGCTATGTCACTTAATGTGTAATTTTAGGAAAGTGTGCTAGGTCTCTGTGCCTCACTTTCTTCATCAGTAAAACAAGAGTTATAGTACAGCCTGCCTCATAGAGTGGTCATGAAGAGTAAAGGAGCTAATACAGACATCATTCATATGCATACAGCATTCATAGAAAAATACCTGGCATGGAGTAAATGCTCAGTGCAAGTTGGCCATGTTGGTTATAACTCACTCACTTGGCTGCATTGTTGGTTTGCCTCTGAGTTACCATATATTGGGATTCTGGTGCTTTTTCTTTCTGCCAGGTCCTATGGAAGACCCCAAGATCCCTCCGTCTTCACTGCTTCATGTTTTCATTCCCTCCTTCATCATTGCTCTCATGTCCATAGCCACAATGGTAGCCCTAAGAAAACGACTCTGCCAGAAGTTGTATTCTGGAGAAGGTAAGTGAGTTTTATTCATGGTAATCAAGTAGACTGGGTGTCTGCAGTGTGAGGCCTTGCTTGGCCCCACTGACCCGTAGCTTCACACTGTGTCCACTCAGGGCTCATGAGTTTCTTGGGGCTTGTCCTGATGATAATTTCCCAAGAGAAAATGCCTCTGGTCTTCAGTAAGATGCAATATTTTTTTGAATAAAAATATTGATAAAAGCAAAAATTAAAAAACTGAATATTTTTCAATGAGTGTTTCATTCTGTAGCTGAAATGGTTTGCTTTGTTCTCTGAGCCAAGAAGTGTCATCAGCCTCATGAGATCATGTTTGGGCAATGCAGATGGTTCTGCAGTCAGAGTTCACTGGTGGGAGGATGGCAGGATCCTTCATGAGGACTCCTTTAGTTCTCATTCCTCCTTTGCCCATTCTGGGTCTGAGCTGGGCTTAGCCATCCTCTTCGCTACAAGAACCTGAATCTTCTGGTTGGGTAAGGAAGGGAAAGAGGTGTAAGGCCATCTGGTGTAGGGAAAGCACCTGACTGGTGCTTTCAGCCAGAAGATCTTTCAGCAGCTCCCTCCTCAGCCCATCACAAGCTCGCCAACCTATTCCCATTCCACTGTGACAGTGAGACAGAACATGCCTGTGGTGTTTGAATCCAGGCCAGAATACCTGCAAGCCCATCTGATGCTTTCCTAAATAGGTCCTTTCCTACACAGCACCCAGTGAGCCTCCTCTCAAGATCCATACACAGCCTATAGAAAAGGAAATAGCAGCTAGGAATAATTCACTAAGAATTTGAAGTGGTCACTGTTTGAGGACTGGGGGAGCTTTTCAGTAATTGTTATCTTACATTTACAATCTAACTTCTATATTCTCATCTGCCATGAAATATTATCATCATCTATTTGTCCATTGACCTATGTGTGCATTAGCTTGGGTAGTAACCACAAACCCTCTACTGTAGAATCCAAGATCCATGAACTGTTGTCAAAAGAAAGAGGGAGGGTTGGGGAGGAAGGAAGAAGGGAATAAGGGAGGGAGGAAAGGAGAAAAATGGGATAGGGAAAGAGAGTAGAAGTAGAGGAATTTTAGGGTCTTGCCCAAAAAGTCTTGGGCTAAACAGAATCACTTCTGCAAATCTGTGACTTCAGAGAGCCATGACAGATGCGGCTCATCACCTTATCTTCTGTATTCTTGTTTGTTTTTTTTTTGGCTGCCCTGGGTTTTCGTTTTTGCATGGGCTTTCTCTAGTTGTGACAAGCAGGGGCTACTCTAGTTGCAGTGCATGGGCTTCTCACTGTGGTGACATTTGCTGTGGAGCGCAGGCTCTAGAGCATGTGGGTTTCAATAGTTGAGGCATGCAGGCTTAGTTGCTCTGTAGCACATGGAATCTTCCTGGGCCAGGGATCAGAAACATGTCCCTTGCACTGGCAGGCAGATTCTTAACCACTGCACCACCAGGAAAGTCCTGCATTCCTTTAGTACTACCCTCATGTGTACCCCTCAGAAGCATTTTATAACCAAGGTTCCAGGCTTGGAGCCTGGGAACCCATTGAAAGTGAAAGTGAAAGTGAAAGTGAAGGCACTCAGTCGTGTCCGGCTCTTTGCGACCCCATGGATTGTAGCCCACAGAATTTTCCAGGCAAGAGTACTGGAGTGGGTTGCCATTTCCTTCTCCACAGGGGATCTTCCTGACCCAGGGATGGAACCCATGTCTCTTACATCTCCTGCATTGGCAGGCAGGTTCTGTACCACTAGCACCACCTGGGAAGCCCTGTATATGTGCCACATCTTTATCTAGTCCTCTACTGATGGACATATAGGTTGTTTCCATGTCCTGCCTATTGTAAACAAGTGGTGCAAAGAACAGTGGGGTGCATGTATCTTTTTGAATTACGGTTTTCTATGGGTATATAGGATGACATGTTAAAATTTAGATTTGAAGCATGAGTGAGTAGGACTACAAGACAAAACACTAGGGAACCAAGGGAATTTTTCATTCTTGTCTCCCTCCTTTAGCTCCTTCCTGTTTGGTTTCCCTTGCTTTATTAGCCACATTTCATGACTACCATAATGACTTACCTGGTCTAACACACTGAGATTTGGAGAACTGTAGATAATAAGACTTTGACAGGTTAGAGGCAGCCTTACTGATATGCCTGATGATTTTCTGCCAAGTCTGATTCTATCACAGCTAGCCTGGCAGTTGCTACACTGATCATCCTTCCTCTCCTTTCTTCCCTCTGTGTACAACTCCTCACCAGTCCATTCTGAAGGAGATCAACCCTGGGATTTCTTTGGAAGGAATGATGCTAAAGCTGAAACTCCAGTACTTTGGCCACCTCATGCGAAGAGATGACTCATTGGAAAAGACTTTGATGCTGGGAGGGATTGGGGACAGGAGAAGAAGGGAACAACCGAGGATGAGATGGCTGGATGGCATCACTGACTCGATGGACGCGAGTCTGAGTGAACTCTGGGAGTTGGTGATGGATAGGGAGACCTGGTGTGCTGCAATTCATGGGGTCGCAAAGAGTCGGACACGACTGAGCGACTGAACCGACTAACTGACAACTCCTCACACTGAGTCAGACACACCCCTCTGCACACTAAGCCACACAAAACTCCACATTCCTTTATTTCTGGGTCCTCTCCTTTACCATTTTTCTGCACTTAGATATTGCTGTGAACTGACTCGTATTCCCTCAAAATTCATATGATGCAATCCTATTCCCTAATGTGGCGAATTTAGAGATAAGGCCTTTAGGGAGGTAATTAATGTTAAATGAGGTCATAAGGCAAAAAACATGACACTGAAAGATGTACTCCCCAGGTCAGCAGTTGCCCAATATGCTACTGGAGAAGAGTGGAGAAATAACTACAGAAACAGTGAAGAGACGGAGCCAAAGCAAAACCAACGCCCAGCTGTGGATGTGTCTGATGATGGAAGTAAAGTCCAATGCTGTAAAGAACAATATTGTATAGGAACGTGGAATGTTAGGTCCATGAATCAAGGTAAATTGAAAGCGCTCAAACTGGAGATGGCAAGAGTGAATATCGACATTTTAGGAATCAGTGAACTAAAAAGGACTGGAATGGGCAAATTTAACTTAGATGACCATTATATCTACTACTGTGGGCAAGAATCCCTTAGAAGAAATGTAGTAGTCCTCTTAGTCAACAAAAGAGTTCAAAATGCANAAGCGCTCAAACTGGAGATGGCAAGAGTGAATATCGACATTTTAGGAATCAGTGAACTAAAAAGGACTGGAATGGGCAAATTTAACTTAGATGACCATTATATCTACTACTGTGGGCAAGAATCCCTTAGAAGAAATGTAGTAGTCCTCTTAGTCAACAAAAGAGTTCAAAATGCAGTACTTGGGTACAATCTCAAAAATGACAGAAGGATCTCTGTTCATTTCCAAGGCAAACTATTCAATATCCCAGTAATCTAAGTCTATGTCCCAACCAGTAATGCTAAAAAAGCTGACGCTGAATGAAGACCTACAAGACCTTCTAGAACCAACACCCAAAAAAGATGTCCTGATCACAGGGGACTGGAATGCAAAATTAGGAAGTCAAGAGATACCTGGAATAATAGGCAAATTTGGCCTTGGAGTATAAAATGAAGCAGGGCAAAGGCTAAGAGTCTGGCCAAGAGAACGCACTGGTCATAGCACATACCTTCTTCCAACAACACAAGCAATGACTCTATGCATGGACATCACCAGATGGTCAATACCAAAATCAGATAGATTATATTCTTTGTAGCCAAAGATGGAGAAGCTCTATACAGTCAGCAAAGAAAAGACTGGGAGCTGACTGTGGCTCAGATCACCAACTCCTTATTGCCAAATTCAGACTGAAATTGAAGAAAGTAGGGAAAACCACTAGATCAGGTATGACCTAAATCAAATCCTTTACAATTATACAGTAGAAGTGACAAATAGATTGAGGGGACCAATTCTGATAGACAGAGTGCCTGAAGAACTATGGATGGAGGTTCATGACATTATACAGGAGGCAGTGATCAAGACCATCCTCAAGAAAAAGAAATGCAAAAAGGCAAAATGGTTGTCTAAGGAGGCCTTAGAAATAGCTGAGAAAATAACAGAAGCTAAAGACAAAGGAGAGAAAGGAACATATANACAGAGTGCCTGAAGAACTATGGATGGAGGTTCATGACATTATACAGGAGGCAGTGATCAAGACCATCCTCAAGAAAAAGAAATGCAAAAAGGCAAAATGGTTGTCTAAGGAGGCCTTAGAAATAGCTGAGAAAATAACAGAAGCTAAAGACAAAGGAGAGAAAGGAACATATACCCATTTGAATGCAGAGTTCCAAAGACTAGCAAGGAGAGGTAAGAAAGCCTTCCTCGGTGATTGGTGCAAAGAAATAGAGGAAAGCAAGAGAATGGGAAAGACTAGACATCTCTTCAAGAAAATTAGAGATAACAAGGTAATATTTCATGCAAAGATGGGCTCAATAAAGGACAGAAATGGTATGGACCTAACAGAGGCAGAAGATATTAAGATGTGGTAAGAATACACAGAAGAACTATACAAAAAAGACCTTCGTGGCCCAGATAATCATGATGGTGTGATCACTCACCTAGAGCCAGACATCCTCGAATGTGAAGTCAAGTGGGCCTTAGGAAGCTTCATTACAAACAAAGCTAGGGGAGGTGATGGAATTCCAGTTGAGCTATTTCAGATCCTAAAAGATGATGTGGTAAGAGTGCTGCACTCAATATGCCAGCAAATTTGGAAAACTCAGCAGTGGCCATGGGACTGGAAAAGGTTCCAATCCCAAAGAATGGCAACACCAAAGAAAGCTCAAACCAACATTTGCTGGATCATCAAAAAAGCAAGAGAGTTCCAGAAAAACATCTACTTCTGCTTTATTGACTATGCCAAAGCCTTTGACTGTGTGGATCACAGTCCACGCTGTGGAAAATTCTTCAAGAGATGGAAATACTAGACCACTTGATCTGCCTCTTGAGAAATCTATATGCAAGTCAAGAAGCAACAATTAGAACTCAGACACAGAACAAAAGATTGATTCCAAATCTGGAAAGGAGTACCTCAAAGCTGTGTACTGTCATCCTGCTTATTTAGCTTATGTGCAGAATACATCATGAGAAATGCTGTGCTGGATGAAGCACAAGCTGGAATTAAGACTGCCCAGAGAAATATCAATAAACTCAGATACGTAGATGATACCACCCTTACGCAGAAAGTGAAAAAGAAATAAAGAGCCTCTTGGTGAAAGTGAAAGAAGAGAGTGAAAAAATTGGCTTAAAATTCAACATTCAGAAAACTAAGATCATGGCATCTGGTCCCATCACTTCATGGCAAATAGATGGGGAAACAGTGAAAACAGTGAGAGACTTTATTTTGGAGGAGGGGCGCCAAAATCACTGGAGATGGTGACTGCAGCCATGAAATTAAAAGGAGCTTAATCCTTGGAAGAAAAGTTATGACCAACCTAGACAGCATACTAAAAAGCAGAGACATTACTTTGCCAAAGATGGTCTGTCTAGGCAAAGCTATGGTTATTCCAGAGTAAACTCTGGGAGTTGGTGATGGATAGGGAGACCTGGAATGCTGCAGTCCATAGGGCTGAGGTCCAACTGAACTGAGGTCCTAAGGGTAAGGTGTTAACTCCAACAGTACTGGTGTCCTGAGAGAAGAGGAAGGTTGCCAGAAAGCTCTCTTTCTCCCTCTGTAAATCTACAGAGGAAAGACCATATGAGGATACAAGTGAGATGGCAACCATCTGCAAGCTAGGAAGAGAGCCCTCACCAGAAACCAACCTTGCCAGCATCTTGATCTTAGACTTGAAGCCTCCAGAACTGTGATAAAATTAATTTCTGTTGTATAAGTGCCCCAGTCTGCAGTATTATGTCAAGGCAGTCCACAGTCTAATACAGATGTGAATACAGAAATCTTCAGGGTGTCACATACATAAGTGGCGTTCATGTGGGGCTGTCTATGAGTATTACAAAGTAACTGCACAACTTGTACTCCTAGCTCTAGCACCTGGGAAGAGGAAGTGACATGATTACGGGAAAAATATAACTGGAGATTGTCCAGGTAGAAAGGCTATGATCTTGCAAAACCACCACTGCATCATTGCAGGTAAATGACAATAATTTCAAATATCTGTTCTAAAACCAAGTTTTAAGTTATCTTCACCATATTAATTATGTATTCCAAGCAGCAACCACAGAGCCTTCCCAAAAGAATTTTGGAATGGTTTCTATCAGAAAGAGCAGGCAGCCATCTAGTTATTACCAGCAAACTCCTTGACTAAAGACCAAGACAGTAAATCCATTGTTTTCTGTTAAGGGATTGATCTGGACAAGAGAAAAGTTTAAAGAAAAGCAAAGACTTTGATAAGGCTTTTCAGGTTTGGTAAACCAAATCTCATGGAACTTTCTGTTCTTGGTGGCCATACCAAATATAACTTTTCCCTTATTCAATGGTAAGAACCCTAGAGGAAAAGGACCCAAACTTTCCAAGTGGATCCATAATTCTAGGAAGAAAATAGGATTCTTCTCTTTGATTAACTTGGAAGCAGACAGAATGCTTTACTTAGGATTAAGTAGCCATCTTACAGGATTTACAACATTGAGTTCAGTTCAGTTCAGTCGCACCCGACTCTTTGCGACTCCATGAATCGCAGCACGCCAGGCCTCCCTGTTCATTACCATCTCTCGGAGTTCACTCAGATTCACGTCCATCGAGTCCGTGATGCCATCCAGCCATCTCATCCTCAGTCGTCCCCTTCTCCTCCTGCCCCCAATCCCTCCCAGCATCAGAGTCTTCTCCAATGAGTCAACTCTTCGCATGAGGTAGCCAAAGTACTGGAGTTTCAGCTTTTGCATCATTCCTTCCAAAGAAATCCCAGGGCTGATCTCCTTCAGAATGGACTGGTTGGATCTCCTTGAACTTCAAGGGACTCTCAAGAGTCTTCTCCAAACCACAGTTCAAAAGCATCAATTCTTCGGCGCTCAGCCTTCTTCACAGTCCAACTCTCACATCCATACATGACCACAGGAAAAACCATAGCCTTGACTAGACGGAGAGTTTCAGCTTTAGCATCATTCCTTCCAAAGAAATCCCAGGGTTGATCTCCTTCAGAATGGACTAATGAGCAGCGGATTTTTTATCCTTACTCTCTGAGAAAATGAAGTAGAGCCACATCTCTTAAAGACAGAATGGAGAAAAGAAATCTTCCCCTCATGCCTCATCCCAATTTCAAGTGTAAGTAGCACCAAGCTGGGTGTGAGTCTCAGGTACCAACTAGAGTGGGAGAGATTTGTTACTAATAAGAGTTAAGTAAATACATTTTCAAGTGATTTATTTTTGAATAAACTAAAGTGAAATCACCATTGCTACAAAATAGCCCTCCTCTGTAACTTGTGCTTTGGGATCTGCTCTCTTAGAAGGGAGTACACAAGTACACATGAATTCAAGGACTATGGTTTCTCTTTTTCACCAGTATATGTCCAATGTCTAAAACATTACCTGGCATATACAACAAAATTATTCAATAAAATTTTAGACTTTGAATCTCTGATATGCAGATATGTATGCTAACCTGCTCTATACAATATGGCCATATGTGGTTATTTAAGTTAAACAAAAATTCAAGTCCTGGGTCATATTTTAAGTGCTCACATATTGTAAGTGTTCAACAGTCACATGGGGCTAGTAGCTACTGTATGGGATAGAGAAATATTTCTAATTTCTGTTGGATTTAATGAACATAATATGATATTTCAATAAATATGATCATAAAAAATCTAACATATTAGAAGAATTACTATAAAAGTGTCTAATGTTTGCACTTTATTTCTATGCCTGTCTCATTGCGGACTGTTAATAATCAACTCGCCCACCAGTACTAGCCTGTGCACCACATTTTGCCCTAAAAGACTGAGCCAGAGCTTTGCAGAGATTTAAACCAAAGGCCAAATATATTGACTAATGTTTGCATGAGAACCACAGAAAATGACAGCACTGACCTCAGGCGTTAGAGTCATTCACTGAATCTCCAGCATTCAAGGGCAATTCCTATAGTTTAGCCACTGAGCCCTTTCAAATACAGATGCTCTTGGAGGAGATTGCAATGCTGGATAGAAGCCCTCTAAATCTGGGCCAAGGTCAAGATGGATACAAAGGAGTTACTAAGAAGCTGATATGCAGAACAAAAGCAGATTAGGGATGGACTGAGTTCAGGAACCCAAGCAACTGCAACACATGGGTTTGAACCCTGTAAGAAAATCAGAATAAGAGGGAATGTGTGAAATCAGGGCTTAATAAAGGTATAAATCCAGGGAAACAATGATGAGCAGCAACCCATCTTGTGAACTTGTGTTTCTGCTCCCAACGTTACTTTGAACCAGTTTCAGTCAATTACACCTTAGTGCAGATTTATTGATTAGACCTTCTGCTCTGTGTAGGGAAGACAGGAAGGAAGTGGTATTCAAGACTAAAGTAGAACAGGGAGAGAGAATTTCAGAGGTATTTCCTGGGCCAAATACCCAAATTAGCAGTCCCTCAGCCTCTGAGGACCTTGGGGCCTGGGCAGACAAGGGAATGGGAAGTAAGCAGAGGCCTTCTTTCTTCACAGTTTTCTCCTAAGGGTATGGTTTTAGTTTGTATCCAGCCTGAGGTCTCAAACCACGGTGGAAATTTATGCTTCTCTATGTGGATTTATTTGGATTTACTTTTCGTTCTGACATTATTTCGCCTATAAACAGAACAGTTTCCTTAACCCACCCCTGGAATTTTTCTTTTTCAGATGCAACAAAAAGATCTGCCATCATGGTAAGGAGAGAAGTGGACAGAGCTGTGAGTAATCATGATTTTTCTTTTCTATTTCACCTTCTCTTCTCTCCCAGATTAAATTAAGAAATCAAACCTCTGCTTTGTTGCACGAAGGGCAAATAGCCTGGGCAGAATCTTCTTGTTAAGTGGCATTTAGTTTCTCTTGCAATCCTGCATTGTTCCACACCTTTCTTGGAAGATAAAGATGGTGTCAGTTGAATAGCCACAGAACAACTATATAGCCTTTAGTCTGTTTATATTCCTAAGCCCTACTAGAAAATAATGCACGGGACATCTGGGCTCAAATTAGAAACATGGTTAAATTTAACAGCAAAAAGAAGATAGTCTACTGTGACACAATCAGCAGCTGGGATTTTTGCAATAGTCATTAAGTACACTGTGGGTTGTAGGTTAAGGGTATTTCTGGAGATGTAGAAGTCTCTTCATGAGATTGAAAGGCTTGGAGCTGGAATTTGTGGAAGAGGGAGGAAGTGATCTAGAGGTCAGGAGAAGCAGGATTTCTGAAACCATTCAGCTTCATCGGATGAAAAGCATAGACACTGGGGAAGTGGTCTGTTTGAGATCCACGGCTCTAGGTCACATTTTTAAATGGGTATTTCTGGCTCTCTTGGGAAAGCTTCCTTTGCCTGAAATCTAGGGATCACATGGTGTCACACATGACTTTATGAGTTCACCAAAATAATGATAGGCAATTCGTAGACATTTCTAAATAACTATGTATTATCAGCTGCTCAGAATATTAAGAACTGTTTATTTTTGAATTCTTTTGAATATATTCCCCAGATTCCAGGGACACCGATTATGAAAATAACCCTATAAAACCTTCAGATACCAGGGTCTGCATTTGGCTTATCTATCACACATGGCAGTTCATAAGCACAAAATATGACTTAAAAGAATGAAATGAAAAGAGGCTCCTGCACCCTCCCTGTCTCCACCACTTCCCTGAAAGAGATTCTTGAAAATACATCCTTTCGCTATAGACTCATTCCTGGACCCAGTGCCAGAGAAGAAATGCAGCCTAAGCCGGCTGTGCTTGACATCCCATTGCCTGAGCTTTTCTGAATCATGAGACAACTTTCAGATCAACACTGCAAGTTCTGATACAAACATTTGTTTCTTGGGAAACAAAAATCCTGTATTCCTATAAATTGATCTCCTTGGCCTCCAGGTGAGTTTCCATGAGAGAGGCCCAGTATTTGCTGAATTTCATGAGGTCAAAATGTTTGAATAAGTGATTCCTTCAGCTGCTCAGCATAAGGAAGAAATAGTGAAAAACTTGAGCACAGAAGTAATAAACTCTGATGCCTATTGGACCAGTGATGAAATGAGTAAAAACTGTCCCTAACCAAATAGGGAGTAGGGGAGGGGAAGGATTTTGACAAATTGGAGAGCATTTTCCCTGTCAGTTAAGCACTAGCCTTACATTGCCAGAGAAGATGGAAATCCAGATTTTTATACAAAATATCTTAATTATTAAATGCTAGCTGAAAGTATTTCAAATAGCAAACAAACCAAACAAAACATGCCTGTAGGTTAACTGAGCCTGTCGATCAGTTTTCAAGTCTTTTCCTAGAAACATAATATTGTAAGGGAAGAGTTTAGAATCTGAGTAATGAAGGCAGAAACACCTATTTGAGGAATTGATTACTCAACAGCTTGCTGCCAACCTAAATGTCTCTTCTGTGACCTGCCACATGGTCTGAATATTGCAGTTATAAAGTGAGGGTATCATAGTCATTTTTAACCAGTAGAGCTCCTTTATAAACAGAGGAATCTCACACTCTCTTTTAATGGTTGTCTGAAATTCAAAATAAAGTAACTGTCTTGATCAAAAGTCAAATTAAAGCAATGGGATTCCTTTTCTCCATCCCCTGCCCAACCCACTGCCCCTCCACAATTATTTACCCACACTCTCTACCTTTTAACCTGGAGGGAGAGTCAGGGAGGTGAAAGTGATGCCTCTTCTCTTCCTCCCTCACTCTTCCTTGACAGTTTCCTGAGAGTAGTAAGAGGTCAGGACCAGTTAGATATATATCATAGAAGATGCAGATAGGAACGTACCTGGTACTATTACCTATAACAGCGACAAATTAGGAATAATCAAATATGAATCAAAAAGAGAAAAGATGAATAAGAAGACTAGACAATAATTAAAATGAAAGCACCAAAACTAGATGTATTTTTGAGATGAATAAATCTGAACAATATAATTTTTAGAGGAAAGATAGATGCAGAAAGACATAGATAGCATATTACCAATGACAGAAAGTTCAGAAACATGCAAACAACCTAAGTAGTGTATACGGGAAACAGTCATATGTCCAAAGTACAAAAGAAGTACAAAAATAGCATGGAAATTATAAACATCAAATTTAACCTCCTGAACTGAGTAGTGGGTATACGGATGTTCATTACATTATTCTCTTTATTTTATACCTGAAATATCTATTTAAAGAGGTCACAATTAAAATTCAAAATTTAGATTTAAATTTTTCTGTGATCTAGCTACATAATCTTAGGTAAGATCTGCCTCTTCTCTGTGCTTCAGTTTTGTCATCTGTAAACTGAGAAAGTTAGATCAAATCCAGGAGGGCAAACAAGCCTCATGTCAGGTGCGGGGAAAGCCTGGAGCAGAGATGAGGATAGTTTGGGAGACCGTTTCTAGATGCAAACTGTGGTGATAGATGGATGAATAATGTCTGCCTTGGGTGCAGGGTGGGAAGAGTTGAGGGCCTTGGCCATTTAATAACAAATGTGGAGGGGATGTTTTTCATTTAAAAAAAAACTATGTTTATCTGTATTTCTGTTCATCTTTATCACGTACATATGTACATGACATTATTTTATGGTCTATTAGTACTTGTTTTGATTGCATTCAAAGTTATTTTCAGATTGATTGAAATATTTCTAATCATGTTTAGAGCTGCATAAAATATAGAACTTGGTTGATGATCACTAGAGAAGTATTAAAGGAAAAATTATTTTTATTTAGTATAATGTATTATGGTTTTTGTCAAAGCAGATACAACTGTGTTAGATTTTCAGTAGATGCTTTTTTTAAAGTTCTTCCCTAAAAAGTTGCTCATCAGTTATTAACTCTTTATTGAGAACTGATTTAACATTTGGAATAATATCCCCTGGGAAGAAGAGAGAACAGGACATGGAAATACTGATTTGAGGGATAGAAAGAGAACAGATCTGGGGCCAAGTGTTTGGACAGCCAAGAAAACTTGGAATGTGTTGCTGGGGATGCGGGGCACTTCATACTTCTCCAGAAGAACAGAACCACAGAACTGCTTGTTGTTTAGTCACTAAGTTACATCCAGCTCTTCTGCGATCCCAGTGACAGTAGCCTGCCAGGGTCCTCTGTCCATGGGATTTCTCAAGCAAGAATACTGGAATGAGTTGCCATTTCTTTCTCCAGGGAATCTGCCCAACCCAGAGATCAAACCCATGACTCCTGCATTACAGGCAGATTCTTAGCCTGAAAAGTATGAAATCTGTAGGGCTGGCAGGTTGGGAACTCAGGTAGGATTTTTTATATTACAATCTTGAGGCAGAATTCCTGCTTCTCTGATTGCTCTTAAGGTCTTCAACTGATTGAATGAAGCCCACCCATATTATGGAAGGTAATCTACTTTATTTAAAGTCAGCTGATGGTAAATGTTAATTATATCTATTATACAAAATACCTTCAGAGCAACATCTAGACTAACATTTCACCAAATAGCTGGGTACACCAGTCTAGCCAAATTAACATAAAATAAACCATCACAGGCATCAAGAAATGAGGGGGACATTCTTGCCTGGAGTAAGTCAGTTTGTCAGACTTCCTAGAGCCTTTGAAAATACAAGTATGTGGCCATCTATTTTCTGGTCACTGTAGTTGTCCAAATGACCAGGGCTTTGTCTAATACCTGCTCATCCATGCAGCTGCCACTCCAGATTTGCATGTAGACTATTTAGGGTTTTTTGTTTATTTCATGTTTTTCCCTCAACTCCCTGCCTGTCAACCATTCAGTAACAAAAGGGCATCTGTGACTTCAGAATCTACCACTTTGTATATTTTGAAGTAATGAATATCTGAGTAGATCTAGAGGGGGTTAAAAAAAAAAAAAAACTTGTAGCCAAGAAATTACTTGATAAAATCAAACAAGTTTCTTGAAAAAAATAATTTTGACTTCTCAGTAAAATGAACAAGTTATAAGAGCTGGATTCGACATCTAATATCTTATTTCATTGCCAATACCCAATGAGAACTATAGATAGATATGTATAGTTATATATAGATTGGATAAGGAAATGGCAACCCACTCCAGTATTCTTGCCTGGAAAATCCCATGGATGGAGGAGCCTGGTTGGCTACTGTCCGTGGCGTCGCAAAGAATCGGACACGATTGAGCGACTTCACTATATATAGCTTTGGGAAGTCCCCTTGAGTGGAGCAGNATGGCAACCCACTCCAGTATTCTTGCCTGGAAAATCCCATGGATGGAGGAGCCTGGTTGGCTACTGTCCGTGGCGTCGCAAAGAATCGGACACGATTGAGCGACTTCACTATATATAGCTTTGGGAAGTCCCCTTGAGTGGAGCAGCATACACTGCAAGATCTGATTCCCCCTACACTGTTTTCATCATCAGGCCAATCTCCTGTCTCTTGATTAGATTTGAGCTCTTTTGCATGGCTTTTCAGGCCATCCTTCTCCCTTTCCTGTTCCCAAGCCGTGCTCATTCCTACCTTTGCGCCTTTGTTCACGTTGTGTCTTCAGCCTGGAGTGCCCTCCTCATTCCTTCTTGCTGACTGAAACTCAAACTTCTTGTAGGATCTGCCTTAGTACAGAATAATAAGTTAGCATTATTATTGTTTTAATGCCAGACCACTGTTCTAAACACTCTAGAGGCACACTGAATTTTCACAGTAGCCCTACGAGGTATATACTTCCTCCCACCATCTCCAGTCTGAGATGAGGAGATACTTGTGCAAGGTCATATGACAGTGAATGCATGGGCCAGAAAATGGACCCAAGTATGCCAGTACAGAGCCCATGCCTATACACTGAACTGTACTCCCTTTCTTAGTCTGTAAGACTCTTATCTGCAGCTCAGCCCTGTTTGTTTTTCGCTCTGCATTGTACATGCAGTCTATACCACTCTTAAGGGCATGGTCACAGCATTATTTCCTGGCTTCTAAGTGTACATATTTTATACCTACGTAGTCAATGAAATGAAGTGAGATATCACTGTTAATAAAACTATTGGGTATTTGGTTTTGTCTCCTTTATTAGCTGTTTTTCTCTACTTCTTTTAGCTTATTCTATGATCAGTTTAAAAGAAAGTGACTGATTTTGACCAAATTAAGCTTGCTACTAAAAAATCTTGTTTAATTTTAGTTGAGTTTAGCAATTCAAAAAGAGAACAACTTAAAATGATTTCTAGAACATTTGTCGTACTTTAGTAGGCACCTATTAATGAGAATCAACCAGTTAACATTCTCCTACCCACTGGTGTGTATCGATAAAAAAAAAAAAAAAAAAAGAGTAGGCAAACCATGTCCAGGGGGTCAAATCCCCACCTGTTTATGTAAACAAAATTTAAATAATAATAAAAAATTAATTAATTTTTAAAAATGAAAAAAACATCATCATGCTTTCCGTTTTCATATTGTCCCTCTCCCCTAATTTCCCATCCATTCCTCTGCTTCTTATGGTAGAGTTGAGTAATTGCAACAGAGACAATATAGCCCATAAAAATCTAAATTTTTTATAATCTGGCCCTTTACATAAAAGTTTTGCTGTCTTCTGACCTAGAGGTTCTCCCAGGCTTTTCACCTCCTTCCACAGTAAATGTAATGGGTTGGTCAAAAAGTTCGTTTAGGGTTTTTCGTAAGATGTGGAAAAACCTGAATGAACTTTTCTGCCAACCAAATACTTCTTCCTGAGCTAAGGGATACAATGTCACCCCCACTCCTATGTCAGCTTCATGAAGTCTGAGGACAGAGCCCACCAGATGTTCTTAGGCTGAGCCAACCTCTCACTCTCTGACACACAGTCTCTGCTCCCCTAGCTCTGCCTCACCCCCAAAAACCACCACTGGGGGACAGTGTTAGGTTCTTGGCTTTCCAGGAGCAGTTCTGGGCCTTCATATTCTTACTCATTACCATCTCAGAAAATGAGGCTTGGGACTTGCTCTGAGCATGTCCTTTGGACATATTTAATTGCATTTCTTTAATTTTAATTTTTATTGAAGTATAGTTGATTTACAGTATTGTGCTAGTTTCAGTTGTACAACAAAATGATTCAGTTATACATATATAGTTTTTCAGATTCTTTTCCATTATCAGTTCACTTCAGTCACTTAGTTGTGTCCGACTCTTTACGACCCCATGAATTGTAGCACGCCAGGCCTCCCTGTCCATCACCAACTCCCAGAGTTCACTCAAACTCATGTCCATCGAGTCAGTGATGCCATCCAGCCATCTCATCCTCTGTCGTCCCCTTCTCCTCCTGCCCCCAATCCCTCCCAGCATCAGAGTCTTTTCCAATGAGTCAACTTTTCACATGAGGTGGCNCCAACTCTGGGATCCAGTCATCTCCACTGAAATCAGGAAGCCCATCTCAGTGGCAGCATTATCCAGCATCAACTTTGGCCTACAGAAAACAGCTCCCTGGAGGTATTCAAGATTGCTGGGGCTCCCTCACTAATGCATTTCTCAATACTTTAATGAGGGAAACATCCCTTGGACCCTTTCAAAGTGAGGAAAGACACACAGGTTACATGATAAATTACTCCATTATTCCTATCTCCCTAAACCATTAGAATCCTTTCTATACATTATTCCAGCAAAATTCTATCAAGTCGATATCATGGAATGTATTGTTGAACATGCGTTTCTGAGACCAGCAAACAGAGCCACTCCCAGCTGCTCAAACTAATACATTTGTTTCACCTAGCTTTTGCTGTATAACAAAACTCAGTGGCTTATGTTTATCATATGTTTTTATGACTTTGTAGGTTAGCAATTTGGGTTGGGCTCAACTGGGGCATTTCTTCCTTACATGTCAGCTGGGCTCATCCATGTGTTTGCAGTCAGTCTGGCGGTTTGACAGATTGGCTGAAAGATGCTGGTCTCAGCTGGTCTTACATGTCTTGGAGTTGCTGCTGACTGCTAGTGGGCCATGTGTCTCCAGCAGGTCAGGCTTCATCAACATGGAAGCTGGTCCAGAACAGGAAAAAAGAAGGCAAGCCCCAACATGCAAGGGCTTGACAGGTTTCTGTTTGCATCACATTTGTTCCAGTCTCATTGGCCAAAGCAAGTCAGACAGCTATGCCAAAAACCACTGTGGAAGGGGTTACACAAGGGCACAATATACAGAGGGGCATGATTCTCTGGGGGCTATTTTTAACAGTTTACCATAGCATTAAGTCCAAAAATCTATGGAAAGTGTATTATATCAGGGCTACCTAAATTAAGCCCCAACCCAATGTTCTGTTCTGTTCACCTTGGTCTGATACCTTAGAATCCACCCTCTGTTATATTAGATATGTTTATTCTAATATAAATTTAACCAAATCTTGTTATTCTTTTGGAGTATAACCCTCTTCCTCCTGAACAAGACTGTGCCCTTCTCTCCCTAAGCAGGCTGGGATCTGACTCCAGATAAAAGACTGAAGGCCATGAAAGTTGGGAGCAAAGGAGTTTAAAATGAATAGGGATCTCCATGCAAGGCAACTGCTCCATATATAGTCATTATAGGTTTTCAAGCAAAGGAAGACTAGGATTATCAAACAGGAAATAGAGGCTTATTCAAAGGAAGCTCAGCAATACTTGGGAGATTCAAGATTCTCAGCTTCATCCAAGTCCACTCAAATGTTTCCATTTCTCAGAGTCCTATGCCTTCCAAAATACTGCCTAAACTTTGACATGTGAGATTTGGCCAGTCTGTGGATGCCTAGTTTGGGTCTGAATGTTTTAGATATGTCTCCTGTATGTAGAGGGAATAAGAGATACTCTTAGGGGCACCCTTAGGAGCCCTCTGATGCCCTGAAGATAATGTGAGTTGAAAGATGCGTGCTTGTAATTTTTTTCCTGCAAGCACAATATCACCATCAGAAGTAGCCATCTCACCTTACATTCCTTATAGTCATCTTCTCTACCATAATGATCACATACAGCAGTTACTTGATCTCCAAAAGCCAGCTGACCAGTGGCATTAAACCTGAGAAGAACATTATGTCATCTGTCATCAATAAATCATGATGTCATCACATTCCACAAATTACTACTTCCAGTTGTCCATTGGTGAAGAGCTTAGCTCTGAGTGCAAAGCAAATGAGTCCAGATTCCTGGTTTGAAAGTCTGTTCCCTGAAACCAATCCTAGTATCAAATACTGTATCAGCCAGGGTTCAATCAGAAAAACAGTGTATTTAATATAAAGAATTGGTTATAAAAATATTAGAAGGCAGAAAGAGTAAAAAGTGATACCAAGCAAACCCGGATATTAGAACTGAAGAGAACAGTTCCCTTTCTGATCTCTACTGCTACGACACATTCAGGAACTAGAAATAGGAAGGAATTCTCCCGTTCCCACATTCCAGTCCCTAAGGCTTCCCATTTATTAAACAGGAAGTCAGCTGGCAAAGAAGGCTGGTAAAGGAGGCTTGCTGAATCAGAGCCCTACCACCAGCAGGTCAGAGTAGAGGAAGGTAGGCTTAGAACCAAGAACAATTCAAAGGATCTTGTTGCTGGATCAAAACTTATCTGGGTAAAGGAAATGTATTCCTTGTGAGAGGAAAAATACAGAGACGATGAATTCCAGTTGAACTGTAGGACAAGGAACTTGCTTAAACTTTGTGACATCTCACCACATAACAAGAGCCTATTATGTATTTCTCGATTCAGTCAGTTCAGTTCAGTGGCTCAGTCATGTCTGACTCTGCGACTCCATGGACTGCAACACGCCAGGCCTCCCTGTCCATCACCAACTCCTGGAGTTTACTCAGACTCATGTCCATTGAGTCAGTGGTGCTATCCAGCCATCTCATCCTCTGTTGTTCCCTTCTCCTCCTGCCTTCAATCTTTCCCAGGATTAGAGTCTTTTCCAGTGAGTCAGCTCTTCACATCAGGTGGCCAAAGTATTGGAGTTTCAGCTTCAACATCAGTCCTTCCAATGAATATTCAGGACTGACTTCCTTTAGGATGGACTGGTTAGATTTCCTTGCAGGCCAAGGGACTCTCAAGAGTCTTCTCCAATACCACAGTTCAAAAGTATCAATTCTTCGGTGCTCAGCTTTCTTTATAGTCCAACTCTCACATCTATACATGACTACTGGAAAAACCATTTCTTGATTAATTGAGTAAAAAAATAACTAGGAACTGCTTTGGCCATGAGTATAGAACAAAATTAACTTATTTTAACATGCACTTTGCAGAAGAAGTTATATCACTTGGTTGCAAGCAAAAGAATATCCAATGCAAACTGGCTTAAATTAAAAAGCAGAACATGTCAGCTTATGTTAACTGAAGAGTCAAAGGTGCCGCCAAAGGTACAGTTGGGCAGGGGTGTCTAACAGTATCTTCTGTATCTCTGTCAAAGTTCTCTCCACTATCTCTTCATTCTGTTGCCTTTTTGTTGACTCTACATTTGAAAATCATCTCCCTTTGTGATCACAAGGTGGTTGCAGTAGTTATTAAACCTTCCATGTTCAAATCTACACACACACAAAAAGCCATTTTGCCAGCATTTGCAGCAATTCATATATTAACTCTAGACAAGTTTATATCATGTGCCCTCTCCTAAACTTATCACTAGAAGAAAAGGAATATGTGACTGATGTCTTAAGTTTGGAGCTCCACTCAACTGTTGTTGTTGTTGAGTGACTAAATCATCTCTGACTCTTTGTGATTCCATGGACTGCTGCAGCATGCCAGGCTCCTCTGTTCTCCACAATCACCCAGAGTTTGCTCAGATTCATATTCATTGAGTCAGTGATGCTATCTAACTGTCTCATCTTCTGCCACCCTCTTCTTTGGCCTTTGATCTTTCCCAGCATCAGGGCCTTTTTCAATGAGTTAGCTCTTTGAATCAAGTGGCCAAAGTATTGGAGCTTCAGCATCAGTCCTTTCAGTGAATATTCAGGATTAACTTCCTTTAGGACTTACTGGTTTGATCTCTTTGCAGTCCGAGGGACTCTCAAGAGTCTTCTCCAGCACCACAATTCGAAAGTATCAATTTTTTGAAGTTCAGCCTTCTTTATGGTCCAACCCTCACATCTATACATGACTACTGGAAAAATGAAAGCTTTGACTATATGGACATTTGTCAGCAAAATGATGTCTCGGCTTTTTAATATGCTATCTGGGTTTGTCATAGCTTTCCTTCCAAGGAGCAAGCATCTTTCCATTTCATGGCCTCAGTCGCCATCCACAGTGATTTGGGAGCCCAAGAAAATAATATCTGTCACTGCTTCCACGTTTTCCCCATCTGTTTGGCATGAAATGATGGGACTGGATGCTATGATCTTAGTTTTTTGAATGTTGAGTGTAAAGCCAGCTTCTTCAGTCTCCTCTTTCACTTTCATCAAAAGGATCTTTAGTTCCTCTCTACTTTCTGCCATTAGAGTGGTATTATCTGCGTATCTGAGGTTGTTAATATTTCTCCCAACAATCTTGATTCCAGCTTGTGATTCATTCAGCCCAGCATTTTGCATGATGTACTCTGCATATAAGTTAAATAAATAGGGTGACAATATACAGCCTTGACATACTCCTTTCCCAGTTTTGAACCAGTCAGTCGTTTCACCTCCAATTCTAACTTGCCAATTGACTCACATACAAGTTTCTCAGGAGACAGGTAAAGTGATTTGGTACTCCCATTTCTTTAAGAACTTTTTACAGTTTGTTGTGATCCACACAGTCAAGGGCTTTGGTGTGATCAATGAAGCAGAAGTAGATATTTTTGTAGAACTCCCTTGCTTTCCCCATGATCCAACGAATGTTGCCAATTTGATCTCTGGTTCCTCTGTCTCTTCAAAACCTTGCTTGTACATCTGGAAATTCTTGGTTCACATACTGCTAAAGCCTAGCTTAAAGAATTTTGAGTATAACTTTGCTGGCATGTGAAATGAGCACAATTATAATGTAGTTTGAACATTCTTTGGCATTGCCCTTTTTTTCCACTCAGTACATGTGAACTGAAAGTGTGAAGTATGGTAGAACCCCAAATTATGAATGGATGTTGGAGAAGAAAACCAATGTTTGCCATCAAAGCCAATTATTTAATCAGTCAACAGTTTATGAGCTCTTACTATCCACAAGGCTCTGGTGATTTAAGATGGCTAAATTATGGTCTTTGTCACCCACCACTAGGCTGAGAAGACAAAGATGAATGTAACCCAGATAATTTTTTTTTTTTGATTCCACATGTAAGTGGTATCATAAGATATTTGTCTTTCTTTGACTTACTTCATTAAATATAATATTCTCTGGGTCCATCCATGTTGCAGCAAATGGCAATTTTTCATTCTCTTTATGGCTAATATTCCATTGTGTGTGTGTATACACACACTCACACACATTATATCTTCTTAATCTATTCATCTATTAATGGACACTTAGGTTGCTTCCATGTCTGGCTGTTGTAAATAGGTCTACTCTGAACATTGAGATATGTGTCACACATACTTCTGGCAAGACTCTTATTCAAATAATTATTCTTGCTTCCCACCTAAGAAAGGAAGAGCTTGCTGGTTTTGCCTCACTGACCAGTGACTGAAGTGAGGCCTGATTATTGTGAGAGTGCCCAGAAGGGCTCAGTAATTCAAGTAACAGCTGCTCTGGGCTGGGTTTTCCACTCCATGTTTCTACCCCTCACTTTCTAGAGAACTCTGGGGAAGGTAGTGCCTGTTCCTGTTGTTGTGAAAATCCAGACTTCTCAGTCACCCAAGCTTGGCCTTCAAGGCCTTAACCTTAATATTATAAAATTAAAACCTCAGATGAAACTAAATGTAGCCAAGGATATGGCCCTTTCCCATCCTTCTCCATGGTGAATGTGGTATTCACCATTAGTGTTATTTCACACATTTCTAGATCTCTTGATCTTGTGTACACAATAGGATTGCACTTTTCTATGATTAATTAGGTCATAAGTGTGGTCATATGACTTGCTTTGATCAACTAAATGTAAGCATAAGTGATGTGTGTTACTTTGGGGTAGAATATATATCAGCTAGCCTGTGCTTTGCTGTATTTTCTGTTTTCATCTGCAACATTCAACATCAGCCTGGGCTTTTGAGTAACAACAAATAACAGGGCGCCTGGCTGACCCTCGGTGGGCATGAAGCATGACCAAGAATAAGCCTTTATTTATTATATTGAGATTTAAGAGTTGTTTGTTACTGCAGCATAATCTAGTCTATCCTGACAGATTTAACAGGGAAACAATAGACCACATGTTACCATTTAACATTCGGTTTCTGAGGGAAAATGCTTTCTGTATAAAAAAGAAGAAAGGATAAAGTGTCAGAATATATTCATCATATAATTAGTTCTCTATTTAAAAAAATGTTTTAATATAACCACCATAACCTGCTTTCTCTCCCCAAAATGAAGTGAAGACATTAAAATACCAAAAAAAAAATTTAAACTGCTCATAATCATAAAAAATCCATAATAATTGTCATTGTGTGATGGAACCTCATATTATTTTCTTCATGTTTCCTGAATTTTGTTTGTACTTTAATACATTTTTAAATTCCCCAATGTGTCACTGTTTTAAGTACCCCAGGGGTGCCTGTTAGATGAAGAAAGGAGTTTTTTAAGCCCTGTTAACCATCCCCTACTCATCTCTATATCTCAGTAGTCAGATGCATTATGTAGGGCTCTTCATAGGGTCCTTTTCAACTTTTGGGAGGGAAATGCTTTTACTCTCTTTCAAGGACATGTATCAGTGTCTTAGTTGCCTCTCACAGATTCCTAGCTCAGGCAACTGAGAAGGAATAGACACATACTGCAGGGATATAACAGACAAGGTAACTAGCACAAGGTTATGTTATAGCTTAATGATGGAACTCCTAGTCCAGAATTCCTGAATCCTTTTCTGTGGTACACTACCCTTTCCATTTGTGGAAGTTCTCCTTGCAGCTAACTTGACTCACTTATGGGGCTATTCAGGCAAACAAGCTGTCAACCAGTATAACTTTAGGAGTGGATTCTAATTCCTAGACATCATATTAAAAAGCAGAGACATTACTTTGCCAACAAAAGCCCATATAGTCAAAGCTATGGTTTTTCCAGTAGTCATGTATGAATGTCAGAGTTGGACCATAAAGAAAGCTGAGCACCAAAGAATTGATGCTTTTGAACTGTGGTGTTGGAGAAGACTTGAGAGTCCCTTTGACAGCAAGGAGATCGAACCAGTCCCTCCTAAAGGAAATCAGTCCTGAATATTCATTGGACGGACTGATGCTGAAGGTGAAGCTCNAAAGAAAGCTGAGCACCAAAGAATTGATGCTTTTGAACTGTGGTGTTGGAGAAGACTTGAGAGTCCCTTTGACAGCAAGGAGATCGAACCAGTCCCTCCTAAAGGAAATCAGTCCTGAATATTCATTGGACGGACTGATGCTGAAGGTGAAGCTCCAATACTTTGGCCACCTGAGGTGAAGAACTGACTCATTTGAAAAGACTCTGATGCTGGGAAAGATGGAAGGCAGGAGGAAAAGGGGATGACAAAGGATGAGATGGTTTGATGGCATCACTGACTCAATGGACACGAGTTTGAGGAAGCTCTGGGAGTTGGTGACCAACAGGGAAGCCTGGCGTGCAGTCCATGGGGTTGCAAAGAATCGGATATGGCTGGTCAACTAGAACTGAATTCTGATACCATAGATATGTATCAGTTCAGTTCAGTTCAGTCACTCAGTCGTGTCCGACTTTTGCAACCCCATGGACTGCAGCACACCAGGTCTCCCTGTCCATCGCCAACTCCTGGAGCTTCCTCAAACTCATGTCCATTGAGTCAGTGATGCCATCCAACCAGCTCATCCTCTGTTTTCACCTTCTCCTGCCTTCCATCTTTCCCAGCATCAGGGTCTTTTCCAGTGAGTCAGTTCTTCACCTCAGGTGGCCAAAGTATTGGAGCTTCAGCTTCAGCATCAGTCTGTCCAATGAATATTCAGGACTGATTTCCTTTAGGAGGGACTGGTTGGACCTCCTTGCTGTCCAAAGGACTCTCAAGAGTCTTCTCCAACAGCACAGTTCAAAAACATCAGTTCTTCAGCTATCAGCTTTCTTTTTGGTTCAACTCTCACTTCCATACATGATTACTGGAAAAACCAAAGCTTTGACTATATGGGCCTTTGTTGGCAAAGTAATGTCTCTGCTTTTGAATATGCTCTCTAGATTGGTCATAACTTTTTTTCCAAGAAGCAAGCACCTTTTAATTTCATGGCTACAGTCACCATCTGCAGTGATTTTGGAGCCCAAAAAAATAAAGTCTGTCACTGTTTCCATTGATTCCTCATCTATTTGCCATGAAGAGATTGTATCAGATGCCATGATCTTAGTTTTCTGAATGTTGAGTTTTAAGCCAACTTTTTCACTCTTTCACTTTCATCAAGAGGCACTTTAGTTCTTCTTTGCTTTCTGCCATAAGTATGGTGTCATCTGCATATATGAGGTTATTGATATTTCTCCTGGCAGTCTTGATTCCAGCTTGTGCTTCATTCAGTCCAGCATTTCTCATAATGTAATCTGCATATAAGTTAAATAAGCAGGGTAACATTATACACCATTGATGTACTCCTTTCTGATTTGGAACCACTCTCTTGTTCCATGTCCAGTTGTAACTGTTACTTCTTGACCTGCATACAGATTTCTCATGAGGCAGGTCACGTGGTCTGGTAGTTCCATCTTGTGAAGAATTTTCCACAGTTTGTTGTGATTCACACGGTTAAAGGCTTTGGCATAGATGATAAAGCAGAAGTAGATGTTTTTCTGGAACTCTCTCCCTTTTTCGATGATCCAACACATGTTGGCAATTTGATCTCTGGTTCCTCTGCCTTTTGTAAATCCAGTTTGAACATCTGGAAGTTCATGGTTCACGTACTGTTGAAGCCTGGTTTGGAGAGTTTTGAGCATTACTTTGGTAGTGTGTGAGATGAGTGTAATTGTACATTAGCTTGAGCATTCTTTTGCATTGCCTTTCTTTGGGATTGGAATGAAAACTGACCTTTTCCCTTCCCATGGCCCCTGCTGAGTTTTCCAAATTTGCTGGCATATTGAGTGCAGCACTTTCACAACATCATCTTTTAGGATTTGAAGTTGCTTAACTGGAATTCCATCACTTCCACTAGCTTTGTTCTTAGTGATGCTTCCTAAGGTCTACTTGACTTCACATTCCAGGATGTCTGGCTCTAGGTGAGTGATCACACCATCGTGATTATCTGGGTCATGAAGATCTTTTTTGTATAGTTCTTCTGTGTATTCTTGCCACCTCCTCTTAATAGTGTGTGCTTCTGTTAGGTCCATACCATTTCTGCCCTTTATTGTGCCCATCTTTGCATAAAATGTTCCCTTGATATCTCTAATTTTCTTGAAGAGATCTCTAGTCTTTTCCATTCTGTTGTTTTCCTCTATTTTTTTGCATTGATCACTAAGGAAGTCTTTCTTATCTCTCCTTGCTATTCTTTGGAACTCTGCATTCACATGGGTATATCTTTCCTTTTCTCCTTTGCCTTTAGCTTCTCTTCTTTTCACAGCTATTTGTAAGGCCTCATCAGACAATCATTTTGCCTTTTTGCGTTTCTTTTTCTTGGGGATGGTCTTGATCACTG
This sequence comes from Oreotragus oreotragus, assembly GCA_006410675.1. Taxonomy (NCBI): domain Eukaryota; kingdom Metazoa; phylum Chordata; class Mammalia; order Artiodactyla; family Bovidae; genus Oreotragus; species Oreotragus oreotragus. The sequence goes on from SJYX01020129.1 coordinate 265,647, forward strand.
CCTCCTGTACCATGTCACAAACCACCATCCAAAGTTCTTCAGGCACTCTGTCTATCAGATCTAATCCCTTGAATCTATCTGTCACTTCCACTGTATAATCATAAGGGGTTTGATATATGACATACCTGAACAGTCTAGTGGTTTTTCCTACTTTCTTCAATTTAAGTCTGAATTTGGCTACAACTAGTTGATGATTTGAGCCACAGTCAGCTCCTGGTCTTGTTCTTCTGATGACTGTATAGAGCTTGTCCATCTTTGGCTGCAAAGAATATAATCAATCTGATTTCAGTTTTAACCATCTGTTGATGTCCATGTGTAGAGTCTTCTCTTGTGTTGTTGGAAGTGGGTGTTTGTTATGGCCAGATATGTGTTATGCTTCCTTAAAAAAAAAGTTATTCTAGTCATCCAAGTCATACTTTATTAGAGCTTCCCGACCTAATAAAGCAGCCTGACTTCTCTACTTTAGAGATCATGAGGTTGAGTTTAAGGCATGTTAAGTGACAATTGATGAAATAATGACAAAAAATTTGAAAGATCTTGTGATCCCCAGTATAACACTATTTATTTATGCATTCACTCTTTTTTTTTTAATTTATTATTTTTATTATATATATATTTTTGTATTTATTTATTTATTTATTTTTTTACACGAACTCCCAAACATGAACCCCCCTCCCACCTCCCACCCCACATTGTGTTTTTANTGAAAGATCTTGTGATCCCCAGTATAACACTATTTATTTATGCATTCACTCTTTTTTTTTTAATTTATTTTTTTTATTATATATATATTTTTGTATTTATTTATTTATTTATTTTTTTACACGAACTCCCAAACATGAACCCCCCTCCCACCTCCCACCCCACATTGTGTTTTTATTTGCAAGACTCTGTCAGGTAGGCCATGGGAGAATTTTGAAAATGACTTAAGCACATTAGTCATCTAAGAATCTTACAATGAAGTATTAGAGATGAGGCACTCAAAAAACTACTCTCATTGCCATAGTTTGGGTTAAGATTAAAATATAAGAGGCCAGCTTTCTAAATACCTCTGTATACCTCTTTCTGTATACTTCTGTATACCTCTATATATTTCTATATACCTTATATTAAAATATGAGGCCGGCTTTCTATGTATACCTATATAGTAATTGGTCCAATATCTTCATTTTGTTTTGTTTACTTGATTCTCTTGTCTTTCCTCTAAGAACTTCCACCAGAGAAGCAACCACAGCTTTGGCATTCTATTGTAGCAACATGGAAATGTCTCCTTTTCTTTTTTCTATGCTAATGGTTCTAATTTTTTTCTTCATTTCTCTTATAACCCTTTATATATATACATATTCTGAGTAGGAAAAAATTTGAGTTGTCCTCCTACATTCCTCTTTTACTCTCATACTACTGTCAAACTCAAGCATGTTTGACACCAGATGTGTGGAAGTTTTCCCCACATCAAGCCATTCTCTGCATCACAAGGTGAGTGTCCTACAATGTAACTCAGTTCTGACACTAACTGGTGATAGCACAAGATGGCACAGGTTAAGGGCTCAGTTCCCAAGAGTGTTCCCCCTCCACTTCAGATGCCAGTCACACCTTCAGGCTGTCACCTGTACTTCCGGCCAGTCAGCTATAAATCTGAGGTCCTCATGACCACCTTCTTGGGTTCAACTAATTTGCTAGAGCTGTTCACAGGGCTCAGGAAAAGAGTTTACATGTTTTATCAATTCATTATAAAAGGATATGATAGAGAATACAGATGGACAGTGGTCCCTGCTCTTGCTAGTCTCAGGGGGCCCAGTATCCTCAGACTGAAGGGGAAAGGGAAGGGAGCAGTTCCAGAAGCCTGGTGAGGACCACAGGAGGAAAGGGTAGACCACAGAGCTGTAGACTTTAAGAGAGGGATAAATGGACCTGCAGCCTCTCCAGTAGGTGACTGAGGAAGAGATCTCCCAACCTTACTCTCCTATCCCGTGCAATCTCCTCTCTCTCTGAGACTTGAGGGAAAAAATGGAATGGAAACCAGATGAAAGTGAGGCCAGTGATGCAGTCCTAGGACGTGCACAGGCTGAGCAGGGTGGAGGAAAATGCATCTCCAGGAATAAACAGAAATATCTGACACAATGAAAGGTCTGAATAGGGAAGCCCCTTGAACTTTGCTCCAGTATTGTTCAGCTGCCTGCAGCTCAGAGAACAGAGGAGAGAGCTTTTTGCCATCAGTCTGGGGAGAGAAACTAAAGATTTAGACTAGGGCAAATGGTCGAGGGGGTGGAAAGAAAGCTTTAAGCCCTGCTGCCTTTGAACTTTTTTTTTAACTCCAATTTTCTCACTCCAATCAGACTTTGAGAGTTTGTGTATTTTCTAGTCAGAAAAATGATTTTTCTGTTTGTGAACTTTTCTCTCCAGATTTGAACCTGTGGTCTCAGGAGCTGGGGTGACCTGATAGGACATCCTCAAGAAACTTCTAGACTCTGAACAAGAATCCTCTGGCCTGCAGAGCTTGTTGTTTGTACTTTTCAATTGTCTTTGTATAAACCAGCACTTTATTCCGGACACTGCAGCACGACTAGGCAGCACCCACCACCATGTAACAGAAAGTCGAGCGACTGCCCCTCCACTGATCTGGGCTCTCTCCCCACCAGCCCATGGCTCCATGCACACACTACTGCACTTTAGAAAACAACCACACTGGATCCTGGACCCCACTGAGGGTCCTCTGGCTCGCTCTTTCTTCCAGACTGGAAACAGAGGGAATTATTTCTCCTTAAGTTTCCAAAGTGGTTTTCAGAAGCAGAGACAAGTAGGAGTTTCCAGTTACAGAAATGGGCAGAAGATTTCCAGTGGAGTTATTTTTATGTGTAGTTTCCTCTGGATACTGAACGAGCCTATTGAGACTGTGAGTTCACTGACAGGACTTTATACAAAGTCAAACCATAATTGACATGTTTTATGGTTTACAGGAAGCTAGAAAACATCTGAGTTGTTTAATGAAATGTTTAAGCATTGAAGTACACAGAGTGGTCACCTGCAGATTGTGGAAAAAAGCCATTGAATATTTTTCTGAGATCTAAATCACAAAGCACTGATTTTAACTTGTAATGGCACTGTGTTGAATGGTATTTTAAAAGCAAACTACATCTTTCCTTCAAAAAATCCTGTCTACTTAACCTCAGAAACCAATCATACACATTTTAAGTTTTATCATACTAATATGCTATTTCTGCAAAAATTTCAGATGAGTAGCTATAATGGTCAAAGCACCAAACTAAGGCTCCTTTCCTAGCCTTCTCTTTGACTTTAAACTTAACCTTTCAGTAGCTCAGTTTCCAGGTCTGTTATAGAGTGATGGTCACTAGCTATGATCTCTGATGGTCAGTACTAGAAATCCTGTGGGACTCCATTATCACTTGTCAAGGAGGAGGGTAACTGGATGTGGTCCATCAGGCTGATCACGTTCAATTTGGTCTGTGTGCTAGGACGTTCAAGGCATTAGCTGACCCATAAACTATCCACATGTAAACATTATCAAGTATAACAGATGATGAATGTGCTTCAAGCAAACTATTTTAACTGATGCACAGACTAAGAATAATTTTAGGTTAATGAGAATAAAGGGGGGTGACAGTGAGTAACAGACAATTATGTAACATCTCAGTTTCTTCTGTTGAAAATCAAAGAATACCATTGAAGAATAAAACTCACTTCTTCAAAATGTTCAAGATGTTCTGCTTTTGGCTAGGTGGTTTCCTCAGGGCCCATCCAGGTCAGTAAGTTTAATATTCCATAAGGCCAGTTGGCTCCCATAGGTGTAAAAGCCTTTGCAGCACACTCAAATTCCTTCTTTAGAAGGGCAGGGTCCCACAGCTGTCTCCCAGGTCCCATGTGTTGGTCTGGGGCTCCTGCTGGGGAAGGAAGCACCTCCTAATTGTGCAGAGGTCAGAGCAGGCAGACAGGACCTTCTCCCCAAGGAAGCAGGTCTGTCCATGTGGGCTGCACATCTCCAGTGATGTGTGATTGGCATGCTGCATCCTTGGGTGGTAATATTTAACTCTATAGGAACCTGGTGGAATAATGGCTTCTGTCAAAATACCACCATCTTTAGCCCTAGATCAGGGTTATTTTCTTAAACACCAAATTGGGACAGGGCTCCCTAGCTCCAGTATCCCAAAATTCAGGTTTCTTTGGGGAAGAAGACCACTAGGCATTGTGTCCTAGTGTGAGAAATGTTCTACACTACAGCCTAACAACCATAATGATTAACATTTACCAAGTACTTCCTACCTGATGTTGTCTAGCATTTTATACATATTATTAAAACGAATTCTCTCAAAACCCTCTAAAAAAGGCACTATTCATGTTTCCATTTTAAAGATAAGGAAACTGAGGCACAGAGAGGTTAAGAAATTTGGTTAAGGCTGCCTGGTTGGCTTGGAAAGGATAGAACTAGAACAGTGGAACCATATTCATTACACCCCACCATGTGTCTTTATTCCCTACTGGATGGGATTTAAGGTGAAATTTTACTAGTTACATACACACTGTAGTACTTTTTCTGGTCTAGAATTAGTTTCACTCTTACTATTTCCAAAGAGGCACTACAGGAGGTAGAAGATAGACTCTGATGTCAGAGATTCCAACCCCACCTCAACTGTATATGAATTACACAACTTTGTACATATCATCTGATCTCTAAGCATCAGTTTTCTTATCTAAAAGATGAGTACAATCCTCCCTTGGTATCTGTAGGGAACTGGCTCCAGGACCCCCTCGGATACCAAATCTGTGGATGCTCAAGTCCCTTATACAAAATGGTGCCATATTTTTGTGTAATCTATTCATGTTCTCCCATATACTTTAAATCATCTGCAGATTACTTATAAGACCCAATCAGTGTAAGTGCTTAAGTAAAATAGTTGTAACTACAATATAAATGCTATGTAATAGTTGCACAGCATATTTAAGTTTTGCTTTTTGGAATTTTCTGCAATTCTTTTCTAATATTTTCAATCCTCAGTTGGATGTGGAAACTCAATATGAAGGCCCAGCTGTAATATAAAAAAGACAGTTAGCATCTTCCTTTATCAGGCACTTAGCATGTAGAGCACATGGTAAGTACCTGTTAAATGACAAGTACCACTGGTAATCCCCCTATGTATCAGCCACTATTTTTTGCTAAATGGGCAATATCTGGACACTATTAAGCTAATCTGTCTGCAGGATATTTCTCCTAAATCCTAACCCTAAGGGAGAAGTGAGCTGTGCTCCAAAGATTTCCAGCCAAGGGATTTTGTCCCCAGGCTCTCCTGTACATGCCATATTTCCCCCAGCTAAGTCAAGGGGCTCTCCAGTCCTCCAGTATGCCTTGTGCTGTCCCCTGCACCCAGAGCACCTCTTTTCTGGGGCCTCGACTTGCCTTCACAAAGCCCTATGCTTTCTTTAGAAGCCAGTTCTGCCAGTGAATATTTTCTGGGGTTTTATTTTTTCCCCCCTACTGAATATGAGCTCTCTTTACTTTGGGTGGAGCAGTGTTTTCTTTGTCCCTCTCTTAAACAGTTATCTATTTTCAGTTTTGAATCATGAGGATTTGAGCACATTTTATATCATCCCCTTAGCTATATGCTCCTAGAGGGCAGGAACAGAGTGAGATTTTGTCATTCCTGCAGTATCTTGTATGTGAGTGATGCCTCATGCATGACTGGCTCTGAGACTCATTACAACACTGGACAGAGTGGCTACACTTAACATTCTTACTTACCATGACCTTAATATGATTGGCCAGAAAGTTGTACAATGGTAATCCTCAAAGAAGAAGAGCTAAATGAGTTCTAAGTATTTAAAAAAAAAAAAAAAAAAAAAGTCCCTTTTACAAAGAAAGCAAAAACAGCTTTTGGGAGAGTTTGAGGACTTGAGAAGGCCAAACAAGTAAAAATCACCTATGACGCCGTCATCCAAACACAAGTATTTTTATTTTTGCTGTTAGCAGTTGCTTTGTCCAGACTTGTACAGCATCTTGGTATAGTTGTTAACATGTCATTTTCTGTCCTTTCTTCAAGTTCGTCATTGTATATAAGTTCACAGATGAGCTTCCCAGGTGGTGCTAGTGGTAAAGAACCTGCCTGCAAATGCAGGAGACGTAAGAGATGTTCAGTCCCTGGATCGGGAAGATCCCTCTGAGGGGAGCATGGCTACCCTCTCGAGTATTTTTGCCTGGAGAATCCTGTGAACAGAGGAACCTGGCAGGCTACAGCCCATAGCGTCTCAGAGAGTCAGACATGACTGAAGCGACTGAGCATGCATGAGTAAATCCACAAATATGTTGCTGACTGGGTTTCCTAATTACCATTTTTAATGTATGCATGGGTCACAGATCCATGATGAGCTGGAATTGGGCCCAAACTTTGTTTATCACCTGATCATTCTAAGCCCCTAATTTGACCATTAGATCACAGTGGTATTTGGGGTTCCTAAGGATTAGTGTGATTTCAGAGCAGTATTTTGGAATCCCTGAAAAGTTTGGGTATTTCCATTTCTCCCAATGCACAGACACCTTAGTAAATGACTATGTCCCTTTAGGGATAGCTTGGAGGAAGACCTCCACTACGTATTTGCAGCATTGTTGCACAGTCCATCCTTAAGGGTCCAATTTTCCTCTTCAACCAGGAGCTTCAGATCTGTGAACTGGTTGGGTCTAGGGACTGGGCAAGAAGCTGATTCTTAATTGCGATAAGCCAAATTTCTGTCATATGGGTCAAGTAGTGTTTTGGTAGGCCAGCCACCCACCGCCGCCCCCCGCCAGATGTGTATAAGAGACAGGTGTTGGTCTGGGGCTCCTGCTGGGGAAGGAAGCACCTCCTAATTGTGCAGAGGTCAGAGCAGGCAGACAGGACCTTCTCCCCAAGGAAGCAGGTCTGTCCATGTGGGCTGCACATCTCCAGTGATGTGTGATTGGCATGCTGCATCCTTGGGTGGTAATATTTAACTCTATAGGAACCTGGTGGAATAATGGCTTCTGTCAAAATACCACCATCTTTAGCCCTAGATCAGGGTTATTTTCTTAAACACCAAATTGGGACAGGGCTCCCTAGCTCCAGTATCCCAAAATTCAGGTTTCTTTGGGGAAGAAGACCACTAGGCATTGTGTCCTAGTGTGAGAAATGTTCTACACTACAGCCTAACAACCATAATGATTAACATTTACCAAGTACTTCCTACCTGATGTTGTCTAGCATTTTATACATATTATTAAAACGAATTCTCTCAAAACCCTCTAAAAAAGGCACTATTCATGTTTCCATTTTAAAGATAAGGAAACTGAGGCACAGAGAGGTTAAGAAATTTGGTTAAGGCTGCCTGGTTGGCTTGGAAAGGATAGAACTAGAACAGTGGAACCATATTCATTACACCCCACCATGTGTCTTTATTCCCTACTGGATGGGATTTAAGGTGAAATTTTACTAGTTACATACACACTGTAGTACTTTTTCTGGTCTAGAATTAGTTTCACTCTTACTATTTCCAAAGAGGCACTACAGGAGGTAGAAGATAGACTCTGATGTCAGAGATTCCAACCCCACCTCAACTGTATATGAATTACACAACTTTGTACATATCATCTGATCTCTAAGCATCAGTTTTCTTATCTAAAAGATGAGTACAATCCTCCCTTGGTATCTGTAGGGAACTGGCTCCAGGACCCCCTCGGATACCAAATCTGTGGATGCTCAAGTCCCTTATACAAAATGGTGCCATATTTTTGTGTAATCTATTCATGTTCTCCCATATACTTTAAATCATCTGCAGATTACTTATAAGACCCAATCAGTGTAAGTGCTTAAGTAAAATAGTTGTAACTACAATATAAATGCTATGTAATAGTTGCACAGCATATTTAAGTTTTGCTTTTTGGAATTTTCTGCAATTCTTTTCTAATATTTTCAATCCTCAGTTGGATGTGGAAACTCAATATGAAGGCCCAGCTGTAATATAAAAAAGACAGTTAGCATCTTCCTTTATCAGGCACTTAGCATGTAGAGCACATGGTAAGTACCTGTTAAATGACAAGTACCACTGGTAATCCCNGTTGTCCATTGGTGAAGAGCTTAGCTCTGAGTGCAAAGCAAATGAGTCCAGATTCCTGGTTTGAAAGTCTGTTCCCTGAAACCAATCCTAGTATCAAATACTGTATCAGCCAGGGTTCAATCAGAAAAACAGTGTATTTAATATAAAGAATTGGTTATAAAAATATTAGAAGGCAGAAAGAGTAAAAAGTGATACCAAGCAAACCCGGATATTAGAACTGAAGAGAACAGTTCCCTTTCTGATCTCTACTGCTACGACACATTCAGGAACTAGAAATAGGAAGGAATTCTCCCGTTCCCACATTCCAGTCCCTAAGGCTTCCCATTTATTAAACAGGAAGTCAGCTGGCAAAGAAGGCTGGTAAAGGAGGCTTGCTGAATCAGAGCCCTACCACCAGCAGGTCAGAGTAGAGGAAGGTAGGCTTAGAACCAAGAACAATTCAAAGGATCTTGTTGCTGGATCAAAACTTATCTGGGTAAAGGAAATGTATTCCTTGTGAGAGGAAAAATACAGAGACGATGAATTCCAGTTGAACTGTAGGACAAGGAACTTGCTTAAACTTTGTGACATCTCACCACATAACAAGAGCCTATTATGTATTTCTCGATTCAGTCAGTTCAGTTCAGTGGCTCAGTCATGTCTGACTCTGCGACTCCATGGACTGCAACACGCCAGGCCTCCCTGTCCATCACCAACTCCTGGAGTTTACTCAGACTCATGTCCATTGAGTCAGTGGTGCTATCCAGCCATCTCATCCTCTGTTGTTCCCTTCTCCTCCTGCCTTCAATCTTTCCCAGGATTAGAGTCTTTTCCAGTGAGTCAGCTCTTCACATCAGGTGGCCAAAGTATTGGAGTTTCAGCTTCAACATCAGTCCTTCCAATGAATATTCAGGACTGACTTCCTTTAGGATGGACTGGTTAGATTTCCTTGCAGGCCAAGGGACTCTCAAGAGTCTTCTCCAATACCACAGTTCAAAAGTATCAATTCTTCGGTGCTCAGCTTTCTTTATAGTCCAACTCTCACATCTATACATGACTACTGGAAAAACCATTTCTTGATTAATTGAGTAAAAAAATAACTAGGAACTGCTTTGGCCATGAGTATAGAACAAAATTAACTTATTTTAACATGCACTTTGCAGAAGAAGTTATATCACTTGGTTGCAAGCAAAAGAATATCCAATGCAAACTGGCTTAAATTAAAAAGCAGAACATGTCAGCTTATGTTAACTGAAGAGTCAAAGGTGCCGCCAAAGGTACAGTTGGGCAGGGGTGTCTAACAGTATCTTCTGTATCTCTGTCAAAGTTCTCTCCACTATCTCTTCATTCTGTTGCCTTTTTGTTGACTCTACATTTGAAAATCATCTCCCTTTGTGATCACAAGGTGGTTGCAGTAGTTATTAAACCTTCCATGTTCAAATCTACACACACACAAAAAGCCATTTTGCCAGCATTTGCAGCAATTCATATATTAACTCTAGACAAGTTTATATCATGTGCCCTCTCCTAAACTTATCACTAGAAGAAAAGGAATATGTGACTGATGTCTTAAGTTTGGAGCTCCACTCAACTGTTGTTGTTGTTGAGTGACTAAATCATCTCTGACTCTTTGTGATTCCATGGACTGCTGCAGCATGCCAGGCTCCTCTGTTCTCCACAATCACCCAGAGTTTGCTCAGATTCATATTCATTGAGTCAGTGATGCTATCTAACTGTCTCATCTTCTGCCACCCTCTTCTTTGGCCTTTGATCTTTCCCAGCATCAGGGCCTTTTTCAATGAGTTAGCTCTTTGAATCAAGTGGCCAAAGTATTGGAGCTTCAGCATCAGTCCTTTCAGTGAATATTCAGGATTAACTTCCTTTAGGACTTACTGGTTTGATCTCTTTGCAGTCCGAGGGACTCTCAAGAGTCTTCTCCAGCACCACAATTCGAAAGTATCAATTTTTTGAAGTTCAGCCTTCTTTATGGTCCAACCCTCACATCTATACATGACTACTGGAAAAATGAAAGCTTTGACTATATGGACATTTGTCAGCAAAATGATGTCTCGGCTTTTTAATATGCTATCTGGGTTTGTCATAGCTTTCCTTCCAAGGAGCAAGCATCTTTCCATTTCATGGCCTCAGTCGCCATCCACAGTGATTTGGGAGCCCAAGAAAATAATATCTGTCACTGCTTCCACGTTTTCCCCATCTGTTTGGCATGAAATGATGGGACTGGATGCTATGATCTTAGTTTTTTGAATGTTGAGTGTAAAGCCAGCTTCTTCAGTCTCCTCTTTCACTTTCATCAAAAGGATCTTTAGTTCCTCTCTACTTTCTGCCATTAGAGTGGTATTATCTGCGTATCTGAGGTTGTTAATATTTCTCCCAACAATCTTGATTCCAGCTTGTGATTCATTCAGCCCAGCATTTTGCATGATGTACTCTGCATATAAGTTAAATAAATAGGGTGACAATATACAGCCTTGACATACTCCTTTCCCAGTTTTGAACCAGTCAGTCGTTTCACCTCCAATTCTAACTTGCCAATTGACTCACATACAAGTTTCTCAGGAGACAGGTAAAGTGATTTGGTACTCCCATTTCTTTAAGAACTTTTTACAGTTTGTTGTGATCCACACAGTCAAGGGCTTTGGTGTGATCAATGAAGCAGAAGTAGATATTTTTGTAGAACTCCCTTGCTTTCCCCATGATCCAACGAATGTTGCCAATTTGATCTCTGGTTCCTCTGTCTCTTCAAAACCTTGCTTGTACATCTGGAAATTCTTGGTTCACATACTGCTAAAGCCTAGCTTAAAGAATTTTGAGTATAACTTTGCTGGCATGTGAAATGAGCACAATTATAATGTAGTTTGAACATTCTTTGGCATTGCCCTTTTTTTCCACTCAGTACATGTGAACTGAAAGTGTGAAGTATGGTAGAACCCCAAATTATGAATGGATGTTGGAGAAGAAAACCAATGTTTGCCATCAAAGCCAATTATTTAATCAGTCAACAGTTTATGAGCTCTTACTATCCACAAGGCTCTGGTGATTTAAGATGGCTAAATTATGGTCTTTGTCACCCACCACTAGGCTGAGAAGACAAAGATGAATGTAACCCAGATATCTGCCAGATGTTGGGATAGATGGATAAGAATCCTGGTGATGTCATTTGTGCTGAGATGTTGGAGGCCCCAGATGTTTCTGTGGCCCTCTCCTAGAATATATAGCACAAGATATCAGAAGCCTATTCTAAGAAAAGTATTGCTCTCACATAACACCCTGAGGAAAAATACTTCCAAAATATCATATTTTTGGTCATCCTGCCTTTTCTGATGATGTACTTCTTACCTCTATGGCATTTCAGTTCACTTCAGTTTAGTCACTCAGTCATGTCCAACTCTGCGACCCCATGAATTGCAGCACGCCAGGCTTCCCTGTCCATCACCAGCTCCCAGAGTTCACTCAAATTCATGTCCATCGAGTCAGTGATGCCATCCAGCCATCTCATCCCCTGTCTTCCCCTTCTCCTCTTGCCCCCAATCCCTCCCACCATCAGAGTCTTTTCCAATGAGTCAAATCTTCGCATGAGGTGGCCAAAGTACTGGAGTTTCATCATTTAGCATCATTCCTTCCAAAGAACACCCAGGACTGATCTCCTTTAGAATGGACTGGTTGGATCTCCTTGCAGTCCAAGGGACTCTCAAGAGTCTTCTCCAACACCACAGTTCAAAAGCATCAATTCTTCAGCACTAAGCTTTCTTTAAAGTCCAACTCTCACATCCATACATGAATATTGGAAAAACTATAGCTTTGACTAGATAGACCTTTGTTGGCAAAGTAATGTCTCTGCTTTTTAATATGCTGTCTAGGTTGGTTATAACTTTTCTTCCAAGGAGCAAGCATCTTTTAATTTCATGGCTGAAGTGACCATCTGCAGTGATTTTGGAGCCCAAGAAAATAAAGTCTGTCACTGTTTCCATTGTTTCCAAATCTATTTGCCATGAAGTGATGGGTCTGGATGCCATGATCTTTGTTTTTTGAATGTTGAGTTTTGAGCCAGCTTTTTCACTCTCCTCTTTCACTTTTATCAAGAGGCTTTTGAGTTCCTCTTCACTTTCGGCCATAAGGTTGATGTCATCTGCATATCTGAGGTTATTGATATTTCTCCTCGCAATCTTGATTCCAGCTTGTGTTTCTTCCTGCCCAGCATTTCTCATGATGTACTCTGCATATAAGTTAAAGAAGCAGGGTTACAATATACAGCCTTGATATACTCCTTTTCCTATTTGGAACCAGTCTGTTGTTCCATGACCAGTTCTAACTGTTGCTTCTGGACCTGCATATAGGTTTCTCAAAAGGCAGGTCAGGTGGTCTGGTATTCCCATCTCTTTCAGAATTTTCCACAGTTGATTGTGATCCACACAGTCAAAGGCTTTGGCATAATCGATAAAGCAGAAATAGATGTTTTTCTGGAACTCTCTTGCTGTTTTGATGACCCAGCGGATGTTGGCAATTTGATCTCTAGTTCCTCTGCCTTTTCTAAAACCAGCTTGAACATCTAGAAGTTCACGGTTCACATATGGTGTTTAGATGTGTTAAAGAGTGGGGGAGGGTTTGGACTATACATTATTTCTTTTGTTGAGCTTGAAACAATAGATAACCAATGTTATAGTGTCAGTAGCCATCATGAGGTTAATTCTTTATCATTGTAGCTAACTTTCATACCATGTGCCAGACATAGTTCTAATGGCTTTACATGTATCACATTATTTAACCTTTGCAGTTTAATGAAACAGAGGCTATTCTTGTCTCCATTTTACATGTAAGCCAAGTAAAGTCCACAATAAAAGCTCACAGCACATAGCAAAACAAGACCTCAAGATTCTGCAGGTCGCCCTTGGTCCTAGGGCATGTAATACAGTCAAGCTTACACCACATGGTGCTTTGTAATTACATATGTGTTTGGTTTTCTCCAAAAGCCGGCATCATACCTAGGAATAGAAGCTGGATGTTTATTCATTTACAAAGTCCTAGAACCCAAACCCAAACGCAATACCACTTCAGTATTCTTGCCTTGAGAATCCCATGAACAGTATCAAAAGAGAATAAGATAGAACACTGAAACATAAAACTCCCCAGGTCTGGAGGTGCCCGATATGCTACTGAAGAACTGTGGAGAAATAACTGAGGAAATAATGAAGTTCAGTTCAGTTCACTTCAATCACTCAGTCATGTTTGACACTTTGCAACCCCATGGACTGCAGCACCCCAGGCTTCCCTGTCCATCACCAACTCCCAGAGTTTAGTCAAACTCATGTCCATTAAGTCAGTTATGCCATCCAACCATCTCATCCTGTCTTCCCCTGCTTCTCCCTTCTTCAGTCCTTCCCAGCATCAGTGTCTTTTCAAATGAGTCAGCTCTTCACCTCAGGTGGCCAAAGTATTGGAGTTCCAGCTTCAGCATCAATCCTTCCAATGAATATTCAGGACTGATTTCCTTTATGATGGACTGGTTGGGTCTCCTTGCAGTCCAAGGGACTCTCAAGAGTCTTCTCCAACACCACAGTTCAAAAGCATCAATTCTTCAGCGCTCAGCTTTCTTCACAGTCCAACTCTCATATCCATACATGACTACTGGAAAAACCATAGCCTTGACTAGATGGACCTTAGTCAGCAAAGTAATGTCTCTGCTTTTTAATATGCTGTCTAGGTTGGTAATAACTTTTCTTCCAAGGAGCAAGCATCTTTTTATTTCATGGCTGAAGTGACCATCTGCAGTGATTTGGGAGCCCCCAAAAATAAAGTCTGTCACTGTTTCCATTGATTCCTCATCTATTTGCCGTGAAGCGATGGGGCCAGATGCCATGATCTTAGTTTTCTGAATGCTGAGTTTTAAGTCAACTTTTTCACTCTCCTCTTTCACTTTCATCAAGAAGCTCTTTAGTTCTTCTTCACTTTCTGCCATAAGTGTGGTATCATCTGCATATGAGGTTATTGATATTTCTTCCAGCAATCTTGATTCCTGCTGTTGCTTCATCCATCCCAGCATTTCTCATAATGTACTCTGCATATGAGTTAAATAAGCAGGGTGACAATATACACCATTGATGTATTCCTTTTCCTATTTGGAATCAGTCTGTTGTTCCATGTCCAGTTCTAACTGTTGCTTCCTGACCTGCATACTGATTTCTCAGGAGGCAGGTCAGGTGATCTGGTATTCCCATCTCTTTAAGAATTTTTCACAGTTTATTGCGATCCACAGTCAAAGGCTTTGGCATAGTCAATAAAGCAGAAGCAGATGTTTTTCTGGAACTCTCTTGCTCTTTCGATGATCCAACAGATGTTAGCAACTTGATCTCTTGTTCTTCTGCCTTTCTATTTTTAAAATTTATTTATTTATTTTAATTGGAGGCTAATTACTTTACACTATTGTAGTGGTTTTTGCCATACATTGACATGAATCAGCCATGGGTGTACATGTGTCCCCCATCCTGAACCCCCTTCCCAACTCCTTCCCCATCCCATCCCTCAGGGTCATCCCAGTGCACAGGCTTTGAGTGCCCTGTTTCAGGCATCAAAGTTGGACTGGTGATCTATTTCACATATGGTAATACACATGTTTCAATGTATTCTCTCAAATCATCCCACCCTTGCCTTCTCCCACTGAGTCCAGAAGTCTGTTATTTACATCTGTGTCTCTTTTGCTGTCTCACATGTAGGGTCATGGTTACCATCTTTCTAAACTGCATATATATGCCATAATATACTGTATTGGTGGGTTTTTTTTTTTTTCTGACTTACTTCACTCTGTATAATAGGCTTCAGTTTCAATCATCTCATTAGAACTGGTTCAAATGTGTTCTTTTTCAAAGCTGAGTAGTATTTCATTGTGTATATGTACCACAGCTTTCTTATCCATTCATCTGCTAATGGACATCTAGGTTGCTTCCATGTCCTAGCTATTGTAAACAGTGCTGTGATGAACATTGGGGTACATGTGTCTCTTTCCACTCTGGCTTCTTCAGTGTATATGCCCAGCAGTGGGATTGCTAAGTCGTACAGCAGTTCTATTTCCAGTTTTTAAAGAAATCTCTACACTGTTCTCCATAATGGCTGTACTAGTCTGCATTTCCTCCAACAGTGAGAGGGTTCCCTTTTCTCCCCACCTCCCCAGCATTTATTGTTTGGAGACTTTTTGATAGCAGTCATTCTGACCGGTGTGAGATGGTACCTCATTTGGATTTCTCTTATAATGAGTGATGTTGAATATCTTTTCATGTGTTTGTTAGCCATCTGTATGTCTTCTTTGGAGAAATGTCTGTTTAGTTCTTTGGCCCATTTTTTGATTGGGTAGCTTATTTTTTTGGTATTGAGCTTCATGAGCTGCTTGTATATTTTTGAGACTAATCCTCTGTCAGTTGCTTATCTGCTATTATTTTTCCCATTCTGAAGACTGTCTTTTCATCTTGCTTATAGTTTGCTTCATTGTGAAAAAGCTTTTATGTTTAATTAGGTCGATTTGTTTATTTTTGCTTTTGTTTCCATTACTCTGGGAGATGGGTCATGAAGGATTCTGCTGTGATTTATGTCAGAGAGTGTTTTGCCTATGTTTTCCTCTAGGAGTTTTATAGTTTCTGGCCTTACATTTAGATCTTTAATCTATTTTGAGTTTATGTTTGTGTATGGTGTTAGAAAGTGTTCTAGTTTCATTGTTTTACAAGTGGCTGACCAGTTTTCCCAGCACCACTTGTTAAAGAGATTGTCTTTTCTCCATTGTAATAGATAAAGTGTCCATAGGTGCATGGATTTATCTCTGGGCTTTCTGTTTTGTTCCATTGGTCTATATTTCTGTCTTTCTGCCAGTACCATACTGTCTTGATGACTGTAGTTTTGTAGTATAGTCTGAAGTCAGGCAGGTTGATTCCTCCAGTTCAATTCTTCTTTCTCATGATTGATTTGGCTATTAAGGCTTTTCGTATTTCCATACAAATTGTAAGATTATTTGTTCTAGTTCTGTGAAAAATACCATTGATAGCTTGATAGGGATTGCATTGAATCATAGATTGCTTTGGGTAGTATACTCATTTTCACTATATTGATTCTTCTGATTCATGAACATGGTTTATTTCTCCAACTATTTGTGTCATCTTTGATTTCTTTCATCAGTCTTTTATAGCTTTTTATATATAGGTCTTTTGTTTCTTTAGGTAGATTTATTCCTAAGTATTTTATTCTTTTTGTTGCAATGGTGAATAGAATGGTTTCCTTAATTTCCTTTTCTGTTTTCTCATTGTTAATGTATAGGAATGCAAGGGATTTCTGTGTGTTAATTTTATATCTGCAACTTTACTATATTCATTGATTAGCTCTAGTAATTTTCTGGTGGAGTCTTTAGGATTTTCTATGTAGAGGATCATGTCATCTGCAAACAGGGAGAGTTTTACTTCTTTTTTTCCAATCTGGATTCCTTTATTTCTTTTTCTTCTCTGATTGCTGTGGCTAAAACTTCCAAAACTATTTTGAATAGTAGTGGTGAAAGCAGGCACCCTTGTATTGTTACTGACTTTAAGGGAAATGCTTTCAATTTTTCACCATTGAGGATAATGTTTGCTGTGGGTTTGTCATATATAGCTTTTATTATGTTGAGGTATGTTCCTTCTATTCCTGCTTTCTGGAGAGTTTTTATCATAAACGGATGTTGAATTTTATCAAAGGCCTTCTCTGCATCTATTGAGATAATCATATGGCATTTATTTTTCAATTTGTTAATGTGGTGAATTACATTGATTGATTTGCGNACCACAGCTTTCTTATCCATTCATCTGCTAATGGACATCTAGGTTGCTTCCATGTCCTAGCTATTGTAAACAGTGCTGTGATGAACATTGGGGTACATGTGTCTCTTTCCACTCTGGCTTCTTCAGTGTATATGCCCAGCAGTGGGATTGCTAAGTCGTACAGCAGTTCTATTTCCAGTTTTTAAAGAAATCTCTACACTGTTCTCCATAATGGCTGTACTAGTCTGCATTTCCTCCAACAGTGAGAGGGTTCCCTTTTCTCCCCACCTCCCCAGCATTTATTGTTTGGAGACTTTTTGATAGCAGTCATTCTGACCGGTGTGAGATGGTACCTCATTTGGATTTCTCTTATAATGAGTGATGTTGAATATCTTTTCATGTGTTTGTTAGCCATCTGTATGTCTTCTTTGGAGAAATGTCTGTTTAGTTCTTTGGCCCATTTTTTGATTGGGTAGCTTATTTTTTTGGTATTGAGCTTCATGAGCTGCTTGTATATTTTTGAGACTAATCCTCTGTCAGTTGCTTATCTGCTATTATTTTTCCCATTCTGAAGACTGTCTTTTCATCTTGCTTATAGTTTGCTTCATTGTGAAAAAGCTTTTATGTTTAATTAGGTCGATTTGTTTATTTTTGCTTTTGTTTCCATTACTCTGGGAGATGGGTCATGAAGGATTCTGCTGTGATTTATGTCAGAGAGTGTTTTGCCTATGTTTTCCTCTAGGAGTTTTATAGTTTCTGGCCTTACATTTAGATCTTTAATCTATTTTGAGTTTATGTTTGTGTATGGTGTTAGAAAGTGTTCTAGTTTCATTGTTTTACAAGTGGCTGACCAGTTTTCCCAGCACCACTTGTTAAAGAGATTGTCTTTTCTCCATTGTAATAGATAAAGTGTCCATAGGTGCATGGATTTATCTCTGGGCTTTCTGTTTTGTTCCATTGGTCTATATTTCTGTCTTTCTGCCAGTACCATACTGTCTTGATGACTGTAGTTTTGTAGTATAGTCTGAAGTCAGGCAGGTTGATTCCTCCAGTTCAATTCTTCTTTCTCATGATTGATTTGGCTATTAAGGCTTTTCGTATTTCCATACAAATTGTAAGATTATTTGTTCTAGTTCTGTGAAAAATACCATTGATAGCTTGATAGGGATTGCATTGAATCATAGATTGCTTTGGGTAGTATACTCATTTTCACTATATTGATTCTTCTGATTCATGAACATGGTTTATTTCTCCAACTATTTGTGTCATCTTTGATTTCTTTCATCAGTCTTTTATAGCTTTTTATATATAGGTCTTTTGTTTCTTTAGGTAGATTTATTCCTAAGTATTTTATTCTTTTTGTTGCAATGGTGAATAGAATGGTTTCCTTAATTTCCTTTTCTGTTTTCTCATTGTTAATGTATAGGAATGCAAGGGATTTCTGTGTGTTAATTTTATATCTGCAACTTTACTATATTCATTGATTAGCTCTAGTAATTTTCTGGTGGAGTCTTTAGGATTTTCTATGTAGAGGATCATGTCATCTGCAAACAGGGAGAGTTTTACTTCTTTTTTTCCAATCTGGATTCCTTTATTTCTTTTTCTTCTCTGATTGCTGTGGCTAAAACTTCCAAAACTATTTTGAATAGTAGTGGTGAAAGCAGGCACCCTTGTATTGTTACTGACTTTAAGGGAAATGCTTTCAATTTTTCACCATTGAGGATAATGTTTGCTGTGGGTTTATCATATATGGCTTTTATTATGTTGAGGTATGTTCCTTCTATGCCTGCCTACTGGAGGGTTTTTATTATAAATGATGTTGTATTTTCTCAAAGGCTTTCTCTGCTCTATTGAGATAATCATATGGTTTTTATCTTTCAATTTGTTAATGTTGTATATCACATTGATTGGTGAATACTGAAGAATCCTTGCATCCCTGATATAAAGCCCACTTGGTCATGATGTATGACCTTTTTAATATGTTGTTGGATTCTGTTTGCTAGAATTTTGTTGAAGATTTTTGCATCTATGTTCATCAGTGAATTGGCCTGTATCTTTTTTGTGGCATCTCTGTCTGGTTTTGGTATTAGGGCAGGAAAATATTCAACAGGTAAAGGAACATGATAAATGCCCACCAAACCAAACAAAAGAGGAGAAGATAGGAAGTCTATCTGAAAAAGAATTCAGAATAATGATAGTAAAGATGATCCAAAATCTTGAAAACAAAATGGAGTTATAGATAAATGGACTAGAGGCAAGGATTGAGAAGATGTAAGAAATGTTTAACAAGGAATAGAAGAAAAATTTTTTAAAAGTCTATCAATAATGAATAATGCAATAACTGAGATCAAAAGCACTCTGGAGGGAAGTAACAGTAGAATAACCGAGACAGAAGATAGGATAAGTGAGGTGGAAGATAGAATGGTGGAAGTAAATGAAGCAGAATGGGAAAAGGTAAAAGAATTTAAAAAAATGAGTACAACCTCAGAGACCTCTGGGACAATGTTAAATGCCCCAATGTTCGAATCATAGGAATCCAAGAAGAAGAAGGCAAAAAGAAAGGGCATTAGAAAATACTTGAGATAATAATTGAAAACTTCCTTAAAATGGGGAAGGAAATAGTCACCCAAGTCCAAGAAACCCAGAGAGTCCCAAACAGGATAAACCCAAGGTGAAACACCCCAAGACACATATTAATCAAATTAACAAAAATCAAACACAAAAAGCAAATATTAAAAGCAGCAAGGGAAAAACAACAAATAACACACAAGGAATCCCCATAAGGATAACAGCTGATTTTTCAATAGAAACTCTTCAGGCTAGAAGGGAATGGCAAGACATACTATACCCAGATTACTATACCCAGCAAGGATCTCATTCAAATATGAAGGAGAAATCAAAAGCTTTACAGAAAAGCAAAAGCTCAGAGAATTGAGCACGACCAAACCAGCTCTTCAACAAATGCTAAAAGATCTTCTCTAGACAGGAAACAGAAAAGGTTTATAAACTCAAACCCAAAACAATAAAGTAAATGGCAATGGGATCATACTTATCAATAATTACCTTAAATGTAAATCAATTCAATGCCCAAACCAAAAGACAAAGACTGGCTGAATGGATACAGGTCTTGCTTCTGTATCAGCATTCATTATGCTGTCTACAAGAGACCCACCTCAAACCAAGGGACACATACAGACTTAAAGTGAAAGGCTGGAAAAAAGATATTTCATGCAAATGGAGACCAAAAGAAAGCAGGAGTAGCAATACTCATATCAGATAAAATAGACTTTGAAATGAAGGCTGTGAAAAGAGACAAAGAAGGACACTATATAATGATCAAAGGATCAATCCAAGAAGATATGACAATTATAAATATATATGCACCCAACTTAGGAGCACCACAATGTATAAGGTAAGTGCTAACAAGTATGAAAGGAGAAATTAACAGTAACACAATATAGTGGAATACTTTAATACCTCCACTCACACCTATGGATAGATAACCAAACAGAAAATTAGAAAGGAAACACAAACTTTAAATGATACAATGGACCACTTAGATCTAATTGATATCTATAGAACATTTCACCCCCAAACTATGAATTTCACCTTTTTCTCAAGTGAACATGGAACATTCTCCAGGATAGACCACATCCTGAGCCATAAATCTAGCCTTTGTAAATTCAAAAAAATTTAAATCATTTGAAGCATCTTTTCTGATCACAATGCAGTAAGATTAGATGTCAACTACAGGGGAAAAAAAACTATTAAAAATACAAACATATGGAGGCTAAACAATACACTTCTGAATAACCAACAAATCACAGAAGAAATTTTTAAAAAGTCAAAAAAGAAATCAAAATATGCATGGAAACAAATGAAAATGAAAACACAACAACCAAAAACCTATGGGATTCAGTAAAAGCAGTGCCAAGGGGAAGGTTCATAGCAATACAAGCTTATCTCAAGAAGCAAGAGAAAAATCAAGTAAATAACCTAACTTTGCACCTAAAGCAACTAGAAAAAGAAGAAATGACGAAACCCAGAGGTAGTAGAAGGAAAGAAATCATAAAAATTAGGGCAGAAATAAAAGAAACAAAGGAGACTATAGCAAAAATCGACAAAACTAAAAGCTGGTTCCTTGAGAAGATAAATAAAACAGACAAGCCATTAGCCAGACTCATCAAGAAAAAAAGGCAGAAGAATCAAATAACAAAATTAGAAATGAAAATGTAGAAATCACAACAGACAACACAGAAATACAAAGGATCATAAGAGACTACTATTAGCAACTATATGCCAATAAAATGGACAACTTGGAAGAAATGGACGAACCCTTAGGAAAGTATAACCTTCTAAAACTAAACCAGGAAGAAACAGAAAATCTTAACAGACCCATCATAAGCATGGANCAACACAGAAATACAAAGGATCATAAGAGACTACTATTAGCAACTATATGCCAATAAAATGGACAACTTGGAAGAAATGGACGAACCCTTAGGAAAGTATAACCTTCTAAAACTAAACCAGGAAGAAACAGAAAATCTTAACAGACCCATCATAAGCATGGAAATCGAAACTGTAATAAAAAATCTTCCAACAAACAAAGCCCAGGACCAGATGTCTTCACAGGTGAATTCTACCAAAAACTTAGAGAAGAGCCAACACCTATCCTACTCAAACTCTTTCAGAAAATTGCAGAGGAAGGCAAACTGCCAAACTCATTCTATGAGGTCACCATCACCCTAATACCAAAATCAGACAGATGCCTTTTCTAAATCCAGCTTGAACATCTGGAAGTTCATGGTTCATGTACTATTGAAGCCTGACTTGGAGAATTCTGAGCATTACTTTACTAGTGTGTGAGATGAGTACAATCGTGCCATAGTGTGAGCATTCTTTGGCATTGCCTTTCTTTGGAATTGAAATGAAAACTGACCTTTTCCAGTCCTGTGGCCATGGCTGAGTTTTCCAAATTTGCTGGCATATTGAGTGCAACACTTTCACAACATCATCTTTCGGGATTTGACATGGCTCAACTGGAATTCCATCACCTCCACTAGCTTTGTTCTTAGTGATGCTTCCTAAGGCCCACTTGACTTTGCATTCAAGGATGTCTGGTCCTAGGTGAGTGATCATACCATCCTGATTATCTGGGTCATGAACATCTTCTTTGTATAGTTCTGTGTATTCTTGCCACCTCTTCTTAATATCTTGTGCTTCTGATAGGTCCATACCATTTCTGTTCTTTATTGTCCCCATCTTTGCATGAAATGTTCCCTTGGTATCTCTAATTTTCTTTACGAGATCTCTAGTCTTTCCCATTTTACTGTTTTCCTCTATTTCTTTGCACTGATCACTGAGGAAGGCTTTCTTATCTCTCCTTGCTATTCTTTCAAACTCTGTATTCAGATGCTTATATCTTTCCTTTTCTCCTTTGTTTTTGCTTCTCTTCTTGTTTCAGCTATTTGTAAGGCCTCTTCAGACAACCATTTTGATATTTTGCACTTCTTTTTCTTGGGGATGGTCTCAATCCCTGTCTCTTGTACAATGTCATGAACCTCCATCCATAGTTCTTCAGGCACTCTGTCTATCATATCTAATCCCTTGAATCTATTTGTCACTTCCACTGTATAATTGTAACAGATTTGATTTAGGTCATACCTAAATGATCTAGTGGTTTTCCCTACTTTCTTCTATTTAAGTCTTAATTTGGCAATAAGGAATTCATGACCTGAGCCACAGTCAGCTCCTGGTCTTGTTTTTGCTGACTGTATAGAGCTTCTCCATCTTTGGCTACAAAGAAAGATGCAGCCAAAGATGGAGAAAGAATGAAGTTATGGAGACAAAGCAAAAACAACACCCAGTTGCTGATGTGACTGGTGATGGAAGTAAAGTCTGATGCTCTAAAGGACAATATTGCATAGGAACCTGGAATCAACATAAATTGGAACTGGTCAAACAGGAGATGGCAGGACTGAACATTGACATTTTAGGAATCAGTGAACTAAAATGGGAAGGAATGAGTGAATTTAACTCAGATGACCATTATATCTACTACTGTGGGCAAAAATCCCTTAGAAGAAATGGTGTAGCCCTCCTGGTCAACAAAAGAGTCCAAAGGGCAGTTCTTGGGTGCAGTCTCAAAAACAACAGAATGATCTCTGTTCATTTCCAAGAAAACCATTCAATATCACAGTAATCCAAGTCTATGCCCCAAGAAGTAATGCTGAAGAACCTGAAGTTGAATGGTTCTATGAAGACCTATAAGACCTTCTAGAACTAACACCCTCAAAAAAATTTCCTTTTCATTATAAGGGACTAGAATATAAAAGTAGGAAGTCAAGAGATACTTGGAGTATCAGGTAAGTTTGGCCTTGGAGTACAGATGAAGCAGCGCAAAGGCTAAGAGAGTTTTGCCAAGAGAGTGCACTGGTCATAGCAAACACCCTTTTCCAACAACACAAGAGAAGACTACACGTGGACATTACTAAATGGTCAATACTGAAATCAGAATAATTATATTCTTTGCAGCCAAAGATGGAGAAGTTCTGTACAGTCAGCATAAACAAGACTGGGAGCTGACTGTGGCTCAGATCATGAACTCCTTATTGCCAAATTCAAGGCCACTACATAATGATCAAAGGATCAATCCAAGAAGATATGACAATTATAAATATATATGCACCCAACTTAGGAGCACCACAATGTATAAGGTAAGTGCTAACAAGTATGAAAGGAGAAATTAACAGTAACACAATATAGTGGAATACTTTAATACCTCCACTCACACCTATGGATAGATAACCAAACAGAAAATTAGAAAGGAAACACAAACTTTAAATGATACAATGGACCACTTAGATCTAATTGATATCTATAGAACATTTCACCCCCAAACTATGAATTTCACCTTTTTCTCAAGTGAACATGGAACATTCTCCAGGATAGACCACATCCTGAGCCATAAATCTAGCCTTTGTAAATTCAAAAAAATTTAAATCATTTGAAGCATCTTTTCTGATCACAATGCAGTAAGATTAGATGTCAACTACAGGGGAAAAAAAACTATTAAAAATACAAACATATGGAGGCTAAACAATACACTTCTGAATAACCAACAAATCACAGAAGAAATTTTTAAAAAGTCAAAAAAGAAATCAAAATATGCATGGAAACAAATGAAAATGAAAACACAACAACCAAAAACCTATGGGATTCAGTAAAAGCAGTGCCAAGGGGAAGGTTCATAGCAATACAAGCTTATCTCAAGAAGCAAGAGAAAAATCAAGTAAATAACCTAACTTTGCACCTAAAGCAACTAGAAAAAGAAGAAATGACGAAACCCAGAGGTAGTAGAAGGAAAGAAATCATAAAAATTAGGGCAGAAATAAAAGAAACAAAGGAGACTATAGCAAAAATCGACAAAACTAAAAGCTGGTTCCTTGAGAAGATAAATAAAACAGACAAGCCATTAGCCAGACTCATCAAGAAAAAAAGGCAGAAGAATCAAATAACAAAATTAGAAATGAAAATGTAGAAATCACAACAGACAACACAGAAATACAAAGGATCATAAGAGACTACTATTAGCAACTATATGCCAATAAAATGGACAACTTGGAAGAAATGGACGAATCCTTAGGAAAGTATAACCTTCTAAAACTAAACCAGGAAGAAACAGAAAATCTTAACAGACCCATCATAAGCATGGAAATCGAAACTGTAATAAAAAATCTTCCAACAAACAAAGCCCAGGACCAGATGTCTTCACAGGTGAATTCTACCAAAAACTTAGAGAAGAGCCAACACCTATCCTACTCAAACTCTTTCAGAAAATTGCAGAGGAAGGCAAACTGCCAAACTCATTCTATGAGGTCACCATCACCCTAATACCAAAATCAGACAGATGCCTTTTCTAAATCCAGCTTGAACATCTGGAAGTTCATGGTTCATGTACTATTGAAGCCTGACTTGGAGAATTCTGAGCATTACTTTACTAGTGTGTGAGATGAGTACAATCGTGCCATAGTGTGAGCATTCTTTGGCATTGCCTTTCTTTGGAATTGAAATGAAAACTGACCTTTTCCAGTCCTGTGGCCATGGCTGAGTTTTCCAAATTTGCTGGCATATTGAGTGCAACACTTTCACAACATCATCTTTCGGGATTTGACATGGCTCAACTGGAATTCCATCACCTCCACTAGCTTTGTTCTTAGTGATGCTTCCTAAGGCCCACTTGACTTTGCATTCAAGGATGTCTGGTCCTAGGTGAGTGATCATACCATCCTGATTATCTGGGTCATGAACATCTTCTTTGTATAGTTCTGTGTATTCTTGCCACCTCTTCTTAATATCTTGTGCTTCTGATAGGTCCATACCATTTCTGTTCTTTATTGTCCCCATCTTTGCATGAAATGTTCCCTTGGTATCTCTAATTTTCTTTACGAGATCTCTAGTCTTTCCCATTTTACTGTTTTCCTCTATTTCTTTGCACTGATCACTGAGGAAGGCTTTCTTATCTCTCCTTGCTATTCTTTCAAACTCTGTATTCAGATGCTTATATCTTTCCTTTTCTCCTTTGTTTTTGCTTCTCTTCTTGTTTCAGCTATTTGTAAGGCCTCTTCAGACAACCATTTTGATATTTTGCACTTCTTTTTCTTGGGGATGGTCTCAATCCCTGTCTCTTGTACAATGTCATGAACCTCCATCCATAGTT
The DNA here is from genome assembly GCA_006410675.1 of Oreotragus oreotragus. Lineage (NCBI taxonomy): Eukaryota > Metazoa > Chordata > Mammalia > Artiodactyla > Bovidae > Oreotragus > Oreotragus oreotragus. The sequence goes on from SJYX01020129.1 coordinate 291,210, forward strand.
CTTCAGGCACTCTGTCTATCATATCTAATCCCTTGAATCTATTTGTCACTTCCACTGTATAATTGTAACGGATTTGATTTAGGTCATACCTAAATGATCTAGTGGTTTTCCCTACTTTCTTCTATTTAAGTCTTAATTTGGCAATAAGGAATTCATGACCTGAGCCACAGTCAGCTCCTGGTCTTGTTTTTGCTGACTGTATAGAGCTTCTCCATCTTTGGCTACAAAGAAAGATGCAGCCAAAGATGGAGAAAGAATGAAGTTATGGAGACAAAGCAAAAACAACACCCAGTTGCTGATGTGACTGGTGATGGAAGTAAAGTCTGATGCTCTAAAGGACAATATTGCATAGGAACCTGGAATCAACATAAATTGGAACTGGTCAAACAGGAGATGGCAGGACTGAACATTGACATTTTAGGAATCAGTGAACTAAAATGGGAAGGAATGAGTGAATTTAACTCAGATGACCATTATATCTACTACTGTGGGCAAAAATCCCTTAGAAGAAATGGTGTAGCCCTCCTGGTCAACAAAAGAGTCCAAAGGGCAGTTCTTGGGTGCAGTCTCAAAAACAACAGAATGATCTCTGTTCATTTCCAAGAAAACCATTCAATATCACAGTAATCCAAGTCTATGCCCCAAGAAGTAATGCTGAAGAACCTGAAGTTGAATGGTTCTATGAAGACCTATAAGACCTTCTAGAACTAACACCCTCAAAAAAATTTCCTTTTCATTATAAGGGACTAGAATATAAAAGTAGGAAGTCAAGAGATACTTGGAGTATCAGGTAAGTTTGGCCTTGGAGTACAGATGAAGCAGCGCAAAGGCTAAGAGAGTTTTGCCAAGAGAGTGCACTGGTCATAGCAAACACCCTTTTCCAACAACACAAGAGAAGACTACACGTGGACATTACTAAATGGTCAATACTGAAATCAGAATAATTATATTCTTTGCAGCCAAAGATGGAGAAGTTCTGTACAGTCAGCATAAACAAGACTGGGAGCTGACTGTGGCTCAGATCATGAACTCCTTATTGCCAAATTCAGACTTAAATTGAAGAAAGGGAAAACCATTAGACAATTCAGGTATGATCTAAATCAAATCCCTTATGATTATACAGTGGAAGTGACAAACAAATTCAAGGGATTAGACCTGATAGATTGCCTGAAGAACTATGGATGGAGGTTCATGACATGGTGCAGGAGGCATTGATCAAGACCATCCCCAAGAAAAAGAAATGCAAAAACGCAAAATGGTTGTCTGAGGAGGCTTTACAAATAGCTGTGAAAAGAAGAGAAGCAAAAGACAAAGGAGAAAAGGAAAGGCATACCCGTTTGAATGCAGAGTTTGAAAGAATAGCAAGGAAGGCTAAAAAGCCTTCCTCAGTGATCAGTGAAAAGAAATAGAAGAAAACAACAGAATGGGAAAGACTAAAGATTTCTTCAAGAAAATCAGAGATACCAAGGGAACATTTCACGCAAAGATGGGCTCAATAAAGGACAGAAATGGTATGGACCTAACAGAAGCAGAAGATATGATATTAAGAAGAAGTAGCAAGAATACACAGAAGAACTGTACAAAAAAGATCTTCACGATCCAGTTAATCACGATGGTGTGATCACTCTTTTAGAGCCAGACATCCTGGAATGTGAAGTCAAGTGGGCCTTAGGAAGCATCACTATGAACAAAGCTAAAGGAGGTGATGGAATTCCAGTTGAGCTATTTCAAATCCTGAAAGATGATGCTGTGAAAGTGCTGCACTCAATATGCCAGCAAATTTGGAAAACTCAGCCATGGCCACAGGACTGGAAAAGGTCAGTTTTCATTCCAGTCCCAAAGAAAGGCAATGCCAAAGAATACTCAAGCTACTGCACAATTGCATTCATCTCACACGCTAGCAAAGTAATGCTCAAAATTCTCCAAGCCAGGCTTCAACATGAACTGTGAACTTCCAGATGTTCAAGCTGGATTTAGATAAGGAGAAAAACCAGAGATCAAATTGCCAACATCTGTTGAATCATTGAAAAAGCAAGAAAGTTCCAGAAAAACATCTATTTCTGCTTTATTGGCTATACCCAAAGCCTTTGACTGTGTGGATTCCAACAAACTGGGGAAAATTCTGAAAGAGATGTGAATACCAGACCACCTGACCTGCCTCCTGAGAAATTCATATGCAGATCAAGAAGCAACAGTTAGAACTGGACATGGAATAACAGAGTGGTTCCAAATCAGGAAAGAAGTACATCAATGGTGTATATTGTCACCCTGTTTATTTAACTTATATGCAGAGTACATCATATGAATTGCTGGGCTGTATAAAGCACAAGCTGGAATCAAGATTGCCAGAAGAAATATCAATAACTTCAGATATGCAGATGATACCACACTATGACAGAAAGCAAAGAAGAACTAAAAGGCTCTTGATGAAGGTGAAAAGGTAGCTTAAAACTAAACATTCAAAAAACTAAGATCCTGGCATCTGGTCCCATCACTTCATGGCAAATAGATGAGGAAACAATGGAAACAATGAGACTTTTTATTTTCTTGGGCTTCAAAATCGCTGCAGATGGTGACTGCAATCATGAAATTAAAATACACTTGCTCCTTGGAAGAAAAGCTATGACCAACCTAGACATCATATTAAAAAGCAGAGACATTACTTTGCCAACAAAGGTCCATGAAGTCAAAGTTATGGTTTTTCCAGTAGTCATATATGGATGTGAGAGTTGGACTATAAAGAAAGCTTAGTGCTGAAGAATTAATGTTTTTGAACTGTGGTGTTGGAGAAACTTTTGAGAGTCCTTGGACTACAAGGAGATCTAGCCAGTTCATCCTAAAGGAAATCAGTCCTGAATATTCATTGGAAGGACTGATGCTGAAGCTGAAACTCCAATACTTTGGCCACCTGAGGCAAAGAACTGTAAAAGACCCTGGTGCTGGGAAGGACTGAAGGCGGGAGGAGAAGGGGACGACAGAGGATGAGACAGCTGGATGGCATCCCTGACTTGATGGACATGAAGTTGAGTAAACTCTGGGAGTTGGTGATGGATAGGGAAACCTGGCGTGCTGGAGTCCATGGGGTTTCAAAGAGGCAGACATGACTGAGCAACTGAACTAACCTGAGAACTCAAACCAATATTGACTCATAGAAGATCTTAACAAAATATTGTGGAATTGAATTGAAGACAAAAGCAGAGAGCCTAGGGAAAAGAGACTAATGTGGAAAATTATAATTATGAATCTCGAGCACATCCAGTGGCAAGGGGTCCTTGTCCCTCCAGCACATGCATTCCTACCACCTGTGTGGTCTGTCCCTCCAGTGGTGATGGATGCATTGGACTCACATAGTTTGATGACCAGCCATTAACATTATTCCAACCACCATCCTCTCTTCCCACCCCATCCTAATTCTATAGCTCCTGAGCAAACTGATTATAATTTGACTTTTCATACAGATTTTTCTATGGGAATAGAATGTTGTGAACCAATATCTGATATACACATTGATAGTATTTCTTACTATATTAAAGTCCTAGGAATTTGGTTGGCATGGTCCAATTTTTTAGTTTAATTCTGAGTGTACTGACAGAATCAATTTTTTAAGGTAAGACCTTGGTGATGTCAGCTTTTCCTATAAGGACATTTAGGGTGGCCATCATCTGCCTCCTACAACACATGTTGTCTATAACTGTATTCTCAAAAGCAGGCTCCACTTAGAAGAGGCAAACTCAAAGAGAGCAGCATGGTTTCTGCTCAATTCTATTTGTTCTATAAAAACAGAATTCCATTTTAAAACAGAATAGCTGCAAGAAGTACAGAGGAAGCAACCTGAAATTTTGTGTTGTACAGATCAAAGAGGAATATAGTCAGGCTGCTAGTCAAGTCAGGCAACATCCCAGTGTCTCAGTTCCTCTTGCTTTAAAATTCAAAACATGAAAGGCTTTACAATTCATTTAACATTCAAAGCAAAACAAAACTTAAGTAGGCCTTTTAAATCATTCAGTTTAGTTCAGTTTCAGTTCAGTCGCTCAGTCATGTCCGATTCTTTGTGACCCCGTGAATCGCAGCACGTCAGGCCTCCCTGTCCATCACCAACTCCTGGAGTTCACTCATCAGACTCACGTCCATCGAGTCGGTGATGCCATCCAGTCATCTCATCCTCTGTCGTCCCCTTCTCCTCCTGCCCCCAATCGCTCCCAGCATCAGAGCCGTTTCCAGTGAGTCAACTCTTCACATAAGGTGGCCAAAGTACTGGAGTTTCAGCTTCAGCATCATTCCTTCCAAAGAAATCCCAGGGCTGATCTCCTTCAGAATGGACTGGCTGGATCTCCTTGCAGTCCAAGGGACTCAAGAGTCTTCTCCAACACCGCAGTTCAGAAGCATCAATTCTTTGGCACTCAGCTTTCTTCACAGTCCAACTCTCACATCCATACATGACCACTGGAAAAACCATAGCCTTGACTAGACAGACCTTTGTTGGCAAAGTAATATCTCTGCTTTTCAATATGCTATCTAGGTTGGTCACAACTTTCCTTCAAAGGATTATGCGTCTTTTAGTTTCATGGCTGCAGTCACCATCTGCAGTAATTGTGGAGCCCCAAAAATAAAGTCAGCCACTGTTTCCACTGTTTCCCCTGTTTCCCCATCTATTTCCCATGAAGTGATGAGACCAGATGCCATGATCTTCGTTTTCTGAATGTTGAGCTTTAAGCCAACTTTTTCACTCTCTTCTTTCACTTTCATCAAGAGGCTTTTTAGTTTCTCTTCACTTTCTGCCATAAGGGTGGTGTCATCTGCATATCTGAGGTTATTGATATTTCTCCCAGCAATCTTGATTCCAGCTTGTGTTTCTTCCAGCCCCATGTTTCTCATGATGTACTCTGCATATAAGTTAAATAAGCAGGGTGACAATATACAGCCTTGACATACTCCTTTTCCTATTTGGAACCGGTCTGTTGTTCCATGTCCAGTTCTAACTGTTGCTTCCTGACTTGCATAGGTTTCTCAAGAGGCAGGTCATTACATTGGCAAAAACCTTTTTAAATTTTAAAACACAATGCTCCAGAATATGTTGTTAAATTGATAGAAGTTGAGCCTGGCAGGATATAGTCTATAGGGTCACAAAGAGTCGCACACGACTGAAGTGACTTAACACAGACACACACACACTCTTAAGTTGTTCATGGTCATATAAATCAGTACAAATTTGGAAGGAAGGTAATTTGTCTATAGATCAGGGCTCTTAAAGTTTTTCATACCATTTGCTTGAGGAATTCTACATATTTTAATCTGAGGAAATAGTTTAAAAAAAAAAAACAGAAAAAGCAATAAACATGGAGAAGTTCATTACAAATGTAAATATATATATATATGTATGATTTTTTAAAAGCTTTGCCATAACACTGAAAGAATAAAAATGTACAAAACTCTATACTTGCTTTGATTACTCAATTTAAAAAAAAGAACTAGAAAAAATTATTGAATAAATAGCAAGAATCATGTCAAGGTTCCTACTTTTATCCAAATATACCATTCCAAGGGTTTTTTAAAAAAAGGAAATCCATAGACTGAAGTGGAATACGTTAATATATGAAAACATACATTACAGTGTTACCTGTTGTTAAATCGCTAAGTCGTGTCCAACTCCTCTGTGATTCTATGGACTGTAGCCTTCCAGGCTCCTCTGTCCTGGGACTTCCCAGGCAAGAATATTGCAATGGGTTGCCATGTCCTCCTCCAGGGCATCTTCCCAACCCCAGTATCAAACCCGGATCTCCTGCATTGGCTGGTTAATTCATTACCACTGAAGCACTAGGAAAACCCATACAGTGTTATCTAGATGGCCCCAAACTGGAAATAATCTGTCAAACAAAACAGAAGTGAATTAGTCATAGTGATATATATTTGCATTACAGATCACTATCTAGTTATAAAGATTATGTAGAAATATGAAATAACTATGATGTAATTTTAAGTAGAGAAATAGTTTCTATATATTAAACACTTACCATGACCCTGTCATTCTGTTACTCAATTTATATGCTTTATCGCTTTTTGTGCTCGCAGAACCTGATAAGCAGGTAGAGTGCTATCCTCAGTGACAGTAAGACAGTTGTAACCAGGTTGCTTAATAATTTTCCTGAGTTCACACAGCTAGTAGTTAGACCTAAAGCTAACTGATATCAAAGCCATTTCTTCTTAACTAAAATGTTATAAAAGCCCTAGACACCTAAGGTAGTAAACTAAGTAAATATAATATACATATATGGAGAAAAAGGGAAAATGAGTGGAGCAATGGTGTTCAGTTCAGTTCAGGCACCTCAGTCGTGTCCAACTCTTTGTGAGCCCATGAACTGCAGCATGCCAGGCCTCCCTGCCCATTACCAACTCCCGGAGTTTACTCAAACTCAGGTCCATCGAGTCAGTGATGCCATCCACCCATCTCATCCTCTGTTGTCCCCTTCTCCTCCTGCCCTCAATCTTTCCCAGCATCAGGGTCTTTTCAAAAGAGTGAGCTCTTCACATCAGGTGGCCAAAGTATTGGAGTTTCAACTTCAACATCAGTCCTTCCAATGAACACCCAGGTGCAATGGTGTAGATAGTCTCAGTAATTGTTTCCCTTCCATTACAATGTTGAGTACAAACAAACTACCAAATAAAATGTTAACAGTGAGAATCAGACAAAAGTCTGGAAAGAAGTATACTAAAGTATTAATAGAGTTTTGTTAAAGTGATAGAAATCAGTGTAATTTTCTCCTTTTCTCTATTTTACAAGGTTTTTTGGTAACATATATTGCTTCCCTGGTAGCTCAACTGGTAAAGAATCTTGCCTGCAATGCAGGAGCCACAGGTTTGATTCCTAGGTTGGGAAGATTGCCTGGAGAAGGGATAGGCTACCCATTCCAGTATTCTTGGGCTTCCCTGGTGGCTCAGATGGTAAAGAATCTGCCTGTGATACTGAAGACCTGGGATCGATCCCTGAGTTGGGAAGATCCCCTGGAGAAGGGAACAGCTACCCACTCCATGGGTAGAGTTCCATGGACATGATGGACAGAGGAACCTGGCAGGCTACAGTCCATGGGGTCACACAGAGTCAGACATGACTGGGTGATTTTCATACTTCACATAAGACTTTCGAAAAATACTTTAAATGCTTCAGCAACACATATGCTAAAATTGGAAAGATACTGAGAAAGATAGTATGGCCCCTGCACAGGGATGACACACAATTTCATGGAGCATCACATACACACACACACACACACACACACACACACACACACACACACACACATATATATATATACATCTGTCCTCTGTGATACAGAAACCAGAGCTCTGTAAACTTATTGATCATTGAAACACTGTGATATTCAGAAACAGCAATGGTACTCCTGGTGGTATAAGTGTTATTAAGAATACAGTATATCTGTCATTTCTTTCAAAATTCTTGGGGTTACTTTCCATAGAGTCCTATTTTTTAAAACAGGTTTGAGAAGAAAATCTAAAAGCTGATATTCCTTCCTTTTTTTACTCCCTTCCTCTCCTTTCCTTTTTTAACTGTAAAATTTGTGTGGTATGGTGATAATAGTCACTCTCTCTGTTTATGTGATAAGTACAAGGGCAATTTTATTTTCATTATATTCTTCCTGTATTTGAAAGGTTTTGAAAAACAAATTTAACAATTTAAATCTGAAAAATTATCTTTAAACTTAACATTATAAATTATTAAATTTGAAAGAGTTTAAAAGTATTTTTGAAATTTTAGAAGTTCTGTATTTATTGAAAATCAAAACACACACCAAGTATAATGATATGTTTGGCAAAATTCTTGTAAGCACAACTCATGCTTTTTCCCTTTCTGATACAAACTTGCACCTGTGTTTTGAAGAGACTCTAAAAAGAAACTAAAAGGAAAATTTGCTCAGTGAAAGTTTGAGAAGGTTCTGGGGCTGCCAACATCTTGCCTGCTTAACTGAACGTCGCGTTGGCCGCTGCACGCACCGCATGGCTGGGCTGCAACACAGCACATGACGCTCATGTGACAGTACGGGCAGCTCGCGTTCTTTCCGAGCGGCGCTCTGGGGAGTCATCCACAAGAACCACCCTCCTAAAGGCAGAAAACTCAGGGCTGGGGAGCGAGAGGGGTCTTTCCAAAACACAAAAACTCTTCTGAGTGTTCTAAAAATGAAGAGGAGGAAAGGATAGTGACTACTAGATGCTAAAATGTGACATTTGAAAGTGTTACGAAAAATGCCAGACGGACAACTCCACCTATAACCCCCCGAGTCAAAATGAAAGTTCAAGCTCAGGCTGATAGAGGCCCTACTTTTCTGAATGTTCATCAGCAAGATGGGAAATTCATCAGACTACCCGGACGGCATGTCCTCCCTTTCTGAGCTGCTGGGAGGAAAAGTTTAGTTTCCAGGATCTATCCAGTTCTGTCTTGAAAATCTGAACCTCAGTCAGCATTGTGTGAGATACAAAGTCTATATTAGATATGCTTCACCCTGGGGAATTTATAGGAAGTGGGAGGAATACATCATACATAGGAAAAGTTGTATAAAAAACAAGGCCACATAAAATTGTCTGATGTGTGGAACGGACCATAAAGCAAAGAAATTCAAAGTGGAAAGCAGTTTCTACAGGAGGGAGAAGCACTAGAGACCTGGGGGAAGATGAGAAACGCACTGAGCCTGGAGGATTTTCCATGATGAATGGGGAGTAATGGGGGCAAGGCTGATATTTAAAAAAATCACCAGGCATTACGAACAGGAGTAAGAAGGGAGCAAATAAAACACAAACTAATTCTATCAGCGTTAGTGACAAATCATCACTCTAAGTTAGATTTCTGTGACAAGTTAAAATTTCGAAGGATTTTAAACATGCGTTTATTTTTGGCTACACTGGTTGGTTGTTGCTGTGTGGGGGCTTTCTTTAGTTGCGGTGCTCAGGCTCCTCATCACCACGCCTTCCCTTGCTGCAGAGGACTGGCTCCGGGGTGTGCAGGCTTGCGCAGTTGCGGACGGTGGGCTCTAGAGCTCTGATTCAGCAGTTGTGGCATTCAGGCTTAGTTTCCCTGCAGCATGTGGAATCATCCCAGACCAGGGATCAAATCCATGTCCCCTGCTTTAGCAGGCAGATTCTTTTTTTTTTTTTTTTTAGAGCTTCCATTTTACTTTATTTTACTTTACAGTACTCTATTGGTTTTGGCATACATTGACATGAATCTGCCACGGGTGTACACGAACTCCCAAACATGAACCCCCCTCCCACCTCCCACCCCACATCATCCCTCCGGATCATCCCCATACACCAGCCCCAAGCATCCTAGCAGGCAGATTCTTAACCACTGAACTACCACTGGACTCCCTGACAAGCATTTTTAAATGTCTTTATTCTGGTTGAGCTGCTAAGTCGTGTCTGACTCTTTTGTGACCCCATGGACTATAGCCCATGGGACTTCCCAGGCAAGAAGACTGCAGTGGGTTGCCATTTCCTCCTCCAGGGGATCTTCCCGACCCAGGGATCAAACATGTATCTCCTGCATTGGCAGGTGTGTTCTTTACCATGAAGCCACCTGGGAAGCAGCCTTCCTAACAGCTAAGGGAGTAGGGCAACTACTCCTAAATCAGAGATAAGGAAACTTGGTTCAGAGAAGTTAAATAAGTTAAATAAGTTGCCCAATTTACTCCATTTCTATTTTTAGTAACATTACCAGTTTGGTAATTCAGAGAGGTGCCAAGGACACAGAACATCTTTATTTGTAGCATAGCACGTAATAAAGTATTACAGTTACATGCATGTGAATAAATTAATATGGTTGGAGAAGAAGTCAGGCTGACAAAGCAACTATTAAGAAATTGACTTCTTTCTGGGGGCTTAATATGAAAAAAGTATGACTGATACCATACTTGTAAATTATAACTGTGCCACAGCTACAAGGGCAAGCTGAATTGAAATACAGTTGCCAAAAACTAAGGAGAACTTCAGAACCACCAAGAGCAGGATATTGTCCAAAGCTGGGAGCAGATAGTCTTGCTGTCTTCCTACTATATCTAGACCAGACTGCATCTAGAATGTTTGGTCTATTTTGGGCTCTGTCTGTTAACTGGAACACTGATATGTGGGGATAAATCTGGAGGAAGCACCGAAGATGGTGATGGGGCTGGAAACCACCATAACCTAGTAATACCTTAAAAGTTGGGTGTGTTTCTCCTGAAGAAAAATACAGAGTTCCCATTATTAAGGGAAGACACGAAAGTCAAGTTCAATGGGTACAAGTTACATTTAAGTAGAGTTTCACCCAGAACTGAAAAGTTGCTTTCAACTTCAAAGTTCAAGCTCAGGCTGATAGAGGCCCTACTTTTCTGAATGTTCATCAGCAAGATGGGAAATTCAGACTAACCGGACGGCATGTCCTCCCTTTCTGAGCTGCTGGGAGGAAAGGTTTAGTTCCCAGGATCTATCCAGTTCTGTCTTGAAAGTTGAGATATTCATCAAAAGTTAACCTCCCAGTTCTTGGAAACAGTCTCATAGCCTGGAAATGCCATTTTTCATGATGCTGTAGAAGGTACTCTTCTTTTAGAAGGTAAATTTATAAGATCTCCTTCTTGCCCTAAAACTCTATGATTTCTCAAACTAGCTACTTTACTTCTCTTGTGGGAGTGGAGTTAGAATGAAACAGTTCTTAAATTTCCTTCTTGCTCTCTCCTTCTATGAAGTATCTCATTCTAAATTTCAGCTTCATTTGTGTTTCACAGTGATATCAGACAAATCTTTCATTTCAGCTTGAATATAAGATCTCCTTCTTGCCCTAAAACTCTATGATTTCTCAAACTAGCTACTTTACTTCTCTTGTGGGAGTGGAGTTAGAATGAAACAGTTCTTAAATTTCCTTCTTGCTCTCTCCTTCTATGAAGTATCTCATTCTAAATTTCAGCTTCATTTGTGTTTCACAGTGATATCAGACAAATCTTTCATTTCAGCTTGATTCTCAAGATCTTATCCTCAAATGAACTTACCACTACCAACTGAACTAAGTTCTTAAAATCTTCTAGTCAATGAATCATCAAATGAGTCAGCTTTTTAAGCTTAATTGGCATGGTTCCTTGATAACTATGTCACCTTGCCATATTCCTTTTTTAGTATTTTTTTTTCCCCTAAACTCTCTTTTTAAACTCAAATATCCTGCTTTCAACACTCTTTGTATCTAAGAACATAGTGGGGCTGATGACACAGGATGAGAAACTTGTAAAGGGTAACAAATATCTTCGTTTTGACTGGTAGATGTTGTCAGGAGTAGAGAAGGACTGATGTGAAATTCTGGGCTTGACCTTAAGGAAGTAACTGGAAGTCTTAGAAGTATCGTTTGAAAGACTTGCCTCCAGACAGGATCAGTCACTGTAGGAAAAGTAGGTGGCTGTGTTTGCATGTGTTCTGAGGGATTCTGGGAAGTCCCTACCCTTTCCCCTACATGTATACCCACCCATTGCTCCATCCTCCTGTCTTTAGAAATAATTTCATTTATGTCACAAAGTCTTTTAAGACTTTAAAAAGCTCCTTGTTCATGCTAGGTCACTTCAGTCGTGTCTGACTCTTTTCAACCCTATGGACCATAGCCCTCCAGGCTCCTCTGTCCATGGGATTCTCCAGACAAGAATACTGGAGTGGGTTGCTGTGCCCTCCTCCAGAGGATCTTCCCAACCCAGGGACTGAACCCACATCTCTTACGTCTCCTGCATTGGCAGGCAGGTTCTTTACACTAGCACTACCTGGAAGCCCAATAAGCTCGGGGCAGAATACTGTGGAGAAGCAGGAAAAGGGGGATAATTTCATAAAGTTGCCTAGTTGCATCTGTCTGTTCCTTTACAACCAGCCTTAAGGCTAAGAGAAGGTGTAGGCCTGGGTTGAAAGCAACTCTGCCACTAACCAGCTACATCACCAGAGGCAGCTGATGCTCTCTCAGCCTTAGTTTCTTCCTGTGTAAAGCAATGAATCTTATCTGGCTATATTTTGAAGGAATTGAAAATGATACACTGAATTTCCTATCACAGTTAGTATATAACCATAGAAGCAGAACTTAAGGAACCCTTAACTACCAGTATAAATAATTTGTCTTAAAAGCTGGATTGGGGGATAACAGAGTCTGCTCAGCCAGACTTCATGCAGAAGTGAAAATCCTGGGATTTGCAGAAAATATGCTCTTAACAGTAAATGCCCTCTATAATGAGGTGTGACAGCTTAGGCTGGGGGCAAATATTTCATGAAATCTTAATTGCTAGAAATAAGAAGTTGAGGTGCAGAGATGGGGAGAAGCTACTTGTATTTTTAGTTTTCTGGGTTGTTTTTTGTTTTTCTAGAAAAAAGATATTAAATTTACATTTGAGGTGGATTATTTCAGGGTAAGAAGATTAATAACTTTTTTTTAATGACATAAAGGTAAAGCCAAGATCCTGATCTGGAACAGAAAAGTTTGAGACCGTTCATTCCTTTATTCCCGCAGTCCCAACCTTTTTGACACCAGGGACTGGCTTCATGGAAGACAGTTTTTCCAGACCTGGGGGGCAAAGGTGGGGGACAGAGAATGGTTTAGGCTATAATGCAAGCAGTGGGGAGTGGCAGAGGAAGCTTCACTTGCTCGCCTCCTGCTGTGCAGCCAGGTTCCTAACAGGGCCGGGGGTTGGAGACCTCTGCTTTATTGACTCAGCAAATATTTGAGTACTTTCTATACATATATTACACAAGGTAGTGAACATAAAAAGCACTGATTATGCAAAAAGGTTGTCTTTGCAGTGAGTAGAATTACAGTCTTGAACCTGTGTTTCCTTGGGGGTCTGGAAGGAGAAGCTCGGTTAATGGACTCTGGTCTTTAGGAAACTTGGTCCCTCCACCATGGCAGCAGGATAGGGACTGAGGGAGAGATACCCTTCCTTTGAGAGGAGGATAGGAAATGTTTTGGACTTCCCCAGTGGCTCAGCAGTAAAGAATCTGCCTGGAATGCAGAAGCCGCAGGAGACATGGGTTCGATCTCCTGAGTCAGGAAGATCCCCTGGAGGAAGGCATGGCAACCCAATCCAGTATTCTTGCCTGGAGAATCCCATGGACAGAGGAGCCTGGTGAGCTACAGTCCATGGGGTCACAAAGAGTCAGACATGACTGAAGCAACTTAGCAAGCACTTAGGAGATATTTTGGAGGATCCAGATATTTTTTCTTTTATGCATCATTTTTTCTTTTTCCTTAAGTAAAGTTAGGCTAAATGTTGCCGTCTATTCCCCATTGAGAAGGGCTACCCTTGAGGCTCCAAGTAGTTGACTGAAATAAGCACTCCCTAGGAATTCCCAGAAGTTTGGGGGAGGAGAAGTCAGATATTGACTTTCTTGCAGTCAGGCGAGAGGTGAATCTCAGAGTTATTTGGGCATTAACTAGAATTGGGATTCTTTGAAAGCAGGACTCCTCAGTTACACATTTGTCCTTGTGAGCAGCTTGAATGATCCTCACAAAGTGCCTGAAGACACACTCTCATGATAGCAAGCCACTGGGCACAGTTTCCAAGAGTATCAAGTCAAACCAGCTCACTCTCCACAAACTCAAATAACATGAAACATGCAAGTTATTTTACATGCTGCTGTACAGATATGCTGAGTATGTGGACTAGAGCTTGCCAATCCAAGGTTATTTCCTTTTATTCCTCTTTTCCTTTCTTACCTGTCATCCATGCTTCTCCCAAGCTCCCTCTTAGGCCCTTTCCTCAGTTCAGTTCAGTTCAGTCACTCTGCTGCTGCTGCTGCTAAGTCGCTTCAGTCGTGTCCGACTCTGTGTGACCCCATAGACAGAGGCCCACTGTCTCTGGGATTCTCCAGGCAAGAACACTGGAGTGGGTTGCCATTTCCCTCTCCAATGCTTGAAAGTGAAAAGCCAAAGTGAAGTCGCTCAGTCGTGCCCGACTCTTAGCGACCCCATGGACTGCAGCCCACCAGGCTCCTCCATCCATGGGATTCTCCAGGCAAGAGTACTGGAGTGGGGTGCCATTGCCTTCTCCGCAGTCACTCAGTCGTGTCCAACTCTTTTTGACCCCATGAATCACAGCACGCCAGGACTCCCTGTCCATCACCAACTCCCAAGGTTCACTCAAACTCATGTCCATCGAGTCGGTGATGCCATCCAGCCATCTCATCCTCTGTCATCCCCTTCTCCTCCTACCCCCAATCCCTCCCAGCATCAGAGTCTTTTCCAATGAGTCAGCTCTTCGCATGAGGTGGCCAAAGTACTGGAGTTTCAGCTTCAGCATCAGTCCCTCCAGTGAACACCCAGGACTGATCTCCTTTAGAATGGACTGGTTGGATCTCCTTGCAGTCCAAGGGACTCTCAAGAGTCTTCTCCAACACCACAGTTCAAAAGCATCAATTCTTCGGCGCTCAGCTTTCTTCACAGTCCAACTCTCACACCCATACATGACCACTGGAAAAACCATAGCCTTGACTAGACGCACCTTTGTTGGCAAAGTAATGTCTCCACTTTTGAATACGCTATCTAGGTTGGTCATAACTTTCCTTCCAAGGAGTAAGCGTCTTTTAATTTCATAGCTGCAATCACTATCTCCAGTGATTTTGGAGCCCCCCAAAATAAATTCTGACACTGTTTCCACTGTTTCCCCGTCTATTTCCCATGAAATGATGGGACCAGATGCCATGATCTT
>SJYX01020129.1:315066-367321 GCA_006410675.1 Oreotragus oreotragus
TCAAAAGCAGAGACATTCCTTTGCCAACAAAGGTCCGTTTAGTCAAGGCTATGGTTTTTCAGTGGTCACGTATGGATGTGAGAGTTGGACTGTGAAGGAAGCTGAGCACTGAAGAATTGATGCTTCTGAACTGTGGTGTTGGAGAAGACTCCTGAGAGTCCCTTGGACTGCAAGGAGATCCAACCAGTTCATTCTATAGGAGATCAGCCCTGGGATTTCTTTGGAGGGAATGATGCTGAAGCTGAAACTCCAATACTTTGGCCACCTCATGCAAAGAGTTGACTCATTGGAAAAGACTCTGACGCTGGGAGGGATTGGAGGCAGGAGGAGAAGGGGATGACAGAGGATGAGATGGCTGGATGGCATCACAGACTTGATGGATGTGAGTCTGAGTGAACTTCGGGAGTTGGTGATGGACAGGGAGGCTTGGCCTGCTGCAATTCATGGGGTTGCAAAGAGGTGGACACGACTGAGCAACTCAACCAAACTGAACTGAACATAGTCAAGTATATTGACCTGAAACAAACAGATTGCCAGAAATTTCTCCAGCAAAAAGAGATTTATTGAGGATCTACATAAAATTGCAATTAGGGGTCTGCAGCCATGGTTAGCCACATGCAAGTTCCTGCATGGAGGGAAGGGGAACACTTTTAAGGAGAGGAAAAGACGGGTGTGTAAATTTGGAGACTGGAATTGAGATATACACACTAGCATATATATAATAGTGGAGAAGGAAATGGCAACCACTCCAGTATTTTTGCTTGGAAAATCTGATGGACAGAGGAGCCTGGTGGGCTATAGTCCATGGGGTTGCAAAGAGTTGGACACGACTGAGCACACACAGCCACACACATATAAAATAGATGACTAATAAGGACCTACTATATAGCCCAGGGAACTCTAATCAATACTCTGCAATGACCTATATGGGAAAATAATCTAAAAAAATGAGTGGATTAATGTATATGCATAACTGATTCACGTTGCTGTACAGCAGAAACTAATACAACATTGTAAATCAACAATACTCCAAATAAAAATTAATTTTTAAAAAAAGTGATAGAAGGGAAAAGGAAATTGATAGGGCTTTAGTAAGCCAAGAGTCCATGGCTTGTCATTGGCTGAGTCTGTGCTAGGAAAAGAATCTGTCTTCCTCCGGGGCTCTGTTTTGGTCACAGGGTATGAGAGCTCCCCCTCCTGGTCTCCAAACTCTATTTAATTGAGGCTTTTATTTATTCATTTTTCATAGCTAACAGTGCCTATTGCTATAAATTCTAGCCCCCATCTTGTCAACTCAATGGGGTTGTAACTTTCTCTTTACCAATTCTGCTTCTTTTTTATTACGATTTTTTTTTTTTTACTTCTTTTTTAGAGGTTCAGTTTAACTCTCAGAACCGTTTACAGGGAGCCTTCAGTAATTTATCCACTACAGTGTAGAATTTCCTACCCAGTAACAGTTCCCGTGGGGGGTTCTGCTTGTAGATTTTGCTCTGGTAAATTGTAATTCTCTGTGTTTGCTTCTCTCTCTCTCTCTAATTTTGGGGGCTGCCTTGTAACCTTGATTCTCTGATAGATGTTAGAAGAGTTATTGATTTTCAGTTTTATCAGCTTTTTTTTTTGTTTTGGGGGTGGGAGTGATGACTTCCAATCTCTTTACATCTAGAGAGTCAGTGGGAGTCTACCTCTTTAATGCAGCTTGTTCTGACCGTTTCAACCCCCTGGGATGTTTCCTCTCTCTTAGCTCCCTATTTTTAATATTTAATATCAGGGTACTTACATTCCACCTTACACCAACTATTTTATTTGTGCATAGCCTATCTTCTAGCTAGATTGAACCTCTTTAATTGAAAGAAAAACATTTATTTTACAGTTCCCCAGATTTCATTAGATTATTTTAGATTTGAGTGCTTCTGTATGTCAGACACTGCCACATACATTTTACTTATTTATCACAACACATCTATGAAATTATTTGCTTTTATAATTTGTTGAAATGAAAGCTGATGTTTGGAGAGGTTATATGTGGCCTCTGGTCATGCATTTCAAAGTGGCAGAACTAGGTTTTGAACTCGGGTCTCCCTGATTCTAAGAAGACCGTTCTTTCAGCGAAGCTACAAAGTCCTTCCTAGTGCTTTGTTGTACTCTTGTTGATTGAATGAATTATCTGGGTATTTCTGTGCTGTTCTCTCTCTAAGTGAAGATGATGGCAGGTACTTGACCTGTGAATAAAATGGTCAACTGAGATATCTTAATTTGGTAACCAAGAGAACGTAGAGTTAATAAAATGAAACTCTCTCCCATCACTTCTCCTTAAACTTGCAGAATGTCTCAGAGACATTTTTCTGAGCTCCATTATAAGGTGGAACATTTTAGCTACTACTAAAGAAAGCACTAAACATTTTATGAGTTGGCTCTTTCTTCCTAACACTGTGGGAAAAAATGTTGCTTGCTAAGTTCTGGCTGCTTTATTCCTGTTTTTTTTTTTCATGATGCTTTATAATCCAGGCCTTCTTTACAAGGACACAGGGGTGGTTTATAACTGCAAGGGTCAAAGAAATAAGTTTGTGTGAGATTCTAGAAGACATAGTGAAGCAGTAACCTCTTTCTGTAGCTTTTTTTCCCCCCAAAATTTCCCTTATTGTTTTGTCTCCCTATGTCTCAGTCTTAAAATAAAAAACAAAACACAACTTTGCTTTTTAAAGTACCTTTGAAAGTAAATGTGGTAAGTAATAATTTACCATAATAATAATTTGGAAATACAGAAATAATCTAAAGAAGAAGAAACTGTCTCACAATTTCATCATCCAGATTTATCTGCTAACATTTTGGCATATTTCACCTCAGCCTGCACACCCTTTTTGCATAAAACATTGATTTCTGATCTCTGATTACCTGAAGGTACTGGATATGAAACAAAAAAGAATGAGCCAGGAGGCAGGCAGGGAGCTTGACTCATGTTTTGCTTTGCTTTGTTTCCCACGTGTGACTGGAAAAAAGAACTCAGCCTACCGAATGTTAGAACATTTAGCATGAATAGATTTCTCGTTTGGTCAAGATACCAAATTTACTCTCCTTTCTGAAACAAATGTTTTAAAAGTGGAGAAAATATATGAAACAAATATTTTCTAGAGATTATACTTCAGACAACAAAGAATGTAGCCTCTAAGACATGGAGGACAAATAAGGTGAACCCTACAACTGCCCCAGCTACTGTCTAGAGAGAGTCTCCAGGCCACAGTGCAGGGAGTAGGGATGTATGCAGAGATTAATGAGCTCCTTGAGTTGAGGAGATACAGCTAAGAGCCCAGGGGCACTAAGGCAGC
Organism: Oreotragus oreotragus; assembly: GCA_006410675.1. Taxonomy (NCBI): domain Eukaryota; kingdom Metazoa; phylum Chordata; class Mammalia; order Artiodactyla; family Bovidae; genus Oreotragus; species Oreotragus oreotragus. Next base: position 318,390 of record SJYX01020129.1, read on the forward strand.
TAAAATTCACAGGGCTGAACAGAAGAGAAAGCTCAACAGAGAGAGAGAGCATTCTGGAGAAAAGAAGAGAAAGCTGAACAGAGAGAGAGCATTCTGGAGATTGGCAGTGTTTCTATGCAAAGAGTCGGCCACGACTGAAGCAGCTGAGCACGCACTGACAGTTCAACTGCTTAATGATCCTTGTTTGCATGTGGCTGGGGAGAGAACCTCCAAAAGGCATAGAGGGAGAAAGCATTAGAGCCCACACAATTCTGGAAATAGTTGGTCTTTCTACCAGTAAGTATATAAAATCTTATAATTCATGGAATGCAGGTAGAGTACTAAGAAGAGTTTTTCCTTAGCAATAGGGAAAAGTTAGCCCTAGACCAAATGTTGTTCTGGTCCCACCTAACAGCTTAAAAGTGAATCTCCAAAGAATAAAACTACTTTAATGTAACTTAAATGCATACCAGAACAAAACTGAAGAATGTTTATCAGAATATAAAAATATTTAACATTCAATAAAGACACATTTATAATTTATATTATGTAATCAAATATTATCATGAATATAAAGAAGCATAAAAATACATATAATTATGAAAAAAAAAGAAACATAATTACCCAGATGATACTGATACAGATGATATAAATAGTAGACAAATAGTTATTATAACCTTATTACACACATTCAAGAGACTAATGGAAAAATTAAGTGGAGACATAGATGAAATTAAAGAGATAAAATTTATCTTCTACAGACGGTGTCTAAGATGAAACATATACTACATGCAATTAATATCAGATGCAAATGGTCTAAATACTCAAATTAACAGTTAGGAACAGTCAGACTAGAGTCAAAAACTAAGATTCAACTATATGTTGCCTATGAGAAACTCACTTTCACTATAAATATACAAATAGTTTAACAGTAAAAAAGATGGGGAAAAAAGATGTATTAGACTAATCAAAAGAAAGCTGGAGTGATCATGTTAATACTGGTCAAGTTCTATTTCAGAACAAAGAACATTACCAGGATTAAAGAATGCCATTTCATACAGATAGGGATAAATTAATCAAGATGAAATAACAAATTTAAATATTTGTATATCTAATAACAGAACCTCAAAATACACAAAGCAAATACTGATAGAATTGAAAGGAAAAATATACAAACTCACTATTATAGCCAGATTTCAGCACTTTTTTTGTAATAATTGATAGATAAGCAAAAAAAATTAATAAGCATATAGAAGGCCTCTACAACACTATCAACCATTTTGAACTAACAGAAATTTATATAACTCCACCTAAGAATAGCAGAATATGCATTCTTTTCAAGTAGATATAGAACATTTAGCAAGAAAAACCGTATTCAAAGTTATAAATAAATCTCAATATATTTGAAGAGATTAAAATTGTACAAAGTATATTCTCTGGCTACAGTAAAATTAAACTAGAAATCAGTGGCAAAAGACTTATCTGGGACCCCCCAAAATTTGGAAAGTAAATATCACACTTTTAAATGACCCTTGGATCAAATAAGAAAGCAAAACAGAAATTAGAAAGTGTTTTGAACTGGATTAAAATAAACATATAGCATTTAAAAATTTTTTTGGAAGCTGCTAAAACAGTATTTAAAAGAAAATTTGTAGTATTGTACACCTATATTAGAAAAAAAGGAAAGGTCTCAAATCAGTGATCTCAGTTTCTACTTTAAGAACCAAAAGGAACAGAAGAGTAAATAAAACTCAAAATAAGCAAAGAAAGTAAGTAATAAAGGCTGGAGCTAAAATCAATGGAAGATAAAAACAATAGAGAAATTGACACTAAAAACTTGTGTTTTGAGAAAATCAATAAAATTAATAAACTTCTGGTCAGACTAATCAGGAATTTATCAAGAGGAAATAATTTTAATTAAATATAGTTATTCACCTAGTAGAAGACAGAAATGAGAGAAGTGACATCTCTACAAACCCTATTGATACTGAAAGAATAATAAGGCAATATTATGAACAACTGATACTGAAGCTGAAGGTCCAGTACTTTGGCCACCAGATGGAAACAGCTGACTCATTAGAAAAGATCCTGAGGCTTGGAAAGATTGAAGGCAGGAGGAGAAGTGGACGACAGAGGCCAAGATGGTTGGATGGCATCACTGACTCAATGGACGTGAGTTTGAGCAAGCTCTGGAAGATGGTGAAGGACAGGGAAGCCTGGCGTGCTGCAGTCCATGGGGTCACAAAGAATTGAACACGACTGAGTGACTGAATAACAACAATGAACAACTCATGACAATAAACTGACAACTTAGGTAAATTGTACAAATTACTTGTACGATAGCCTGTTAAACTGGACTCAAGAAGCGATAGATAACCTGAATAGAAACTGAATTTACTGTTTAAAACTGATCCGCAAAAGAATATTTGGCCAACCAAATAGATGGTTGAGAATAATGCAGAGGCTATGAAGAGAAATCTAGGATTCTGAAATTTTCCTTGAGGCTTTTAAAATTTCCTTTCTCTCTCTCTCCCTCTCTTACACACACACACACACACACACACACACACGTGCATGCACACGCACACATGCTTTCACAGTGATATCTCATGACACATGAGACAGTATGTGAAACTGAACAGTTCTGATGAATGTCTGAGTGATAAGATCTCACCTCTAAGAGCAAAGAGCTGAAAGGCTATTCTGGCTCTGTAAGACCTAGAAACTAGTTTCTTGGGAAATACTTGATTACATTAGGTAGGCCAAACAGCTTCTGAGGCTACCATTACAGTTTTAGTCCTACCTTCAACTGCCTGAAAAAATGTATTATACTAGATTAGGAAACTGAGTCTCATGTGGTCATGTCCTGCTTTCTGGATTTAGGATGTGGTTTGTCTCAATAATCAAAGTAAGTCCATTTTATGGAAAGAAAAGCAAGGAATGATGGGAATTTGAAAATGTAATGAGCACCTGAATTTATTTGTTTCTCTTTTAAAGGGGTCCCTTAATCAGCATCAGCTTTCTCTCTTGCCTCCCACCTGACTGTCATAGGACTAAATTTAGATCTTAATAAGAAAATATATGAAACAAATATTTTCTAGAGATTATACTTCAGACAACAAAGAATGTAGCCTCTAAGACATGGAGGACAAATAAGGTGAACCCTACAACTGCCCCAGCTACTGTCTAGAGAGAGTCTCCAGGCCACAGTGCAGGGAGTAGGGATGTATGCAGAGATTAATGAGCTCCTTGAGTTGAGGAGATACAGCTAAGAGCCCAGGGGCACTAAGGCAGCTAAAATTCACAGGGCTGAACAGAAGAGAAAGCTCAACAGAGAGAGAGAGCATTCTGGAGAAAAGAAGAGAAAGCTGAACAGAGAGAGAGCATTCTGGAGATTGGCAGTGTTTCTATGCAAAGAGTCGGCCACGACTGAAGCAGCTGAGCACGCACTGACAGTTCAACTGCTTAATGATCCTTGTTTGCATGTGGCTGGGGAGAGAACCTCCAAAAGGCATAGAGGGAGAAAGCATTAGAGCCCACACAATTCTGGAAATAGTTGGTCTTTCTACCAGTAAGTATATAAAATCTTATAATTCATGGAATGCAGGTAGAGTACTAAGAAGAGTTTTTCCTTAGCAATAGGGAAAAGTTAGCCCTAGACCAAATGTTGTTCTGGTCCCACCTAACAGCTTAAAAGTGAATCTCCAAAGAATAAAACTACTTTAATGTAACTTAAATGCATACCAGAACAAAACTGAAGAATGTTTATCAGAATATAAAAATATTTAACATTCAATAAAGACACATTTATAATTTATATTATGTAATCAAATATTATCATGAATATAAAGAAGCATAAAAATACATATAATTATGAAAAAAAAAGAAACATAATTACCCAGATGATACTGATACAGATGATATAAATAGTAGACAAATAGTTATTATAACCTTATTACACACATTCAAGAGACTAATGGAAAAATTAAGTGGAGACATAGATGAAATTAAAGAGATAAAATTTATCTTCTACAGACGGTGTCTAAGATGAAACATATACTACATGCAATTAATATCAGATGCAAATGGTCTAAATACTCAAATTAACAGTTAGGAACAGTCAGACTAGAGTCAAAAACTAAGATTCAACTATATGTTGCCTATGAGAAACTCACTTTCACTATAAATATACAAATAGTTTAACAGTAAAAAAGATGGGGAAAAAAGATGTATTAGACTAATCAAAAGAAAGCTGGAGTGATCATGTTAATACTGGTCAAGTTCTATTTCAGAACAAAGAACATTACCAGGATTAAAGAATGCCATTTCATACAGATAGGGATAAATTAATCAAGATGAAATAACAAATTTAAATATTTGTATATCTAATAACAGAACCTCAAAATACACAAAGCAAATACTGATAGAATTGAAAGGAAAAATATACAAACTCACTATTATAGCCAGATTTCAGCACTTTTTTTGTAATAATTGATAGATAAGCAAAAAAAATTAATAAGCATATAGAAGGCCTCTACAACACTATCAACCATTTTGAACTAACAGAAATTTATATAACTCCACCTAAGAATAGCAGAATATGCATTCTTTTCAAGTAGATATAGAACATTTAGCAAGAAAAACCGTATTCAAAGTTATAAATAAATCTCAATATATTTGAAGAGATTAAAATTGTACAAAGTATATTCTCTGGCTACAGTAAAATTAAACTAGAAATCAGTGGCAAAAGACTTATCTGGGACCCCCCAAAATTTGGAAAGTAAATATCACACTTTTAAATGACCCTTGGATCAAATAAGAAAGCAAAACAGAAATTAGAAAGTGTTTTGAACTGGATTAAAATAAACATATAGCATTTAAAAATTTTTTTGGAAGCTGCTAAAACAGTATTTAAAAGAAAATTTGTAGTATTGTACACCTATATTAGAAAAAAAGGAAAGGTCTCAAATCAGCGATCTCAGTTTCTACTTTAAGAACCAAAAGGAACAGAAGAGTAAATAAAACTCAAAATAAGCAAAGAAAGTAAGTAATAAAGGCTGGAGCTAAAATCAATGGAAGATAAAAACAATAGAGAAATTGACACTAAAAACTTGTGTTTTGAGAAAATCAATAAAATTAATAAACTTCTGGTCAGACTAATCAGGAATTTATCAAGAGGAAATAATTTTAATTAAATATAGTTATTCACCTAGTAGAAGACAGAAATGAGAGAAGTGACATCTCTACAAACCCTATTGATACTGAAAGAATAATAAGGCAATATTATGAACAACTGATACTGAAGCTGAAGGTCCAGTACTTTGGCCACCAGATGGAAACAGCTGACTCATTAGAAAAGATCCTGAGGCTTGGAAAGATTGAAGGCAGGAGGAGAAGTGGACGACAGAGGCCAAGATGGTTGGATGGCATCACTGACTCAATGGACGTGAGTTTGAGCAAGCTCTGGAAGATGGTGAAGGACAGGGAAGCCTGGCGTGCTGCAGTCCATGGGGTCACAAAGAATTGAACACGACTGAGTGACTGAATAACAACAATGAACAACTCATGACAATAAACTGACAACTTAGGTAAATTGTACAAATTACTTGTACGATAGCCTGTTAAACTGGACTCAAGAAGCGATAGATAACCTGAATAGAAACTGAATTTACTGTTTAAAACTGATCCGCAAAAGAATATTTGGCCAACCAAATAGATGGTTGAGAATAATGCAGAGGCTATGAAGAGAAATCTAGGATTCTGAAATTTTCCTTGAGGCTTTTAAAATTTCCTTTCTCTCTCTCTCCCTCTCTTACACACACACACACACACACACACACACACGTGCATGCACACGCACACATGCTTTCACAGTGATATCTCATGACACATGAGACAGTATGTGAAACTGAACAGTTCTGATGAATGTCTGAGTGATAAGATCTCACCTCTAAGAGCAAAGAGCTGAAAGGCTATTCTGGCTCTGTAAGACCTAGAAACTAGTTTCTTGGGAAATACTTGATTACATTAGGTAGGCCAAAGAGCTTCTGAGGCTACCATTACAGTTTTAGCCCTACCTTCAACTGCCTGAAAAAATGTATTATACTAGATTAGGAAACTGAGTCTCATGTGGTCTGGTCCTGCTTTCTGGATTTAGGATGTGGTTTGTCTCAATAATCAAAGTAAGTCCATTTTATGGAGAGAAAAGCAAGGAATGATAGGAATTTGAAAATGTAATGAGCACCTGAATTTATTTGTTTCTCTTTTAAAGGGGTCCCTTAATCAGCATCAGCTTTCTCTCTTGCCTCCNGTCCTGCTTTCTGGATTTAGGATGTGGTTTGTCTCAATAATCAAAGTAAGTCCATTTTATGGAGAGAAAAGCAAGGAATGATGGGAATTTGAAAATGTAATGAGCACCTGAATTTATTTGTTTCTCTTTTAAAGGGGTCCCTTAATCAGCATCAGCTTTCTCTCTTGCCTCCCACCTGACTGTCATAGGACTAAATTTAGATCTTAATATTTGACCATTGCCTTCTCTATGAGACATAATAGTTACAATCATAGTCCCAACGTCTGGCATTTAATCAAGATAAAATTGATTACCTTTAACTGAAAACAAAAACAAAAAAAATCACTTATAATCAGAATGCTGATTCCAATTTTCAGCAGACTGTCAGGTACTTACTGAATGCTCCTCATACTGCTTCTCTTTTCTGTTGCTGCTGCCGCTGCTAAGTCACTTCAGTTGTATCTGACTCTGTGCGACCCCATAGACAGCAGCCCACCAGGCTCCACCGTCCCTGGGATTCTCCAGGCAAGAACACTGATGCTACGTCCTCTGGATGCCAGAGTACTGACAAGGAAGAAATTTTGAAGCTGAGTAAGAGAGGATATAAAAATCTCTCATTCCGAAGTCCACAGACTTCTATCTTTTTGTATGGAACTAATTTTCTGTGTCACTAGAAGATGGTTACTCACAATGGCTATTGATCCCTTGTTGTTTTGTTCAACTTAAACCTGTGCTACAAGTGCTCCAATTATTGATGGGCAAAAGCTGGCTAATGAAGTTGACTGTTGGCTCAGACAGCATGAGTTTCAACATTGGTTGGCATCATAAACAGGTGCGGTGAGGAGTAAAGCTACGAGTATCAAGAGATGGAGAGTTTTGGGTCAGATTTTATCCCTTGTTTTCATCTTTTGGTGATTAGTCTTAAATATAATCTCAGACTGAATATTGTGGCAATTTTCTAACTTGCAGAGTGCAAGATATTAAAGTAAAGGTCAAAGTAGCTGTGTCTTCCTGTCTTCCTAGAATTTTAGGTGAAAGATGTAAAATTTTTATTTATGCATAAAAGCATTTGAACTGTCCTTGTAGATTACTGTAAATTTTTGCTATATGTGAGGCACTATATTATGTGCCTGCATTTGTTATTACATGTAGTTCTGGCATGATGGTTATTATTCCTTCCTTTCTCTAAGACATAGAGAATTTAAATGAATTATCTAAAGTTATGGCATAAAATTGTGGCAGAGCCAAAACTCAAATATGAGTTTGTCTGACTTAAAACCTCAGGCTCTTTCTACTAGAGCCAGCTGCCAGCTTGAAAGCTCAGAGTTGCCTTTTTTAGTTCTATGATGTGAATGCAATAGTCTTAGGAACCCAAATGGGCATAAGTCCCTTTTAGCTCCTATTTTTCAGTAGTAGGTCAGTGATAGAAATAAACTTTGTTCTTTATGGCCATGATCTTGAAGGAATTGGAATTAATCCAAATGGAATTAAGCAGTGAAACGTGTTCATTTGTTTTGATTAATGTTCTGTTTCCAGAAATATTTGAAGAAATGTTGCAAAAATTGAATATCCTGAAAGTGCTAATGAGCATAATCTCACTCTCTTATGAACTCTAATAGACATTTATAGAGTTCTAATATCTAATAGATATTTATAATAGACATTTATGCTTGTATGTCTCGGGGAACTTGCCATTATATCTTGTGTTATTGTTTCTAATATTTGTCTAATTCCATCAAGATAATCCTGAAGGCAGATACTCTGTATCAGTCAGGATTCTTTACAGAAACAGACCAATAGTTCTCTTTCTCTCACATTTGATTTCATGAAGTTCACTTCTAAGAAGCATTACTTCACTTAGCAAATCATCTAGTGTTAGTTTGAGGTAGAGATGGCTGAAGTACTTCTGACTAGTCTTTTGGATGTTAAAACTTCATTCTACCATTGTGGATTACTAACTAGAGCACTCAGATGTTAACCAGCTGCCCTTAGGATATAAATGAACACATATATCACATTTTATGTGAGCTATTTTAATAAAATTACAGACTACCTACAAATTACTTAAGGATTTGTCTTATTGAGTATTATAAATTGAGCCTGTGAGGAAGAAATTGGCATGGGTGGATAGTTGATCGCAATACTTACAAATTCCTAAGTGTATTAGTCAAATTCCTAAGTGTATCATTCAGTCATGTCTGACTCTTACCCCATGGACTGAAGTCTGCCAGGCTCCTCTGTCCATTGGATCCTCCAGGCAAGAATAGTGGAGTGGGTTGCCATTTCCTTCTCCCGGAGATCTTCTTGACCCAGGGATTGAACCCAAGTTTCCTGCATTCCCAGGGAAGCCCAGGTACCTCAAATCATAAAGAATTTGCCTGCAGTGCTGGAAACCTGGGTCTGATCCCTGGATCTGGAAGATCCCCTAGAGAAGGGATGCCTACACATTCTAGTATTCTTGCCTGGAGACTTTCATGGACAGAGGAGCCTGGCAGCTATATAAGCTCCTGAGGACACCTAGAATTCAGAATTCTTTTTCATTAACTGATGACAGTGTTATCTAATATCCCTAGTTGAGTAGCAAATCCTATAATGTGTAATTGTTCCCAGACAGCTAAAGAGCAGAAAAAAGAATGATTCATTCTAGTCAATGACTTACTTTTTTTAAGGAAAAATAATTATTTCATCCTTAATCCTATTAATATTTTGTCAGGGAAACAAATTCTAAATTTCAGAAAATAAATTCAAGTTCTAAGCTGCCCTCATTTTCTCTTTCCTGCCTGTCTTGTTGGAGCCCTTTTCTCACCATTCAGCTTTCATCCTGACTCTCTGCCCCCAGCGCCTTTTGTTCTTTAGAAGACACTCATTAACATTTGCTAATGTATGCTAATGAGTATTAATTAGCATCTTCTGTGTGAACAAAGGCTGGTGCTAAGAAGGATGGGTAGAGACTGGATAGAGTTCAGTCAGCCTTGCTTCATACTTCTTTATGCTCTGAGAACAATCATCTTCTTTCAGTTGTTTCATAGTTTTTGTTTTGTTTTGTTTTGCTTGTTTACCCACGAATCCAGACAACCCTTCTTCATGACTGGGAATATTACAGAAATTTCATGGGCAACAGAAAGATTCCTTTTTGTTCTAAGCAATCCAAGGATATAGAAGCAACGTCATCAAGGGTTTATAACACACTGTTTTCATTGGGTTAATAGCCACAAAAACTCACACAGGAGAATATATTTTCATTTTAGCACATTTATTTACAGCGGTTGACCTTTATCGTGGTAATTGTAGTGTGAGAGCATACACTCTGAATATATATTATGACAGCATGGTTAAATAAGAAATGTCCTCCCCCCCCCCAAATAATCTAAATGGAAAGGAGAAGACATCACTTACTTTTTTGTAACTATAGAGAGCTCTAATGCCTTTGTAAATAGCTATTTATTTCCTGGATATAGTTAAAATAAAGTCAACCCTCCAAACCACATAGAATAAGAGTTGCTTTGCTCTTTCTGTAGACCATGGTGTCAAGAAATATCTGATTGCAGCTTTTTGCAAACACTCCTGTATATATTTTGCCATTTGAAGAATGATGCTTCATCATTTCATATTTGTTCTTGACAGTTCAGAGATGAGTGGTAGATTTTAGAATACCAGCTACCCATTTCACTCAGCCTGTTTAATTTTAACTTTATATACTATGGAAACAGAAGGAAAAAGTGCCAAAAAATTTGGCGTGCATCCCCCCCTTATTTTATCTTTATTTTGAGTGAATTTTCTGTTTTTCTCTTTGTTTTTCTCAGGGTTGTCTCTCTGGAACCTTGTGGTAAAATGTGTTTTTCCATAGACTTAATTCTCTTCCATTTGTCAACTACAATATTTTATATTGTGTTTTTAATAAAGCAGGCATCAGCAGCTATTTATTTTCTATTTCTTAAGGGCCACACAGCCTTAAAAATAAATATAATTCAGAAGGAAAGACATTAAAGAATGACAGTTACTACAGCAGTGATACATATTTTTTTGCCTGCCCCCTCCCTCCTTAGGTGAGTCTTAGCAAAAACCAAAATTATTATTCTTTTTTGTGATTTTGTAACCACAAATGTAAAATAACTATTTAATATCTCCAAGATATTATGTTTGAAAATATGATCCGTTTTTTGGCATTTATTATACAAATTTCCATTAGTGTATTGTTGAACATATGCATCCCATGATTTTTTCAGTGGTTTTATGGAAGACCTTATGATTTTAAGGTTTTTAATGGTATTAAGGAAAGATGCTGGCACCTGCAGAAAGAATATCAGCCTAGGTCTGTCAAATTAAACCTTTTCCCAAGATACTTTATTGACAGTTGTGTAATGATCTCATTCTGTTATTCCCACTTCAGAGGATTTTTTTAGATGTCTTATAGTTTGCAGGTTCATTAACATATTTGATTGATATAATAGCTAAATATTCTGTGGCTTCCAGAATATCATGCTCAAGTCCATGACTTGAAGGATTTCGGGTTGTTATAAACAAATGTCCTGAATATCTTTTTGAGTGCATGTGTGCTAAGTTACTGAAATCGTGTCTGACTCTCTACAGTCCTATGTTCTGTAGCCCGCCAGGCTCCTGTGTCCATGGGATTCTCCTCGCAAGAATACTGGAGTGGGTGGCTGTGCCCTCATGCAGGGGATCCTCCCAGCCCAGGGACTGAACCTGAGTCTTTTATGTCTCCTGTATTGGCAGGCAGGTTCTTTACCACTGACACCACCTGGGAAGCCTGAATATTTTCTTATCCTGACCTACAACTAAGGAGCTGCTGAGTTAAACTGAATCAGATCTTATATCCTTGGTAGATATATGAGAAGAAGAAAGATCACATTCCATAATTTTGTTCACTTTCACGGACAGTGGCTTCCATTCCCTACTTAACATCCACCAATGATAGTGTTTTGAGAAATTAATGGAAGCCGAGTGCTGGGCCACTCTCTGTAGGGGAAATGATACCTCAGTATGGTTTGGTGATTTCATCTAGTCAGATTAAACTCCTGAACTTCAACAGTTGCTACTTAACCTATTTTCCCTAGAGCCTCCTATCTCTTTTTCTTGCATCTCTACCCTCCCGGTTACCCAGGCCAAAATCCTTGGAATTATCATTGATTCATCTCTTCCTCTCACATCCCACATCATACCACATACTGAAGACATGGGTTCTTCACTGAAGACTTGGAAATGTGCTTGTTATGGCATGGATTAATGTGTCTCAGGGCAGTTTAGTCTGAGCTGAGAGGTTTATTTTTTATATTTTAATTTATTTTTAAATTTTTTCTTAAATAATACAATTCTAATTTAATTAATGAGCAGTTTCTTACCATTTTGCAGGTGAACATGAAAGGGTATGCTAAGTCGCTTCAGTCGTGTCCGACTCTGTGTGACCCCATAGACGGCAGCCCACCAGGCTCCCCCATCCCTGGGATTCTCCAGGCAAGAATACTGGAGTGGGTTGCCATTTCCTTCTCCAATGCATGAAAGAGAAAAGTGAAAGTGAAGTCGCTCAGTCTGTCTGACTGTTAGCGACCCCATGGACTGCAGCCCACCAGGCTACTCCATCCACTGGATTTTCCAGGCAAGAGTACTGGGGTGGGGTGCCACTGCCTTCTATGAAAGGGTATATATGCCCAGTTTTGATAAAGGCAGTGCTTTTGTTTTAAATATCAGTTTATCTACTTCCCCTTATTGTATGTAACTTTTTACATCATTTTTCCATTTTTAAAAGGTTATACTCCATTTACAGTTATTATGAAATATTAACTCTATTCCCTGGAAATGTACCCCATTTATATGGGAAGAACTGATGTTGACATTTGCTCATTGACAAAGGAACTCTAAAAAAATAACACTAGTACATTGCTAATATGGAGAAGGAAATGGCAATCCACTCCAGGACTCTTGCCTGGAAAATCCCACGGACGGAGGAGCCTGGAAACCACTCTCCATGGGGTCGCAAAGAGTCAGACACGACAAAGTGACTTCACTCACTCAACATTGCTAATAAACATAACTAGTACATTGCTGCAATAACCCAAGTAAACTAGATAAGATATTCATACCTAAACTTGAATCTCATTGTCACAAAGCCATTCTTTTGCATCAAATAGCTAGACTCCTTAAGTACTAACACTTTTCTTCTATAGTCTACAAACTCCTACTCCAGAACACTTTGCTCTATAGACCCTTGTAAATGCACAATAAATGCTAATTGAATAAATGAATTTTCAGTTTCCAAAGGAATGACCTGGTGCTACAATAATCCCTTCATGAGCTAAATATGGGTCAGAGGAACAGGTGATATCATTCAGCTCTTTCAGCTACTTGGCCACTCTGATCCTGAAGAACCATAAAATATTTTCAGTGCTATAGACTGAAAAAGAAAGCCTGGAACAGCATTCACTTTTCTGAACGATTCCAGTGCCTCTAAAATGTGACATTTTACTGTTGTTTCCTTTTACTGTTTCTAATTACTGGGTCTATTTGCATGAAATGAGGATCTGGGTTGCCTAGGAGTTCATCTGCTCCTATTTCATATTCTTCTCTTAAATAAGCATACTTCAGTGTAGTCTTGCTTGCTGCCTTCAACATTTAGACAGAACCCCTCACCCCCACCTCCGACTGTCCCACTCTCTTCCCATCACTCCCCAGGAGAAAGGTTATTTTTAAAGTACATAATCAATAGGCTTTGGAAAACATCCAGAACATGAGAAGGTCATAGGATTGCGAACAAGCTACCAGGGATTGCTGAGAGAAGGGATGGCAACAAGCCATGCCAAAAATTGTTTGAGAAGGGAAAGACAGTCTGTAACTCGCATTTAAATGTTCTGAGTTATTCCTCTGCACAGGCTTTTGTTTGGGAGGGGCTTCTTAGCTTGGTCCTTCAGCATTACTTTGAGTTTCAGGAGATGCAGATCAGCATTGACAGTAGCTTTTCAGACTAAATAGTGTTACATTAAAATCAAGCTTCGTCTGAGGCTCTTGATGGAGTCTTCAATCTCCTGGTCATGGTGCTGCTATTTAGTTCCTGATCCTGATGCTGCCTTTACTGAGGGTTTGAATCAAGAATAAACCAATTATATAAACCTATAAAAACCTTCCCTGGTGGCTCAGATGGTAAAGCGCCTGCAATGCGGGAGACCTGGGTTCCATTCCTGGGTCGAGAAGATCCCTTGGAGAAGGAAATGACAATCCACTTCAGCACTCTTGCCTGGAAAATCCCATGGACGGAGGAGCCTGATAGGCTACAGTCCATGGGGTCGCAAAGAGTCGGACATGACTGAGGGACTTCACTTTCACTTCACCTATAAAAACAATGGCTCCATAGCTCCTGACTCAACTGCCAGACAAAAGAAACACTGTTAAACAAAGCATGAACCTACTGAGAATGTGCAGATGATCATGGACAGATGAGTATAGCTGTTGGAAAGTCAGCTCAAGAGGAATGAAGAGGCTATTTCTGCAATACCGTCTGTTTCATCACTCAGAAACCATAGCTCTTTTTTCTTCTCTACTTGCAACCCCAGCAGTGTTATCTCCCCTTATGCAGTTTTATTTAATGGCAATTTAAAACTATCCTTCCTGTACCTTAGAAGATGATCCACGACTCCAGCCCTGCATTTTCTCTCTTCTGGTTATCAGAGGAAATTGATTTGTCACTCATCTCCTTGGCTTGGGACATTTCATTTTGCTGTTTTTGTTTAATAGGATTGTAATCCTTCCTAAAGATTTGCTTGTATCTCTATTTATTTAGTATTTTCCTCCATTTCATTATTTAACTTTAATCATGTCTAGTGAGTTGATTATTAAAAATCAGTTTAGCATTTTGTGTGATTTTTTGCTTTGGCTAAGCGTGGTGCAAAAGAGGCCGTGTGTCAGCCTCTGCTATTTGTCCTCAGCAGTTCCTATATTATGCCACTGATCCGACCCTGGTCTAAGGCTAATCTTATATCATTAAGTTGCCTTCCTAAGTGAATTCTTCTTTGACTGAAGAAATTTGGTGGTAGCATTAATTGCAAGTAAAGACCATGACTTATTGTTGAATATAAAATATCTTCTGAGAAGTGTCTGTCGTCACTATTCTGAACTCTCAGTAGTGACATAAAGACTTTTGTCCTCTGCAGATCCAGTTACAGCCAGTGACAAAGGCATATGTCCACTCTGAACAAAAGAACACTTATTTTTCTATTCCATGGCTGACATTGAGTGATAACATTTTGCATATCGTAAAAATTTTTATGCATATGCTGTTTAAAGGCAAAAAGTGCTTTTACAATAATCTTCTTTGTGAATAGAATTTAAACTCTGTATGTGCTGCCTTTTCAATATGCCTGTCAAGCTCTGAATAATAACCTTTGACAGTGCTGAGCAGAAACAAAACCAGAGGTTGTTTCTTCTGTTCACAGCAGCATTGTTTATTATCTTTGCTGTTTTGGACATAGGCTCATCCACCTTAAATAAAATATGTAAATGGATATTTTAAATGAGTTACTAAACTGTGGTTTAAAGAAATGGTCTGCGATTTTTGCCATGGCAAGTCACAGATCTTTGTCTCTGGTTGACGCAACCTGTGATGAACAAACAGTAGTTGACAAGGGGAAAAGTCTGCCAATTAATATATTTTCTGATATTATTGTACCATCAAAATTTTATAAAACTTGTATATGCCTTTATAAAAATGGAGCTAATCTGAAAATAAGACCTTAAGGATGAGGGGAGGAATAAACAGAAAAAACATTCTTTGTCTTGAAAGAACTGTTAAATCACCTATCTCCACATTGTCAAGGTAAATCATATATGGAAAAATTTAGGCTGCCTATAATATGTATAGAAATAATTAAAATAGGAAATATCAGCTTTTAAGCATTTTTGAAAGGTTCTTTGACACTGGGTAGCTGGATAGAATGAAATATTCTCTATTTTAACAAGTTAATTTGGTTATAATAACCAAATGGTTTGTGCATATGGATATAGATTTACTAACAACTTTCTTTATGAGACAATGAAATGACCCAACAGACCCTAACTCAACTTATTGCAGAACAGAATTTATTTTGGTTGAAGTTGTTTTGAATTGAACTGACAGGCTTATGACTGACATGTTTTGCAAATTGTCGAAGGTGATGAAGCAGAGAAGTCCTTGCACAACACTCTATAAGATGCTATAGCTGTATATCTTTAATAAACAATGTTCATTTTGACAAATTTATTGAAAAAATATATTAACTGCACAGAAAATTTTACAATGAAAGTAACAACAGTAAAAACCAGTTATTAACAATCGTGCTGTCATTTAAAGAACTGCTTTATTTTTTCTTTCCTCGACAGTGCAAATCCAAGTGGAGGAGAAAGAAGATGATACTGAGGAAAGTTCAAGTAAGTGGGGATGGACCCAGCTGGGATATGTTTCCTGTGGAATAGCAGTGAATTTAGGGGATTCGTCCTCTTATCTTGTGAGGATATGTGACCCTATGCAAACACAGGAGCACATGTGGATGACTTTCAGTGGTCTCACAAGAGCAATCAAGTCCATCAGATAGACTCTTCACTTGAGAGTCCATTCAACTGGCAATCACACATTCCACCCAATTTATAAATTGCTCATCATTAAGTGGATGGCGGTCCAGAAAAGTTTGCTTTTTAATTTCTTTACTATTTCCTTTGTCCTAAAATGTTTTCCCTTAGGCTGAATCTATTACAATATAACAGGTTGGCCTTTTTGACTAAAGTGATCAGGTTGTTCAATAAAAATGAATAAACCTGTTCTTTTGAATTCATGAATATTTTGTCTAAATTGCCCTGTTGTTTTTACTTTGAATAGGTTCAGCTCAAGAGGCTGGATTGTGAACCCTTCCCAGGCATGCAAACCACTCATGGATTAGAACAGAGAAAGATCATTTTATGAGCTAAGTTTTGAGTTGATCAAAACTGAAAGTGCAGCATGTCAGGGAGAGTTCAATTAGAGAATACATCAACATCATCAATTAAAAATCTGAGCCCAACGTGACAGCCAGTGAATGTTCATGGTGATAGCTGTTTTCATTAATTTGATACATTCTGCATGTAAACAGCCCAGAGTCTCACACAGATCCTAGAGGCTCTGACTTGACTACTATAGGGGAGGAAAAGTAATTTTTCCTTCACCCTTCTGAGTTTCTTAACTGATACTCCTATAATCTAAGACAGTTTAACAAGAAAACCAAACCAAAACAGAAGTTTACTAACACATACACCTCATGTATACATGGATGATACCCAGAAAAAAACTGAGTAATTGTGTGAGGTGGCTTAAAATTTAGACTTAAATGCCATCTTAATAGGGAAAAGTGAGGGGTATGTAGGTCTCTTGGGAGAGAATAAGTTTTAAGAGAATAGATAGGAGGTGTGATAGTTTATGATAAAATATGTCTGCATGTGGTGTTGACCTATAGTCTCCTCTATAGAACACTTCTATAGTGTTCCTTGGGGATGAAATTCCTGGGGAGCGGATTTATGACAGTTGAGTTCCTTTTGGAAGCTCTGTTTTCAGGCAGACAAGAGGAATTCAGAGAAAATCTCTTTCTGCATTTGCTGTTTTTCAAGTGCTACATCTCAAAATAGTCAATACACTGAAGTAGCATATTTTGGGGTGGTATATTCTGAATGTCTTTTTGAGGTAGTATATTCTGCTACTCTTCAAAACTAAATTGAGCACATTCCAAAAGGTAATGTTTATTCAAATCCACATTTAGTAGGCAACTGTAAAACACTTCTTTTTTAAAGAATTTGAATATTTGGAAACTAGTGAAAACACTAAAGATAGCCTTTTTGTCCTAAGTGCTAAAAGATAAATATAATGATATACTTTTCATCCATGGTAAAACTCTGCAAGTTTAATAGCTTAGCTTTAATGTAAAATATACTGAAATGCAGAATGCCAAGTGGCTTCTTGAATTTTTGAGTTATTTGAGGGTGAAATTGTTTCTCAGTTCCTATGAGGCCCTTGTTCTTTCTATGATTAGTGACTAAAATGAACAATAAAGGCTGGGTAGATTTTAAAAATGCCAGAGTGGGGTTTGAATATCATGCAACATCTGCCACAGTATTTAACAAATTTTTGGTCATGATGACAAGAGTATAGTTTTCAAAACCTAGTTAGAAAAGTTATTCTCCTGTTTCTCTCTGCTAGTCAAACTTTAGTAATATTGATAATGTTTAGATCTTATTTAGATTTGGAATATCAATAAAAGTTTAATAAGTAATGTTGAAAAGATAACAAAATATATAAAAAAATAAAATGACACACACTATGTAAAAAGGAACATATTTAACTAATAAATGAGGAATCTGGTGAGCCATTTACAGCAGTTACCAGTTCAAAGGAAAATACAAAGAACAGATTCATTTATAGATCAGGAATATTGAACTGTTTGTGTCAGTTCAGTTCAGTTCACTTCAGTTGCTCAGTCGTGTCCGACTCTTTGCGACCCCATGAATCGCAGCACGCCAGGCCTCCCTGTTCATTACCATCTCTCGGAGTTCACTCAGACTCACGTCCATTGAGTCTGTGATGCCATCCAGCCATCTGATCCTCGGTCATCCCCTTCTCCTCCTGCTCCCAATCCCTCCCAGCATCAGAGTAATCATGTGTAAGTGAAGACATAACTGTTTTGTGGGTTTTTTTCTTTCCTTTCTTTTTTGGCGGTGGAAGTTTGTCTGCACTAAGAGTTCACTTGCTTGTCTATGGACAAGAACTATTTTGCATTGCTACCTAGTGATCTACAATTTACAGAGTTACAAGATAGCTTCCATAGAATCAGCATCAGACAACATAGAAGGGTATGGTACAGACATTTCATAGTTCTCCATTAAAGCACAATTTTTTCCCTATAGTAGCTTCTATTTAAAAAGATAGCGATAATTATGAGTAATATTTGTTTTTTTAAATAATAATTAATTCTAAATATCAGAAGTTAAAAAGCAAAAGTGAAGGTGAAGTAGGAGTGTCTGTCATAAACAGTGAAAGAAGGAACTGAATTCTCCTCCTACTCTTTACCGGAAAGCTTCCAAAGAAGTTATGGACATATGAGGCATTAATAGTCAGTTGGTGAATAAAATAAAATAATATTATTTCTCTCGATCTTGTATTAAATTTACTAGTTATCTATTTCTAATCAAAAAGATAGAATGATCAAGCAAAGTTATTTACTATCAATTTCATCTAAGAAAGAGAAAGAAATTTAGGAAAAATAAGTATTTGAAGTTAAGAATGAAAATGATTTTACATAAAATAGATAAGCAACAAGGGTTTACTATGTAACACAGGGAGCTGTATTTAATATCTTGTAAAAATCTATAATGGGAAATAATCTACAATATATATCTATTATATATATATATAAAACTGAACCACTTGCAGTATACCTGAACAAGTAATACAATATTGTAAATCAACTATGCTTCAAGTTTTTAAAAAAAGTTAAAAAAAAAAGAATGAGAATGATATGAATTAGAAAGGTATTTGAATTATGTCAAGGCATAAATTAATTTCTTCAAAATTATTCTAATTTATAGCATTTCCTTGCATTCTTACTGTTTGTTCTAAGATAGAGTAATATTAGCACATAATGATTAGACACTCAACCCTTGTGTATTGAATTGATAATCTACAAACTTGGTCTGAGAGGTCATGGTATGATATTAAACTCCCAAGTCATCTAGTTATACAAGTAAATGAAGGCTGGAATTCTAAGCATTATTAGAATTTGGGGATTGATACTCACATATTTGAGTAGATAAACGACAAGAAATGAGAATGTAGATAAGTGTATTTAAATGGCAGACTATGAAATAATATGGCACAGTGTATTTTATCTTGATATGACAAATTGCTATATTATGGTTTCAGAAGTGTGACAATGATCATTAAAAAGCAAGAATACATTTGGGATCTGGAAAGCACTTTTCTGAAACTACTCACTGAAGTGTTAACTGTTGTGTTTAGGCGAAGAGGAAGAGGAGGAAAACAAACTACCTCGAAGAGAGAGCATGAGGCCATTTTTTTTTTTTTAAGGGAAGAAGAAGAAGAAATAGATGCAGAAGAATTGGAAAGATTGAAGGCAGAGTTAGATGAGAAAAGACAAACGATCGCTACTGTCAAATGCAAGCCTTGGAAAATGGAGAAGAAAATTGAAGTTCTCAAGTATGATGCCACTTTTCATAACTAGAAACACTTTCCTTGCTATTGATTTCCAAAATTCTCTATTTCCTATATGTTATAGGTAATATTATATGTAGTACATCATTTATATAAAGCACTCATTATATATAATGTTCATGGCCATTTATACATAATTAATATATCAAATGTTAACATATCATATATGTACATATACACACTCACACATATACATATATATATATTACTAGAGAGGCTGGGATAATGATATAAAAGAAAACAGCCATAATTAAATTCATTTTTTGGAATCTTACAATCTCTGATCACCTTTAATCATTTGCTCCTTGAACTGAGAATTTCCTTAGTTTAATACATTCATTACTATCTCTCTGAAAAAGATACTATATTTGAATTTTACAAGTCTGTTGGATTGCACACTCTAGTTTCTCTGTGGGGTTCCAGCCTCGAATGATATATTCATGTGACAGCTCTTATTAATGCACAGGGAGGATACTAAGCCAACTGAACAGTAAATGGGATTCCAGTTCAGGGTTATGCTAATAGCTATTCCCTGGTAACATGTCAGCGACCCAGTTTCACTCTTATGTTGAGTGTTGATGCACTCAGAGACACATAGATTCATAAACTCCTGATAAAAAAAGTCAAATGATTATCCCTTTCCTGGGACTGAAAGCAGATTTGCCTCCGAGGATCACAATTTATTTCCTTGCCGTAGTGGTTGGGGAAGCGAGGCATGAACAAAAAGGACATGTTTGTGATAACAACCATGTTTACATCTCACAGATGTGCTACTGATTGCATTTTCCCCACAGAATCATTTTTATAAACGGTGGTAAATTTCCAAAGCTATCCCTCCACAAGCCTATTTAACTAATAACATTAAATGTTTAGTGTGTATATAATAATGTTAAAATTAAGGGAAAATATTTCTGTCTCTGGTGATGAAAAAAGAACTGCAGCAGCTATCAGGGTAATTCACTACTAATCTTGGCTCTGCAAGAGGTTGTGCATTATTTAAGGAAATAGCTTAAACTTCTGGGACCTCAGTCACCCTGTATCCAAAATAAAACAAGATATTCAAACTTTACCCTATGATGTGGGAACCTAGGTATCATTTCTAACAGTATTGTTTTGTGGAATAAAGTTTTCCAAGCTCCAAAGAGTGGTCTTCCCAGAAAGCTTCTGGAACACCACACAGCTGTAGGGTGGGAACACCCTATGCTTGTACATGTACACCGTTCATAAATGAGGTCAAAGACAGGTAACATTTCTGGTTCCATGGAGCTATTAATGTATATGCATGTGCATGTCCATGTATGCATGTATATGTGTCTGTTAAAATAGTTTCCATTCAATGAAGAGATAGTGATGCTAAATAATAGGTTTAAAAAATATCCTTACTTAGCAAAATAGAAGTTTGGCAACCTTATGTTGGTTCCCAAAATATGTCTTAAAATATTGCTGACCATGAAATCCCCAAACCTGAACCCACAGGTAACTGTATGTGGAAAGTTTTAAAATTATATAGTAATAATATTTTGAACTTTCAAAGCATGATGTGAAATTGAGTAAAAATGCCAGGAAATATATTCTCCCTTTCCATCTGCATGAGGTGTAGAAATAGCCCTTGCTCTTCCTTGTCTGCATTTTCCATACAGAGCAGTGGAGAAGGGGTGAGCGTCAGGATTGAGTTTGAATCTCAGATCTTCCATTTAAAAGCTGTGCAAAGTTGAATGAACTGTGTAGTCCTCAGGTTTCATATGAAATTTTACTATTTTACAGGGTTACTGGACTCATCAAGTGGGTTATTTCATATGAGACACTAATCAGGATGCCAGAATATTGCACAAAGCTGGGAAATACAACTTGTAATTATCATTTTATCTCAGGACAGACTCAGTGTTGCCTGATTCCCTGCAGTATAACAGGAGAGATGGGGAGGGTATAGGGCTTATCAGGACTGGGTGGGAGCAGACTTAGCCATAGGCAACCCCAGGAGCCTTGGGGGATGCTGGCACATCAGTATAGCAGTCTGGACAATCAGGCAGGATGGACAACTGATTCTGATGCTCCAAGAAAGAAAAGAGGGTATCTTTACAGTTCAGCAGAATCTATGGTCAGCCACTTCTAGATTTTTCAAAACGTACCCACAAGGTCATCTTGTAGCAGATTCCAGATTCTGGGGCCTTAGGCTGGAGTCCTGGGATTTAGCCATTTTTAGACACAGGGAGAGATAAAGATTGGGATGGAACGAAGGGCAACACAGGTCCTATTACTAGAGTAGAAGTAAAAAATGGGAAGTCTGCAGCTGAATCTAGATTATAAATGGTTTTTATTTGGCCCACATGCTTTTTGTTTCTTTTTCATTATTATTTTTAAAATTATGATTAAATATATGTAACATAAAATTTAACATTTTAATCATTTGATTAAAATAATAATTTTTTCTTTGATCTTAAATTTAAAAAGTAGAAGATTTCACATTCTAAAATTCAGATATTCATCTTCTCTTGGACAAGAAGAAAGTGTGGTCCAGATTCCTACATGAAAATAATAACTAGGACTAAGCAATTGCTGTCCCCTACTAATAGGATATTCACTCTTCAGTGTGCACAGTTCCCAAACAACCCACATCACTTACTCATGCTCCTTGGCTGGACCTTAGAAGCATTCATTTGTTGCCTCCTACACCAACGCATCTGGGGAGCAAGTTAGGCATGCTACAGAGACAGTGATTCAGAAAGTTGGGGTGAAAGCCAGCTTGCAGAATGGAAGCACAGATTTAGGCCCAGAGAAGAAACAACTGTGGCTTCTCACCTATCAGCAATGCCCATTGTCTTGTGATGATTCTCCATAGCTAGAAATGGCTCCTGCTTTGTGCCTTTGCAGTATTCTGCACAGTGGGTACCATTGGCCATGATCAGCCTGATTCTCTTGGTTTCAGCCTCTGTGATAAAATGATTGGTACTACAGTGCCTGACCTATTTCCCTTTGCAGATTTCTGAATGCTATATTGAGGTTCTCCCCCAAGGATCCCAGTTACATACTGGAATCAATACTTCATAGCATTTACAGGCAGGTCAAGTTTTCCCTGGGGCTTCCCTGATGGCTCAGAGGTAAAGAATCCGCCTGAGGTGCAGGAGACATAGATGCAGTCCCTGGGTTGGGAAGATCCTCTGGAGAAGAAAATGGCATCCACTCCAGTATTCTTGCCTGGGAAATCTCATGGAGTCACAAAGAGCTGGACATGACTTAGTGACTAACCAACAACAATAAAGTTTTTCCTGCCTCAGTGGTATTAAAACATGGGAACCACACATCTTTCCTGCTACCATTTTTTCCTTTCAGAGACTCCAAACTCTGACAGAGTGTGTCAGTGGATTATGTTATTCCCAGAAGTAGCCTCCAGCCATCACTTCTGGCTAAGTCGATGGAATCCAAGACACTAGGCTCACTATAACTGGAACAGATATTTTCCTCATGGGTTTGGATCTGTATCTGGGTTCCAAGTTTTCCCATCTGGCTCTGGACTCTGAAAAACTTGTGAAACTTCTAAAATAGATTTTTACAGAGAAGTGTAAGGAATGGAGGCTTATGGTTCTGAGGATATATATTGTGGGAGACCCAGGCATAGTTCTCATAAGCCATAATTCATCTTGAGACTCTCAAAAATTTTTGGAGATGATCTTGTCCATCTCCAAACCCTCATGGTTATCATTGTCAATAACTAATGATTTCTAAATCAAAGAGCTGGAATTCAGATTTTGAATTCAGATTGTGGAGCTCACTGACTTTTTTAATCAAAAACTTTTAAATTTTGTTATTATAATTACTGGGGACATTGAAAGCTTTGAACATAGAGATGACTTGTTCAAAGTGGTATTTCCAAAGAAACTTAAAATGCAAAGTTATTCTTACTGAACAGATGAGAAGACTTTACAGAGGTAAGGGAGCCTCACATAGCTAATAACTATTAAGGTGAACATTCAAATCCAGTTTTCTTCATCTGCAAAACCTCATAATTTTCCTACTGTCATACTATTTCTCATTAGAGCCATGTTTTCCAGCAAAATAAACAGTCTTCCCTAGACACTCTGGTGGACTTTCTCACTTTCCTTCAGTCTCCTCTCCATTTGTCTGCAGCCTATACTTCTTCCAACTGAGTTCTATCCCCTTCATAAATTATTGTCTCCCTGTGGTCTTTCCTCTGCCAGATCCTATAGAAAGAGAACTCCGATAGTCTCTCTATTATTCATTTGGCTCTGTTGTTGTGCTGCCTTATATCACATTTTAAAATTGTATATAAATCTCTTTTCCTTTAGAATAGATTTGGAATCCCTAAGAATATGACAGGGGTCTGACAGCTCTTTATTTCTTCAGGGTCTAGCCTTGTGCTAGATGTGTATAAGAGACAGCTCTTTAGGCACTCCCTAGCCTTAAAATTGGTAATTAAAACTACTTTCAGAAAAACAAGCTTAGTCTGATGCCACCATTTTATTCCACTTAGTTAAATGTATTTTAATATTAAAATAGATTTTTTAAATGAATATATATTGAGAATGGACTTATGAGAGATCTAAGTTGGCATGGGTCATTAACATATTATAGTTAATTTAAATATTTCAAAGTTATTCTGTTAGTTAAATGCATCGTTAATGAAGTTAAATGAAAAACTTATAAACATGATCCCAAATCACATATCTTACAGAGCAGGAGTTGAAAAACTATGGTTAATTTCAACCTAAGAGCCAAGAATTGTTCTTATCATTTTAATAAAACTGCAATTAAAAAAAAAAAAAGAGGAATATGGGACAGAGCTGTATGTAGCTCCCAAAGTCTAAATAAAGTATTAACTATTTGTCCCTACAGAGGATTGGATTGTCCTTCCCTTTTTAACATAACTCTATATCTTTCACTTCTAGCAGGCCAATGATTTTCTGATTACTGCCTTTGTCTAGAATAATATATTAAATGCTGTTTAGGGAAAAAAAATTCAGGAAAATAATTTTCTGGTATTTGCTGCCTGGAAAATTGCAGATGGCATGCAGGTGGAAAAACTGTATATGTGAAACACATTTACTAATAGGAAACCTAGGCCACTTAGGTGGGGCATGGGAATCACCATGAGGTGATAAGATCTCACCTCTGAAACAGTCCTACAGTCCTAGAACTTTAAATGCTGAGGAACTTTCCAAGATTTCCTCCCAAGATGACACCTTGTGATATTCTATAACTAGCTATTGTTTGTGAATATTTTGTCATTAGAGAAGTTTAGCATTAGTTGACGAGGGTTCCTTTTAAAATAAGAGTAACCCCACCCATTTCTTCATTGTATTTTTGTTGACCTAAGGTTTTAAATCTCTCTCTTTCTCTTCTTTCTCCTTCTCTTCCTTTTTCTTCTTCTCCCCAATCTCCTTTTCTTTCTTTTATCCTTGAATACTAAGACATCACCTGCTTTCTGTTTCACTCTGATTTCTTTTTGTCTATCTTCAAGTATTTTTATGTTTTGTTCTTTTCAAAAACAAAACACCCTTTTAAGTTCCATGTCTTATTGTGATTGTTATTTCGATTATTAGGTGGTAATATTTCCTACTAGCAAAGCTGATGCTTTCTGACAGTGGTATTTCATTGA
Source organism: Oreotragus oreotragus (assembly GCA_006410675.1). Lineage (NCBI taxonomy): Eukaryota > Metazoa > Chordata > Mammalia > Artiodactyla > Bovidae > Oreotragus > Oreotragus oreotragus. The sequence continues at coordinate 343,503 of SJYX01020129.1, forward strand.
GGAAACATCACCAATAGATATATTAATGATATAGATTGTGTTCCAGAATTTGCCTTTTCCTCTCCACCTGTACTTCAGAGATGTCACTTTAAAATATGACTCAGATGGAAATTCCTTTGCTTTCTTGGTCTACTCAAGGCCCTCCTGTCAAGGCTGAACCTCTAGAAATAGGACCATATGAATCAGCTGGGTCTTGGCCCCTGTTACCTGGGGCAATCTTGTCCCTGTGACAGCCTGTCCTTAGCTGGTCCCATTCTCATCCTGATTCTGAGATGCCAGAAGCACCCGTCTCCCATCCTCCCCTCTCCTCTGCAGAACCAGTCTTGACTAAATTGAATTTTATCTCCATAGGTTTTGCAAATTATATTATTACCGCCATAATTTTTACAACTATTTTAAATAATATAAATTACTTATGATGATTGACAGTTCTGATCACTATTTCAGGGTCCATATTCTATTGTTCATGTTGAAGAAAAGCCCTTCTGTTTTTAAGAAAACGTATTGGCAAATATGTTTTGAGAAAGATTAGTAGGCAAATCATGGCACATTTATTTAGGTTAATTAATTCATGATCTTCTTTTATTTAAATGTTCATGTGAAACACCTTAGGGAATTTTTCTTGCACTGAAAAAACATTTGAAAACAACTAAATCCAAGGTTGTAATGTTAACTGTCTTTGGAGATGGTTAACAAAAACTGCCTTGTTTGGCACTTTGAAGTATTTCTAATAATATTATATGCTTTTCTTGACCCAGTTTTAAGTGAATAAGTAATACATTTATAGCAGTGAGAAATTCAGCACATTATGCCTTCTTTTTCTTAACAACTGTTGTTTAAATAAATCAAAACTAAGATAGAAAGCCATTCTTACACAAATTAGCCCTACATTTTAGAAGCAAAGCATGCCTGTGCTACGCTCATTTAATATGATTAGCACTTTCTCTGAGTGGTTCCTGGAAAAGCTGTTTCCCTATAATGCAATGTTTAATTATGCATTATTATATTTAAATTATGCAAAAAATGTAATATCTTAATTACCTGCATATTTGAAAGTAATTTAGCTGAGAACGACTATACATTGTAGCACAGCATGATCTTCCTGGAGCAATCGACAATTAACAACACAAAAATTAAAAACATACCAGTCTGAGATCATTTAGTGTAGGAATAAATATCTTTCCATAACTTGGAAGACATTGTTATATTTTATTTTAGTGTACTTGTTGGTAATCTTGTCATCCAGAAAAATTCTGTACGTAAACATTTATTTAATAAATATTTATTCAACTCCACTTCTGTCAAAGATAATTTGCTAATTTCTTTGGAAGATATGGATATGAATCTGAAATTGCCTCCATTCTCTACAAATTAATAACATAGTAAGGGAGAGGCCACTTAGAAACAATTTTTATGAAATAAGACTGTATAAATGTGCCAGAGAAGTAAAAAGTGATTTAGAGTCTTAAAGAAAGCTGACTCATAAGGACAATCAGAAAAGGGTATTGAAGACATTTCATATGATTTTTGAAGGAGTCATAGAATCTGAATATGTTAAACATATAAAGTGCTGGGTTTAAGACAGCAGAAAACTACATCATTAGTATTAGGAACATAGAGAAATGTAGAGAAATAAGCTTTAATTACATAGTAAATCCAAACATGAAATAGATCGTTCGTTTATTCTGTATAAGTATTTTGTTATCCTTGTACAGCACCATAGGATTTTATATGTGTGTGTATGCTTAATCGCTCAGTCGTGTCCGACTCAGCAACCATATGGATGATAGCCTGCCAGGCTCCTCTGTCCATGGGGATTCTCCAGGCAAGAATACTGGAGTGGGTTGCCATGCCCTCCTCCAGGGGATCTTCCCAAGTCTGGGATCGAACCCAGGTCTCCTGCATTGCAGGAGGATTCTTTGCCATCTGAGCTACCAGGGAAGGATTTTATATAATAAACATAAAATGTTTAAAATAGAAACAACTTAATGACATTCAGAGTTGTATCTTAGTATGAGTGTACTTCCGTAGTTCACTTAAACCAGGATTGCTATTCTAAGAAAAATATCTTATGGTTAAAAAAAAAAAAAAAAAAACCAACCAAACTATTAATGACAGATGTTATTTTACAGGGTTAATTAAATTTCTGTTCAGTAACCATGACCTGATTAAAAACTCTGGTGGTGGTTTAGTTGCTAAGTTGTGTCCAACTCTTTGCGACCCCATGAATTGTAGCACGCCAGGCCTCCCTGTCCATCACCAACTCCCGGAGTTCACTCAAACTCATGTCCATTGAGTTGGTGATGCCATCCAGCCATCTCATCCTCTGTCGTCCCCTTCTCCTCTTGCCGCCAATCCTTCCCAGCATCAGGGTCTTTTCCAATAAGTCAACTCTACATGAGGTGGCCAAAGTTTTGGAGTTTCAGCTTTAGCATCAGTCCTTCCAGTGAACACCCAGGACTGATCTCCTTTAGGATGGACTGGTTGGACCTCCTTGCAGTCTAAGGGATTCTCAAGAGTCTTCTCCAACACCACAGTTCAAAAGCATCAATTCTTTGGCCCTCAGCCTTCTTCACAGTCCAACTCTCACATCCATACATGATCACTGGAAAAACCATAGCCTTGACTAGACGGAACTTAGTCGGCAAAGTAATGTCTCTGCTTTTGAATATGCTATCTAGGTTGGTCATAACTTTCATGGAGTAAACGTCTTATAATTTCATGGCTGCAATCACCATCTGCAGTGATTTTGGAGCCCAAAAAGATAAAGTCTGACACTGTTTCCACTGTTTGCCCATCTATTTCCCATGAAGTGATGGGACTGGATGCCATGGTCTTCGTTTTCTGAATGTTGAGCTTTAAGCCAAATTTTTCACTCTCCTTTTTCACTTTCATCAAGAGGCTAGTTCCTCTTCATTTTCTGGCATAAGGGTGGTGTCATCTGCATATCTGAGGTTATTGATATTTCTCCCAGCATGAACTGATTTAGTAGGTATAAATAATCACTAAGCTAATAATAAATAGGTTACTGGAAAGGTGAAAAGAAAACCCTAAGTATCATGGTAATAGCAACTATAGGAAGCAAATAGCACACCATGGGCTGGAGGAACAATGGAAAGAGGTTGAAATTAAAACCTAAAAGCATAGAGGAGAGGCCCGGGGAGCTGAAACTACTGCAGAGGAGGTGATGCTCAAGTGGTGCTGGTGTCTACAGCGTGAGTGATGAAGCTGGTTCTGCTAACGTTGGAAAAACCGGCAAACTAGTCTCACCTGCAGCTCTGGGAAGGCCCTGCAGCTCTTGGGGTGAAAAAGAACTGCTGAAGAGTAAGCATCCCAGAAGAGGCAAATGGGAAGCCAAAGGAAAAAACCAAGTCCCTCCTTAGTATACTCTGTTGGTAGCCGATTATGACAGAAGAATATTGAGCCAGCTGACAAACTAGAAATGTGTCCTACAGAGTCACAGCCGCAGCATCACCATATTAAGTCTAAAAGGGTAAATCTGACGTTAAGTGACCATGTTGTTGTTCAGTCACTAAGTTATGTCTGACTTTTTGAGACCCCATGGACTGCGGTGCGCCAGGCTTCCCTGTCCATCACCAACTCCCAGAGTTTGCTTAAATTCATGTCTGTTGTATCAGTGATGCTAACTCTCTCATCCCCTGTCACCCTCTTCTCCTTTTGCCTTCAGTCCTTCCCAGCATCAAGGNTGTCTGACTTTTTGAGACCCCATGGACTGCGGTGCGCCAGGCTTCCCTGTCCATCACCAACTCCCAGAGTTTGCTTAAATTCATGTCTGTTGTATCAGTGATGCTAACTCTCTCATCCCCTGTCACCCTCTTCTCCTTTTGCCTTCAGTCCTTCCCAGCATCAAGGTGTTTTCCAATGAGTTTGTCTCTTCACGTCAGGTGGCCAAAGTATTGCAGCCTCAGCTTCAGCATTAGTCCTTCTAGTGGATATTCAGAGTTGATTTCCTTTAGGATTGCCTGGTTTGATCTCTTTGCAAGAATAACTCATAACTGAAACAATCTCTTACCAAAAACATTGTTCTCCACAACAGGGCATTACATTCTTCAATTTAGAAGCCCTGTCGCTCATGTTTAGATTTTGTTTTCTTTGTGTTTTGGACCCTTTGATATTTTTTGCAACACTAGGAATACAGAAGAGAAAAGATCCATCTCATTTGCTCAGTGAGAAACTAAATTCCTTTGAAGGCCTCTTCAAAGGATTGACTTCTATCATGTACACTTTGAGTTCAGTTTTATCAATTGAAGTTTTGAGCTTAATTAGCAGATTAAGTTACCTTAGAGGAATACATTCTTTTTATTTTTCCCTATTTCAGTTTTTCTCTTTCTCTTGAGACAGGGCTAACAAATTTTTTAAGGGCACTTCAAAGACATGTTCACCTCTAATTTACTATCCTTGTTGAAAAATAAAGTTTTTAAATGAAATGTAGAATTGAGGGGGGAAGGTGTACAGGGGAACAAAGAAGAGAAGAAAATATATTAATAGCTTTTTATTTCCATTGATTTTCTGAGAATTTGAGACTATGGACATAAAATGGTTTCAGGACTTCAGAAAATAAATACTATTTTTAAAGTTACAATAATTCCAGAAATCCTGCATCAGTGTTCAGCTGTAAGCTCTAAGGCTTATGGATCTCAGCATTCACTGTATACAACCAAGTTGTTATGCATTAATCAGCTGAGTATCTGATAGCATTCTTTAAGTTTGGAAGTCAAGCAAATCTTTACTAAAGAAGGTTTTTTCTTCTTCTTCTTCTTTTTTTTTTTTTTAAGGGAAGAAGAAGAAGAAATAGATGCAGAAGAATTGGAAAGATTGAAGGCAGAGTTAGATGAGAAAAGACAAACGATCGCTACTGTCAAATGCAAGCCTTGGAAAATGGAGAAGAAAATTGAAGTTCTCAAGTATGATGCCACTTTTCATAACTAGAAACACTTTCCTTGCTATTGATTTCCAAAATTCTCTATTTCCTATATGTTATAGGTAATATTATATGTAGTACATCATTTATATAAAGCACTCATTATATATAATGTTCATGGCCATTTATACATAATTAATATATCAAATGTTAACATATCATATATGTACATATACACACTCACACATATACATATATATATATTACTAGAGAGGCTGGGATAATGATATAAAAGAAAACAGCCATAATTAAATTCATTTTTTGGAATCTTACAATCTCTGATCACCTTTAATCATTTGCTCCTTGAACTGAGAATTTCCTTAGTTTAATACATTCATTACTATCTCTCTGAAAAAGATACTATATTTGAATTTTACAAGTCTGTTGGATTGCACACTCTAGTTTCTCTGTGGGGTTCCAGCCTCGAATGATATATTCATGTGACAGCTCTTATTAATGCACAGGGAGGATACTAAGCCAACTGAACAGTAAATGGGATTCCAGTTCAGGGTTATGCTAATAGCTATTCCCTGGTAACATGTCAGCGACCCAGTTTCACTCTTATGTTGAGTGTTGATGCACTCAGAGACACATAGATTCATAAACTCCTGATAAAAAAAGTCAAATGATTATCCCTTTCCTGGGACTGAAAGCAGATTTGCCTCCGAGGATCACAATTTATTTCCTTGCCGTAGTGGTTGGGGAAGCGAGGCATGAACAAAAAGGACATGTTTGTGATAACAACCATGTTTACATCTCACAGATGTGCTACTGATTGCATTTTCCCCACAGAATCATTTTTATAAACGGTGGTAAATTTCCAAAGCTATCCCTCCACAAGCCTATTTAACTAATAACATTAAATGTTTAGTGTGTATATAATAATGTTAAAATTAAGGGAAAATATTTCTGTCTCTGGTGATGAAAAAAGAACTGCAGCAGCTATCAGGGTAATTCACTACTAATCTTGGCTCTGCAAGAGGTTGTGCATTATTTAAGGAAATAGCTTAAACTTCTGGGACCTCAGTCACCCTGTATCCAAAATAAAACAAGATATTCAAACTTTACCCTATGATGTGGGAACCTAGGTATCATTTCTAACAGTATTGTTTTGTGGAATAAAGTTTTCCAAGCTCCAAAGAGTGGTCTTCCCAGAAAGCTTCTGGAACACCACACAGCTGTAGGGTGGGAACTCCCTATGCTTGTACATGTACACCGTTCATAAATGAGGTCAAAGACAGGTAACATTTCTGGTTCCATGGAGCTATTAATGTATATGCATGTGCATGTCCATGTATGCATGTATATGTGTCTGTTAAAATAGTTTCCATTCAATGAAGAGATAGTGATGCTAAATAATAGGTTTAAAAAATATCCTTACTTAGCAAAATAGAAGTTTGGCAACCTTATGTTGGTTCCCAAAATATGTCTTAAAATATTGCTGACCATGAAATCCCCAAACCTGAACCCACAGGTAACTGTATGTGGAAAGTTTTAAAATTATATAGTAATAATATTTTGAACTTTCAAAGCATGATGTGAAATTGAGTAAAAATGCCAGGAAATATATTCTCCCTTTCCATCTGCATGAGGTGTAGAAATAGCCCTTGCTCTTCCTTGTCTGCATTTTCCATACAGAGCAGTGGAGAAGGGGTGAGCGTCAGGATTGAGTTTGAATCTCAGATCTTCCATTTAAAAGCTGTGCAAAGTTGAATGAACTGTGTAGTCCTCAGGTTTCATATGAAATTTTACTATTTTACAGGGTTACTGGACTCATCAAGTGGGTTATTTCATATGAGACACTAATCAGGATGCCAGAATATTGCACAAAGCTGGGAAATACAACTTGTAATTATCATTTTATCTCAGGACAGACTCAGTGTTGCCTGATTCCCTGCAGTATAACAGGAGAGATGGGGAGGGTATAGGGCTTATCAGGACTGGGTGGGAGCAGACTTAGCCATAGGCAACCCCAGGAGCCTTGGGGGATGCTGGCACATCAGTATAGCAGTCTGGACAATCAGGCAGGATGGACAACTGATTCTGATGCTCCAAGAAAGAAAAGAGGGTATCTTTACAGTTCAGCAGAATCTATGGTCAGCCACTTCTAGATTTTTCAAAACGTACCCACAAGGTCATCTTGTAGCAGATTCCAGATTCTGGGGCCTTAGGCTGGAGTCCTGGGATTTAGCCATTTTTAGACACAGGGAGAGATAAAGATTGGGATGGAACGAAGGGCAACACAGGTCCTATTACTAGAGTAGAAGTAAAAAATGGGAAGTCTGCAGCTGAATCTAGATTATAAATGGTTTTTATTTGGCCCACATGCTTTTTGTTTCTTTTTCATTATTATTTTTAAAATTATGATTAAATATATGTAACATAAAATTTAACATTTTAATCATTTGATTAAAATAATAATTTTTTCTTTGATCTTAAATTTAAAAAGTAGAAGATTTCACATTCTAAAATTCAGATATTCATCTTCTCTTGGACAAGAAGAAAGTGTGGTCCAGATTCCTACATGAAAATAATAACTAGGACTAAGCAATTGCTGTCCCCTACTAATAGGATATTCACTCTTCAGTGTGCACAGTTACCAAACAACCCACATCACTTACTCATGCTCCTTGGCTGGACCTTAGAAGCATTCATTTGTTGCCTCCTACACCAACGCATCTGGGGAGCAAGTTAGGCATGCTACAGAGACAGTGATTCAGAAAGTTGGGGTGAAAGCCAGCTTGCAGAATGGAAGCACAGATTTAGGCCCAGAGAAGAAACAACTGTGGCTTCTCACCTATCAGCAATGCCCATTGTCTTGTGATGATTCTCCATAGCTAGAAATGGCTCCTGCTTTGTGCCTTTGCAGTATTCTGCACAGTGGGTACCATTGGCCATGATCAGCCTGATTCTCTTGGTTTCAGCCTCTGTGATAAAATGATTGGTACTACAGTGCCTGACCTATTTCCCTTTGCAGATTTCTGAATGCTATATTGAGGTTCTCCCCCAAGGATCCCAGTTACATACTGGAATCAATACTTCATAGTATTTACAGGCAGGTCAAGTTTTCCCTGGGGCTTCCCTGATGGCTCAGAGGTAAAGAATCCGCCTGAGGTGCAGGAGACATAGATGCAGTCCCTGGGTTGGGAAGATCCTCTGGAGAAGAAAATGGCATCCACTCCAGTATTCTTGCCTGGGAAATCTCATGGAGTCACAAAGAGCTGGACATGACTTAGTGACTAACCAACAACAATAAAGTTTTTCCTGCCTCAGTGGTATTAAAACATGGGAACCACACATCTTTCCTGCTACCATTTATTCCTTTCAGAGACTCCAAACTCTGACAGAGTGTGTCAGTGGATTATGTTATTCCCAGAAGTAGCCTCCAGCCATCACTTCTGGCTAAGTCGATGGAATCCAAGACACTAGGCTCACTATAACTGGAACAGATATTTTCCTCATGGGTTTGGATCTGTATCTGGGTTCCAAGTTTTCCCATCTGGCTCTGGACTCTGAAAAACTTGTGAAACTTCTAAAATAGATTTTTACAGAGAAGTGTAAGGAATGGAGGCTTATGGTTCTGAGGATATATATTGTGGGAGACCCAGGCATAGTTCTCATAAGCCATAATTCATCTTGGGACTCTCAAAAATTTTTGGAGATGGTCTTGTCCATCTCCAAACCCTCATGGTTATCATTGTCAATAACTAATGATTTCTAAATCAAAGAGCTGGAATTCAGATTTTGAATTCAGATTGTGGAGCTCACTGACTTTTTTAATCAAAAACTTTTAAATTTTGTTATTATAATTACTGGGGACATTGAAAGCTTTGAACATAGAGATGACTTGTTCAAAGTGGTATTTCCAAAGAAACTTAAAATGCAAAGTTATTCTTACTGAACAGATGAGAAGACTTTACAGAGGTAAGGGAGCCTCACATAGCTAATAACTATTAAGGTGAACATTCAAATCCAGTTTTCTTCATCTGCAAAACCTCATAATTTTCCTACTGTCATACTATTTCTCATTAGAGCCATGTTTTCCAGCAAAATAAACAGTCTTCCCTAGACACTCTGGTGGACTTTCTCACTTTCCTTCAGTCTCCTCTCCATTTGTCTGCAGCCTATACTTCTTCCAACTGAGTTCTATCCCCTTCATAAATTATTGTCTCCCTGTGGTCTTTCCTCTGCCAGATCCTATAGAAAGAGAACTCCGATAGTCTCTCTATTATTCATTTGGCTCTGTTGTTGTGCTGCCTTATATCACATTTTAAAATTGTATATAAATCTCTTTTCCTTTAGAATAGATTTGGAATCCCTAAGAATATGACAGGGGTCTGACAGCTCTTTATTTCTTCAGGGTCTAGCCTTGTGCTCTATACATCATAAGCATTCAATTACTGTTTCCTGAGTATCACTGTTCATGGTGATTTCTTTTGTTGTTGGACACTCATTTCCAAACCAAGAGAATCATTAATGTGACTGAGACCTGTTAAATGTATGAGTAAAAGGCAAGAATGTGCTGAAACTTTGATTCATAGTGTTTGCCAATTTCCATGGTGTAAATATTCCCACTATGATTAATTTCAAGCTACTAACAGTTTAAGAACCAGCTCACAAAAGTCCTGAAAATTTAACACTCAGTGGCTGAGTCAGCTGCAACACCTCAATGCTGGGGATGGATCTAGTGATGCCCTTTGATTAAGCTTATATTAGAGAGATCTCAATCTGGAGCAGTTAAGAGCAGAAACTAAAGAACAGAACCTATTTATTATGATATAACATATTTCTTTTATTTAAATTCTAATCAACAACGAAATGCTTAAATTAGGACTACCTGTGAGAAAAAAAAACACATTATTCTATAATTTCTGGACTCTAAAGTTCAAAGTGCTGTCAACTGATAATGAAAAAAACAAAAAGTCCCCTGTACAACCCCAAAGTTGCAAGTGATGCTTTATTTGGGGACTTTACCGAGTACTATAGCCTGAGAGGAGACAGCCTCTCAGATAGGTCTGAGGAGCTATTCCATAGAGTTTATGCAGGAGCCAGCATATATAGGAGTTTTTGCTGAAAACAAACAAAAAATGTGGTCAAAGATGAGAAGATCACTGCTAATCACAGAAAAGCAGACATCTCACTTTAATGATTTCAGTGCCTTTTTATGTATGGGAAGATGCAAGAGTCCAGGCTCACTAAAATTATTCCTTAGATATGCATCTTAACTATCTAGGGTCAGTATTCAGTTTTTCTCCACCTGAAGTTCCCTCAGGGTGCAAAGTCAGGAGATGGCTGCAGTGACTGGTGGCTTGATAGCAGGCAGCATTCTTTGTTCACTAAGGTGACAGCAGTTTGTTTGTTTGTTTTTTGGCCACAGTGCATTAGTAACCTCTTATCCTAGTTATTTTATCTTATCACCATGCTCAATTTCTTTTTTTAACATGTCCAGAGATTTTCAGTCTTTCTTTCTTCTTTCCTCCTATTCTGTTCTTTTCAAAATTCATCTTAAAGAGGAAAAGTTTTTATTCAAGAGTATTCAGTTCATGATTGATTTCAGAAATCATTTACCTTAGAGTTCACCTGCCACAATTGTCTGCCTCATCATTTTCATCGTCTTAGAAGGAATCTTTCCATCTTAAATAAGAACAGTGTCCCCAACAAGTCTCTGTCTTGGGATTTAGACTGTTAACATTTGCTGTTTTATTGTGAGTCCTTAGAAAATTATTGTGGTTATTTTAATCATGCTTTTCTAATAATATTTTGGAATTCTCCCTTGAAGGATATTGAAAGGAACCAAATGAGAAAGTGACTTTTTTTTGCTTGGGACTTGTATGTTCTGGAAACTTTTTCAATTGTTAAAAAAGTAGTTCTGAATTATTTCAGAGAAACATACTTTTGTCTACCAAGAATTCTCTTTCTTTGTTTCATGACTCATTGAATTTTTTTTATCCATATTGTACCATTTTACCATGGTTTCCTGGAGATGTTGTGTTCTTCATCTTGGTTTGGCAAGCTTTTCAGGTGGCACATGGACCTGTATACATGCTCCTGTATCTTTTGGAGAGCTGTGAAGGAATTTATGACTATTCTATCTCAAAATCCTGAGCATACAGGCTAGTTAAATCAGCCTGAAATTCTGCCCATATGGCTGGTGGAAGGGTATTAGTCACTGAAAAAATGGGTTAAAAATGCTAATATTCAAGGATGCATACCAAGATTCTTGGCAATCTTATTTGCTACCTTCCATGAACATCTGCTTATCCAGAATTCAAATAATCCTAGAGTTCAAAGAAATAAGGATTTTTAAAATGGCACACTATAAGATAATAATTGTAATTAAAATAAATGTTAGCAATAACAAAGCTCCAAAGTTTTCTTTTAGATAGGTGACATATTGTTATTTTCATCTTCTTCTTAATTGTATTTCATTGTACACTGCTTTCTTATGGTATTATCAGTGTATTGTATATTGTAAGACGCACTGAGTTAGTTTTTCCAGCTTACCAAAGTAACATAGCCTCCCAAATTTTTTGATAAATAGCAGTTAACCTAATTGCACTCCTTAGAATTTTAGCTGTCAGTGATAACTAATTTTCACAACTTGTTCTTAGGCTATCCATAAATCCATGATCTTTGGAAACTGATTAAAAGGAGAAATTCATTGACTATGACTTAAAAGTATTTAGGAGTGCTATTAAATATATTTGATGTAATACGTTAACAGTAAAAAGAAAGCAACTGTGCACATGATAAGCACAAAATAAACTTAATTTGAGAAATGTGTCCTTGTTGTTTTGGGAAAGTATGATACAGATATCAGATAAGATACTAATTATGAAGATAACCCTTAACTTGATCAGGTTTATAATAAAAGAGAATAACTAAGGCATTTTTGAAAGTATTTTTATCTATATAACCAAGAAATGGCTGGTAGAACATTACTTCAAGGGACTTAAATAAGCTTGTTGTTATAGAACAAAAATGGTTACATTTTGTTAAAATGCATATACTAAAAGTGCACCCCAGTACTCTTGCCTGGAAAATCCAATGGACGGAGTAGCCTGGTGGGCTGCAGTTCATGGGGTCGCTAACAGTCGGACAGACTGAGCGACTTCACTTTCACTTTTCTCTTTCATGCATTGGAGAAGGAAATGGCAACCCACTCCAGTATTCTTGCCTGGAGAATCCCAGGGATGGGGGAGCCTGGTGGGCTGCCGTCTATGGGGTCACACAGAGTTGGACACGACTGAAGTGACTTAGCAGCAGCAGTGTATTAGAATATCATAAAAAATAAGATGAGCTGAAGAAAGGGGAATAGTCTTTCATATTCAACATATTATGTCTAAGATATCCTGATTTTAGAAAATTTTAAACTAAATATAAATTATTTCTTTCAAATAGTCCTGTTAATTATGCTTTTGTAATATATGTACACGTATGTGTATGTATATACTACTGACCATATACATACATATTCACATTCAAATATCTATAAAAGAGACATGATTCTTCAGATGAATTTATTTTTATATTTTATGCATACTATTATAGTGTTTCTTGGCCAGTAGTTGGTCATATGGGTCAGAAAAGCTTAGAAGGAAGGGTATGGAAGGAGACTGTGAAATAGTAAGACTTCAAATCAGCTCAGCAGAAAGATTAATTCGCATAGGAATATACTATGCTCTGTGGATGACCTTGCGTAAGTTGTGTCGACAAATGCTCAGGCGAGACCTAGATCTAAGTGTATCTTGTAGCAAGCAATTTACCAGGTAATCTTCATTATTTGTAGAGTTCATTGAACTGCCATCATTTAAAGTTTCTTGCCCATGTTTGGATCAAAAGGCAGAACATACTGTTCTAACAGAAAACTAAGGCTTTCTAGCATTCCTAAATATCATCACACAAAATTTTGAAAAAAAAAAAAAAAATTCACAATACTTTGAAATGTTGACCAAGGACTAAATATGAACACACAGGTGTTGTGCAGAAATATTTTACCAAAACTTTCAAAACAGAATGGTTCCTCTCATTCTGAGGCAGTGCCCTGTGAATCCGTCTGTTTCACAGTATTCAGAATTCATTAAACATGCTTCATTAGAATGCATATAAACCAACCAAGCGAAATTAGCACAGTCTGTCTACCAATCCCTGAATGTTAGTATATCTAAGAATATAAGACTGTACTTGAGATTTATGGTGGAAATGTCTCCTTTGTTGAGGAAATTTCTGCAAATTTATGCCTGAAATGCCTTTCTCTGCCTACTCAAGTCTATCAGCCCTCTAATGTCCTGTTTAGTTCTTATCTCATCTACAGTGTCTTCAACAAGCTCTCAAGCCTCCCCTTCCCTCTCCCTTTTCACTTCAAGGCTGTCCAGCACTGTTGTATAACAGTTTTATGGGCCTATATCTCATTTTTTCTTAATGGGGTTTAAGCTTCAGGAAGGAATCTCCATGCTTCTTTAGTTTTTTGAACCACTTAAGTCTGCTAAAAACATAAAACACACTCAATGAATACTTAGAAAAAATGGCTAAGTAAAAAGGAGAATGAAAAATTATAGAAATAAATTTCCTTGTTGATCAGAATTTCAGATAGGTCCTTCTTACATCCATGTGTAGCAATCTACATTTTCAGTGCTATTTCTACCTAATTGTGAGTATAATTTTCCCACAATGAAGGTAGGGAGAGGATACACTGCCATTTTGAAAATCTTTGGGGTTAAGAATAGTCAAGATAAGATTTTAGATTTCGCTTTTCTTATTACTCTTAACCTCTTGATTTTAAGATTCATTTGTGTCTTTAAGGACTTGATCTCCTTAAATCTCATTTCTGCCCCAAAGTCAAAGCAATAGCAATATACTGGGATATACCTAGATGTCTTAGGGATATGGCCCAGAACTCTGCAGCCCATGTAATGCAACCCCTACTTTCAGATTTTAGTGCTGCTAATTGCATGCTCATTGATTCATTAAAACAAGACAAAACCAAAAATAGAACAAAAAATCCTTGATATAGAGCTTAATAAGATCTGGAGTTACTGTTATAGATTGTTTTAGATGGAGAAAGAATTCTTTTTAACAACTTATTTGTACATCATCTCTGCTGACAATTTACAAATCTTAGAATTTTTTGGTATCCTCATAGAGCAGAAAACTAATTTATGTTGTGACCAATATCTAAAACTCAGCACAAACTTTTAGCTCCTGGGAAAATCTATATTTCTTCTTTCTCCTCTCTCTATTATTATAATAAAAAGGAATACTGTTAAACATAAATTGATTTTTAAATTAATCAGGTAGAACAGAATTAGGAAAACATTTAATCAGCAAGTAGAAAGAGGATCTAATGTTCTTTCTTTCTTTATTAAAGTACTAAAGCCCAGCTATGTTGTTTCTCCCTTGATTCATCTAAAATTACTCTGAGATGCCTGAGTGACCTCTAGGGTACAACTAAATTATGTTTGAGTTTTTTTTTTTAATTTTAATTTTTTTTTGTATTTATTTATTTTTTTACACCAACTCCCAAACATGAAACCCCTCCCACCTCCCACCCCACATCATCCCTCCAGATCATCATGTTTGAGTTTTTAATTGACGTTTAAGCCAGCCATGAAAATTAACATTGTTTTATACTTCCAGGGAGCAAAGAAATTATCTTAGTTCTGAAGAATTTCTATGGGTAGTAACTTTGAACGTAATACAGATTTGACCTACCTGAGCTTTGCTTTAGTTTTTTATCAATACCAGCAGCTGGCTTTGACTTATCTTCATGAATGTCATCAGAGCTGGTGAAAACAGATCATTTTAATGTTTATTGCTGACGAAATGTTTAGAGGTCTTAATGACCTCTCTCTCTCTCTCTCTAATATATATATAAAATCTGTGAAATCTGTGAAGTTATGCTATTAAAAGGAGGCAGACCAAAATAAGCCACGCACATAGGCTAAGAGGTTGTATGCATATCCAGCCAACGTTTCTGGTGTTCTTTGTTGCTTGTCAGATTGTTTCAGAAATTTGTAGTCATTTGTCCTTTAGGGATACAAGATAGAGTGAACTAGTTATTTTTCAAGATGAAGTTATTCACCAAAATAAATTTATCATGTTTCAAAATATGTAGAGTATTGTCAATGCCAGGGGTCACCAAAATAACCATATTTGATATAGTAACTTTTTAGCCCAACCCTACAGCAACTTTTTGGCCACATAAAAATCTCTTAAATTTACTAGTCTCAACAAATAAAATTTAGTTTAGTTCTGAATTTGATTTTCAACTTGTTTACATTGGACTCATCTAGGAACCTTGAAAAGTACTGATGCCTATGTCCCATCCTTAGAGATTGTGACTTAAGTGGACTGGAGATGGGGACACTTGGCCTTTGGAATTTTTAAAAGATCCCAAAGGTATCCCACAGCAGACTATTATCTAGTCTTGGAGGTGTTCATTCATTCAAATAGCATTTGTTGAAACTTACTTCTATGCCAGGTGCTATATTAAATATTGGGAAATTAGAAATTGAGACAATTGACCTAGCTTTTAGGAAATCCCAGTGCAGAGGTGAAAATGGACCATGGGTTAACTTTAATATGTGATGTAATTACTACATAAAGGGCAGAGGTTAAATCACCCTGACATGTGGCTTGAGGTAAGTGTTAGAAAGGAAAACCAGGAAAGAGCTTATGGAGGATCTGTAGTATGGACCTGGCTGTTGAACTGAAAATGAAAAGGAAGAAATCATGTGGCGAAGAGGGGAAGGGCATTCCAGAAAGAGGAAGCAGGTTGTATAAAGGTGTTGGAAAACAAGTTATTAATACATCCAGCCTCTCTTGGTTTTCCTCTAATTCATCTTGCAAATCACTGTTGCAACATTTTTCAGATAGCACACTGTACTGCACTTATCAGTCTCCTGCTAAAAAAAATGCTCATGGTCCTTATTAACATCAGAATGAATTCTGCACTGCTTAACTTGGCATTGGGCGTGCCTACTCCCCCTTTAATCACTTGGACTGTTTTCTTCATGAGCCATCTGAAGGCCCCAGATAAATTTCCATCTCTTCACCATTGTTCACACCAGTTCCCTGCACTGTAATGTCCTTCCAGCAATCTTGACTATGTACTGGAATCCTCCTTTTGTTCCAGTTTCCTTCTAACCACCCTGCTCTTTCATCTGACTTTTTCCAGCCCTTAATTTTACTATTCATTTGGTAGCAATTAGATGATTCCCTGAATGTTTATCTATGTCTTAGCTTTCTTATGAAATTAGAAATGCCTTACAGAAAAGCACAGAACCACATTCTTTTTTTTCTTCATATGACACAGTGCCTTGAAACAAACAAAAAAAACCCTGTATTTTATTACCGTAAATCTTATCATTGTAAACAAAACTGTATGACAACATTATACGTTTAGAAGATAGAGGAACTAATTATTTGCACAATTGCCCAGTCTTTGGCCATTGGCACACACAATTTTTACAGAGTTGTAAAGATAGTGTACATGCATGCTCAGTTACTGAGTCATGTCAGAATCATTCTTTATTCTGGTGTTTCATTAAGTGTATCAAATACATTTCCCCAGAAAAATAATAAATATTTTTGAATACTAATCAAAAGTACCATATACCCCTGGTATACCAAGAAACTGTTTATGTTGTCTCAACTTTTATATGTCCTTATACCAATCCCATGAGGTAAGTAATAATGTTATTCTGAGAAACCTGGAGATACTGAGCTCAATTCCTAGCTGTGCTATGCCACTTACTCTCTGGGTAAATTTGGACACCTCTTTTTCTTACCTCAGAGAAGGCGATGGCACCCCACTCCAGTACTCTTGCCTGGCAAATCCCATGGATGGAGGAACCTGATTGGCTGCAGTCCATGGGGTAGCTAGGAGTCAGACACGACTGAGCGACTTCACTTTGACTTTTCACTTTTATGCATTGGAGAAGGACATGGCAACCCACTCCAGTGTTCTTGCCTGGAGAATCCCAGGGACTGGGGAGCCCGGTGGGCTGCCGTCTATGGGGTCACACAGAGTTGGACACGACTGAAGCGACTTAGCAGCAGCAGTAGCAGTTTACTGACCTAATCCTCAGTTTCCTCATCTCTGTAATGGGGGTAAAAATAGTTCCCACCTTGCAGGATTTGGTGGGGATTAAATGAGATGATGGATATAAACTGCCTGGCTTTTGGCAAACATTTAGTACATTAACTGTCATTGCTGTGAATTTCCCTGGTCATATTTTATAGGTGAGAAAGCTTGGGATCAACAGCTCCCCAAAAGCACATGGAGCGACTGAACTGAACTGAACTGAATATTATTATGTGACAGAGCCAGGATTCAAATCTATGTCTCAGTTATAAGATACAGATCACAGAATTGAATAGAAATGTGGTCCTAGTCAACGGACTGTGTGTGTTAGTTGCTTAATCGTGTCCAACTCTTTGTAACCCCATGGACAGTAGCCCATATAATTTTCCGGGTGAGAATACTAGAGTTGGTAGCCATTCCCTTCTCCAGGGAATCTTCCTGACCCAGGGATCAGACCAAGGTCNTAAGTTTTAGTCAATTTAAATTTGTCAGTTTTTTTTTTTTTTTTTTAAATGGTGGTGCTTATTAGAAAAAGACTTTTCATTCTTCTGGTTGCTTTATTGGGAAGTAGTGTTCATGAGCACAAGTTTTGATGACAGTTGGCTTAAAGACCAGTTTTGAAATGTCTTTCATTTACTTGAGCAATAAATGGGTTGCTCAATGATACCATCAAACTGAAAGCAAGAGGAAAGAAAAGTCAACTTAACCTAACCCAAATGAGGAGCATGTTTCCTGGGATGAGAATGTGTCAAAGGCAGCGTAGCATGTCCTAACTCCCTTGTGGAATCAGGGTTGTATCACGTGTT
This sequence comes from Oreotragus oreotragus, assembly GCA_006410675.1. NCBI lineage: Eukaryota > Metazoa > Chordata > Mammalia > Artiodactyla > Bovidae > Oreotragus > Oreotragus oreotragus. Next base: position 361,336 of record SJYX01020129.1, read on the forward strand.
AAGGGTAAATTATCTATTTTGTAAGTTAGGCCAAAGTGTGCTCCTTCAACTAACTGTGAAAGCATTCTTGAGTGCCCATGAAACCTTATTATTCTAATTACCAACAAAAAGGGTTGATAAATGAATGATGAAGCCAGGTATTATTGTCATTAAATAGACCTTGCTCAATTATTTATCCCTGGGTCTGGGGTTACAGCTCAGAGAGCTGTGCATATTGTACCAGGGGTTTGAGCTCTGAGACGTGGAGACTGGATTACAGACCTGGCAGGCAGCTTTTGTTGAATGCAGTTCAAGGAGATGACACACATTTTTCAGTTAGATATTTGGTTGGTTTGAGGCTAGTGGCTATTCAGAATTTAACCAGAAAAGCCTATTTCATATTAGCCATGAAAAATGCCTAGAAAAATCCCTTTAAATTATCCAGAACAATACAAATGGGTAGGAAAATAGATTCATTACAAGAAAAATATAAAAAACTTTTTTTTGCCTTTTGGTTTTCAAAGACTCTGCTGTTTGCTTCCTTGCATTCTGACATCTGTTTGGTTACTTTAGTGTGATAAGTATCACTCAGTGTTTATCTCCATATTGGATATTTTCTTTTTCTATCTTGTTTCTAACAGCACAGTTAGAAGATATTGTCTTCTGGTTAAGAAATCGTTATCAGGAAAGATGGGATTGGGTGCTGGTAGTTTCTTCCATCCTAAAATCATGCCAGCTAATTGTAAGGTCAGCCCTGAAAATAGCGTAAAGGTTTGTTGTTTCTCTGAGCTCTTCCACCTTGATTTCCCCTCTTCTGTGCTCGAAAGGAGCAAGATGCTTATACCCCTCTGTTCTTGCTTAACAATTCTGCTCTGCCCACTACCCCCGGTAGTTATTTGGCCCTGGTGGGCAGTGGGGAGCAGGAAGAGCTAGAATGGCTGGCCAAGGAGCCCTTAGGTATGAAACTATGAAACTTGGAGAATAGAGGAAGGGGTAGGGCATTCTGCTGTGCTTAGTCATTCAGTCGTGACTGACTTTTTGGAACCCCATAGACTGGCCCGCCAGGCTCCCCTGCCCATGGGGATTCTCCAGGCAAGAATACTGGAGTGGGTTGCCAAGCCCCTCTCCAGGGGAACTTCCCAACCCAGGAAAAGAACCGGCGTCTCCTGCATTGCAGGTGAATTCTTTATCAGCTGAGCTACTAGGAGAAAAAATTCATACCTGAAATTATATGAAGTGAAGTCCAGACTTTTGTTTGAAAATTCAGGATGTGTATGTATGCTGAGGGTGGGGTAGGGTAGTACTGGACAGCAAATATGAAACTATACCTAGCACCAGGGAGAATTTGGCAATTTAAGACACACAAAATAAAAACTTGTTTAGACTGCTCAAAGGAGAAGTATGTATGTAATAACTGATTTAAAAACTCTTATGGAAGCCATATAAATAAATTTTTGTCTTTTATAATTTAATTTATAATTAATTTTGGGGGGACTTCTATTTGTTTATAACCTTGATTTCCCTGTCTCTTAAATTTTGCTAGTTTACTGTTCCTGTAACATAATTATCAGCTCACAAAATTTAAAACCTATGGAGTAGATGAGCTATTCCTTTACACTTCTGATTGCTTAGAGCAGTCTTGTTTTCTAATTGCCCACTCAAGTAGAAAGCAATATAATTCTAATAGGCCAAACTGATGTTTTTTAATTATCTCCTAAATATCAAGAGCTGTGGATATGTTTGTAAAGTGGTCACTTTATTACATTTGAAAAACAAATTTTGATTTTACTACTAAGAAGAATTTTTGGTTCTTCATTTATATATGTTTATCATAATAGAGAATGATCTGATAATTCCTACATATACTTGGTCTTAAGAATTTCAAAATTCTTGATGCCAAATAATTGTTATAACATGATGAATGGGTTCCTAAAAATCACCACACCTTGAAAATTGGATAATGAAAACTACAGGGCTTACAGAATAATGGGAATGAGGCATAATATTCAGGAACATCATAGGTGACATATTTTAAAAAGAGAAATTTAAGAAAATGACAGCAACATTTTACACATGCTAAATGGCTGAGAAATGCAATAAATATGGCTGCTTACCTTTAAAAAGATCTGAAGTTTGCTTGTGGAAATGGTAAGACTGCAGTTTGTGAGTTATTATGAAGCCTGGAAGCAGGGTCATTGTAAGTCAGCTCCGAATGGATGTGGCTTTTTCTGACACATGGAGTGTCATAAAGTAGCTGGTTGATGAGGTGTGTGTATTTTGTGTATACCCTTCTAGGTTTAGGTGGACGCGATTTTTTTTTTTTTTTAATTTTTACATTCACTTAGCATTTCTTGTAGATAAAAATCACACACAAGCAAACACAAAGTTTGTGTTATGTTCAGGTTGTTCCATAGTTTAACAATCATGTTAGAACAGATTCTTGGTTTCAAAACAAGTGTTACAGTGCAACTGACAATGTAGTAATCCCTTCAGCACATTCACACCTATGGTCACACCTTAGATTTTCACCACCACCCAAACAAGCAGGAAGCATTTGTCCAGTTTTTGTTTGTTTGAGAATCCTGGACCTGTTAAAAGCTACACAGTAACTGAAGGAATCTGTGCAGAACTTGCTCAGGTATGTGCAAGTCCTGAGCAAGTGCGCTTTCTTTTGAAAAACAGGATTCTCCTCAGCAAGGGTATGAAAGAAAGTGAAAGTGTTAGTTGCTCCGTTGTGTTTGACTCTTTGTGACCCCGTAGACTGGAGCCCACCAGGCTCCTCTCTCCATGGAATTCTCCAGGCAAGAATACTGAAGTGGGTTGCCATGTCCTCCTTCAGGGGATCTAACCTGGGTCTCCTGCGTTGCAGGCAGATTCTTTACTGTCTGAGCCACCGGGGAAGCCCCAGCATGGGTATAGAAAGTGACAGAAACATGGACAAGGTCATAGAGACAAATCACAGAGGCTGGGTTAAAATCAGGCTACTTGATTTTTAGTTTATATCAGTTCAGCATTTTATAAAGTGTCTGTTAGGTACCATACTCACTTCTGTCTTGTCATCTCTATAACACACCGTTAAAGCTTAACTGTGATATGCTTGTTTTTGATTGCCTGCATTTAAAAGCCAGCCATGAGAGTTCAGTTTATACTTGTTGATATGGCTTTATCGAACATCTTAGACTGTGTAGAATGTTTTAGAAACTGTTTTTCAATTAATCTTCACAGCCCAAAAGTCCTGTCAAATGTCAAAGTGTTTCACAAGGCCAGCTTAAAACTCTTCTTCGTTTCTAGGAAGCTGTCCTATTTAGTTTCTGAGAAGGCAAAAGAGAAGGGTGTGATTCCAAAGTCTAGGAATGACAGCCTTCGAGCATTAATTGATGTGGATAATACAGTTTTTAGACACTCTCCTGTTTCCATCTACCTGGATTATGCCAGTCATGTCTATTTCAAGTTTACTTGAAAATAAGTTTACTAAACACTTCTTATGATCCAATAATGAGCAGTGCTGTGGGAGAAAAAAAAGAGATAAGATATTGTCCCTGCCATCAAAGAAATGATGTGGGGAGTCTGATGTCTGAAGGGAATCTTCTCCATTGTGCTTGTGTTTTATGGCAGGCCATGGATAGGTGCCCATGTATGGGTGAATGTGAAGTGAAGCCGCTCAGTCGTGTCTGACTCTTTGCGACCCCGTGGACTGTAGCCCACCAGGCTCCTCTGTCCATGGGATTCTCCAGGCAAGAATACTGGAGTGGGTTGCCATTTCCTTCTCCAGGGGATCTTCCCAACCCAGGGATCGAACCCAGGTCTCCTGCATTGCAGGCAGACGCTTTAACCTCTGAGCCACCAGGGAAGCCCTGTATGGGTGAATAATGGGGCACTATTGTTTAGTTATCGGCTAAGGTAGCAGGCATGTGCTGTTTTGATCACTGGGTACGATAAAATCATGAGCTTAGCACTGATACTGAGGAACACAAAAATATCCTTCATCAACTTAAGGATGAAGTTTCATCTTTCACCTTTTAAAGAATACTTTGTGTGTTAAGTTTGTAGTCATGTGTTGAGGGGCCACCCAACTGACGACAATGTTGTACTTGTAGAACCAATGTCCAGGTTTGGATTATCCCTTGGTTCTCTTGGGTTATGCCTTTTATGGTCCCTGAGAGGTCAGGGCAAGCCTGGACTGCCTCTATTTGTAAAATTCTTTCCAAACTGCAAACAGACAATGATAGCAAAAATGACTAAAAAAGGTTATAAAAGTCGTAGTATATTTAACGTGTTTACTTTATCCATTTTGATGAGTTAATGCTTTTTAACGTGCACAAAGACACTAATGTGACTACTGTAAAAGTACAAATATTTGGGAATAATGTTAAAATTTAAATTTGAAACCCTTTGAGAATGTGAGGCCAAAGATTATTCCTTTCCTTTTCTCTCTTCCCTAAACCCCTTTGCTTTATATAGTATGATTTTTCTGTTTTAAGTCATAATTGCTTTTATGAGATTAAATACCAGGTCAATAAGTGTGTTCTATGTCAGTTTGTCCCAAACTCTTTGCCCTATTTTTTTTTAAAGCAATCCTTAAAAAAAAAGGAAAGTATTTTAAAATAAACATTCTGACTGCCAGAATCTGAAATAAACTTCAGATTCAATTTTACATGTGGTAGAAATGAGAACTGGGGTTCTCTATTTTGATATTTAGCATAAATTTCTTGCTTTTTAATGACTCCAGCTGATTAATAAGTGAGACTAAAACATCTTATTCTTCCTGGCCAGAATTTTACAAACTTAAACACTTGGCCAGAATTTTAAAACTTAATCATCATTTACAAATCCCAAGATTATGAAATTCAGTCACTTGTTAAGAGTTTAAAAGGGTCAACGAGAAATAAAGCAGTAGACCTAATAAAATTAAATATCCACTACCTATATACTATATTAGTCTCCATCCACATTTTATTTTGTTTTATTTTCCCAGGGAAGCAAAAAAATTTGTGAGTGAAAATGAAGGGGCTCTTGGGAAAGGAAAAGGGAAACGGTGGTTTGCATTTAAGATGATGATGGCCAAGGTAAGTATTTTCATAGCTCAGTCAGTTTGATGCCATATAAGCTCTGTGGAAGCCATTTTGCCCCCAAGGGGTTGTAAAATCGGTTCTGTTCTGAGAGAGTGAAAAAAAAAAATCTGACATGTTATTATGTGTACACTTAGGTACATTACACTAGGTACATAGTACTCTGAGTTATTGAAATTTGGAGAAAGGGGTGATTCAGAAAAAAAAAAAAAATTTGTCCTGAAAGGCTCTTCAAAGGAGTTAAAATGAAAAATAAGGTGAGAAACATTAATTTATGGCAAAAGATTGACTTGGATGATTTTATCACTTCCAAATGTAATAGACTGTGCCCCTTTCATTTTCATTCCCTGGGAGTTATGTGGTTCTGGGTCAAGGTTTCTTTCTCAAAATGTCTACAAGCTACAGAGCCATATAACTCTTCTCTACTAGGAACATCAACTATAAATTGGATAGAAAATAAGAGAAAACAAATAATATGCCAATATAAATGTAAATTTTTGGAAAAGATAGAAAAGAGACTAACATTTATTTAGCACTTGCTATGTTCCAAGCACTGAGTTAAATCCTTCTATAAAAATTGAGTCCTTATTATATAAAGTCCTTCCACATTTAATTCTCACAGCAAAGTAGGTATGTAGACATTATTATCTCTTCTTTACAAGTGTTATACCACCTGAGGCTAAATATGTTCCCATAGAGATGGAGTTTTGTGAATAAAGTTCATTTATCTTAAATATGAAATCTATAAGTAGATCTGATACATATTTATATATCATGGATTTGTTTTATCTGTTTTTACAGTTTAAATAAATGGAATCATACAGTATTTATGCTTTTGTTTCTTGCTTCTTTGAGCAATGTTATTTGCATGAAATATGTCCATGTCATGGGAGTTATAGTTCATTTTTATTTATATGTTATATTCTATCATATAAAGC